>CM021109.1:122731750-122846630 GCA_007115665.2 Sequoiadendron giganteum | reverse complement strand
GGTAGAGGAGGATGGAAATTTTATCCAAGGTCATGTCTATGAGGCAGTGAAAGATAAGCTAGTTGGGGAAGTTGACTGGTTAGAGGAAGAAAAGACTGAGTTGGATCAGATCATGACCCTAGTGATCAAATACACCAAGATGTGGTTGAAGCATAAAATACTTGAGCTAGAGATTGAAGGTGTTCCATGCACCTATGATCTGATGGGAGACTTGGAGTCTTGTTCTGCTTCTAAAGAGTCAGTTGAACAAGATCCCAAAGGTAAAGAGAGGGTGGATTCTCCTTTCAGAGTCTAGGTAAGGGAGGTTCAAGCTGAGAAGGCCGCAGAGGTAAGAAAACATAGAAAGCATGTTGCTAAGAAAAGGTGACATGCCTCAAGGAAGGAAATTGAAAAGAATAAGGAATAGGAACATGAGGAGGAAGTTGCTCCTCCATTGATAAAGAAAAGGAGGATCACAAAGCTATCACAAAAGTAAGAGAAAGTTCCCAAGGCTGATAAGGAGGTTGAACCACCAGTGGTAGAGGTTGAAATCTTAGGTGAAAGAACATAGGTATACACAAGGAGGTCAAGGAATCCTTCCCCTAGGGATACTGTAGCAAAGGAGGATGCTTCAGTAAGTATTCTTGTTGTTGAACAAATAAGTGTCTCCATCCCTCAAGATGCTGATAACACACAGGAGGAACCAAAGAAGGATGAGGATCCTAAAGATTTGGGAGAGGAAGAGTTTCACGAGGGAGACCTCTACAATGCAGAGGCATAGATTGATAAGGTGATTCAATCCCCTCTGGTGGCATATGCATATTCACCTACATAAGAGCAAGTGAATAAATCCCCTCAAAAGGAGGAGATAGCAACTAAGGTCTCATCACCAGCACAGGTTGTGGTGGAAGAACAAGTGCAAGAGAAAGAGAATCCCATCATGGATATTCCTAATGTACCAGGTGTTGAAAAGGATACAACCGATGATCAGCAGGAACAAGAGTGAGATAGACAAAATACAGTGCCTGCCAAATCCACTATTCTGGATTGGTTGGATAAGGAGCTAAAGAGAAAAATGGTGATAGTGGAGGATGCTCCTCCTAATTGGGATATCCTCATGGAAAATGTTGAAAATGAGAAAACTAAGAAGAAGGCCAGAGTGGTGTCTCGAATTGAGAGGGACGGATCAGGAAATAGAGTGGCCCACATTGCTACCTATGCTCTGAATAAGGATAGAGACAATGTAACTGCCCAAGATTATCATGTGCAAACTATTGACTTGGGGCATGCTACTATGGAACAAGATATTGAAGAATATGAAGGCTCCAGTGTTGTGATTGTGGGTAGGTTGAAGAAGGTTGTGCATATGAGGCATGAATTGGAGAGGGAGAATGAGAAACTGAAGAAATACTTGTAGGAGTTGATGAAACCCTTGCAAGTTATTAGCTCCTCCTCCTCTACTGCAAGTTTCTTGCCCCAGGAGACAATCTCTGAGTTAGAAAAAATGAAGGGCAGCACACATGCTACAACTACTTGGTTGTAGGGTGTCCAAACCAAAGGAGATGAAGCTATTAAGAGCATCTTATCAACTGCAGGAGATGCCATGAGGTCAGTAACATGGTTGAATATTTTGTTAGCTTGAGATAAAGAGGATATTGATCTATTACTACGAAAAACCACCCCAATCATGGATTTCACTGAAGATAAACTAGTAAAGTGTGGGATTCTTCCTTTTCCAAGGGTTTTCGAACCTTGGGAATGGTATGAAATCCTGCAAATGAGGTAGAAGGCCTTGAGAAAGATTCACAAATAGGCACGACAAATTGAGGATTCTCTAACTAGTATTTATAATAAATGTATCTCATTCTTTGAGGTTATGACTAGAAGGAATAAGTTTTCTCCGAAACATCTTAACTTGGAGCAACTTAGAAAGTGGTGGGGAGATGTGTATTCTCCAATCAGTGAAGGACCAGTTATAGAGCATCAGTTGGATGATGCTGCAACATATATTGCAATCATTGACAAATATTCAACCAATAGAGCTGATTGGGATGGTACAGTTAGGCAGGTGAGAGATGAAATCAAATCTCTTGAAAGAAAAGTTAAGGTTTTGCCTGTACCACCTATTGCTGAGCTAGATAGATTTTTGTTGGCAGTGCATGGCGAAGAAGATCAAGCTAAGGACAAGGATGGGAAATAGCTATATAAATTTACATCAAGATTTGTGCTTCCCATTATCTACATGCATTGGGTTGACCCTTTTGACACTTAGGTCGACTTGGATGAAATTGGTGCTAATTGCACATTTCATGTTATTTTTGAATATCTTTGAGGCTGACCTATTGTGTGGGATTTTTTATTGTAATTCTTATTTTTGGGCCGACCTATCATAGGGATTTTCTATAAAACAGGCATGTTTCCTCATTCGATAAATAGATAGGCACATAGAAAATAGAGATAGAGAGAAATAGATAAGTGATATTAGAGTGAATTACGGTTTATTTGCAAGCAAGTATTGTAACAAAAAGTTGGAATTGTTGCTACTTTGGATGATTCAATATAAGGAAGATATTGTGTTTGGTATCTATCTTGTGAAGTTCATCTAGCATGGTTCTTGTTATTCTATTTTTCAAATTGCTTTGAGTTCATAGTTAAATTGTTTGGTGACACTTAGGGTTTCATGTTTGGAATGTTTGCAGCAATATCTAGTCCATAATTTTTGCAGTTAGTTGATTGTTAGCTGCTTTGCAAAGTTATCCTGGACTTATAATTGTGCTTAGTTCAGTTATAAAGATTTTTTCATATCAATTGCAATAGGATTTTTTGAATGAATGTTTATAATTTAAAAATCTTTGAATACCTTAGAAGATTGCACTATTTCTGTGACATTGTAGATTCATCTAGGTTAAACAGAAACTAGTTTATGGGAGATCAGTCCATTTTGAAAAATTTATCTTTGGCATTATCAATCTTAGGTTTAGCAGTAGTCTTAGAATTATCTCTGAAACCTTTATCTTTTGTTGTTTCTTTATTATCTGAGTTACATCAAGTCTCAAAGTATCAATTCATTTTTTAGATCTGATAGATTCGAAGTCTAGTGTTTGCTTGTAGTAAGGTCCCATTGTGATTACCAACATTTTCACATTTATCACTGAGTTGTTTTGTTGTATTGTCAAGACCTGACATTAGAGACCTTGGGGTTATCTCTTTTCCCATAGAGATTTACCTTCCAAGAGAGATAGGATATCATATTCTGTCTGAGTTGTTGTCATGTAGAAAACACCATCAACACCACATTCATTGAGGAGTCGATTCATCATTTGGACATTGGAAGGATTACTAAGGTATTCATCAACGGTGATTTCAGGTTGATTGACCATGTTCTCATCACTGGGTGGTGTGATATTCTAGATGTCGGTGTTTGATTGGGATGAGATGCTGTTATGGGGATTGTGTGGATTGCTTGGAATTTTATTGAGATCTTGAGGGATATTTGGTTGGGAACCTTGGGTTTGTTGGTTTTCCATTTTCTTTTTTGTTTGTGAACGGGTCTGAACAGGCATGAACGTGCAAAACAACTAAGTGATTTTGAGACACAACTTCTAAATGATGATTTGGATTGGCTTAAGATTGTTGGATTGGATTGGATGATGACGTGTCAACTAATTTGATGATTGGATAAGGATTGGATTTGATTAGATGATTAAATTTTGATCGGATGATGGGAGTTTGATTGGATGATATTGGATATGGATAGATTGGATCGGATTGTTTGGATCAATGAGATAAAAAAAAATTGGATTTGATGATGGATCGATTGATAGGATGATGGATCAATTGATGATGTATCAATTAATTTTGATGATTGGATAAGGATTGGTTTTGATTAAATGATTGAATTTTGATTGGATGATATTGGATTTGGATAGATTGGATTGGATTGTATGGATCAATGGGATAATTTGTTTTTGGATTGGATGATGGATTAAGGTTTGTTGATGGAAGGGATCCTAAAACCTAATTTGTAAATCACCCTAAGTGACTTAAAACGTTGGTTGATCATATTGAACGGGCTAAACCAATGATCAGGGCACCGAATCTGCCTTGAGATGGAAGGAGATTGATTTGGGCCAATGATGTTGAATTTCAACACAAATCCACCTCAGGATAGAATTGGATTGATTAGGTTGAAGAAAATGATTAATATGTAGGATAACGATCAAACCCCAACAACTTGGTCAATTCGGGTAATAAAAAAGGCTTAAAGGATTTTGGATGCAAATCAAGGATTTCCTAAAGGTTCCTTATATGATGGGGGTGTTATTGAAATGATTGTTTTGGAAAATGCCACTCCTTAAGTCACACAGTAAGATGGTAGAATGGGTACCCTAAATTGTGAAGTGATCAATGTGAACATGATAAATGGACATTTAGAAAGGTTAAATGCAGGCTAAAAATGGTCAAAAAGATGTTTGGATTGGTTAGATGAATGTTTGGGATGGTCAAACAGTCCAACAGAGGCTCGAGGTGGTCAAATGGAAGCTTGAAATGGTCAAACGGGGTGAAATTGTCTATTCAGGAGGGCGTATCTGCCCCTCTACAGTCAAAATAGTGAACCAGGAGGGAAAATCCACCCCTCTACAGTCAAAACAGTGAACTAGGAGGGAAAATATACCCCCTACAAAAAATAGGGACTTGGTTTGGATGAGAGTGACCATGGAAAGGACTTTGAAATGACAATAATGAGGTTGAATTATCAAAAATTTACTAGATTCTCACAAACAGACACTTTAGACAAGCACAATCCTATGATTAGTGTTAAGGGTATGGCTAAAAGGTCTTAATCTAGGATGCACAAGGTTTCTAGGGAGTCCTTGATATACTCTTGGTATGTGAGGCACAAACCGTGAACACTAGCCCATCACAAGCATGAGTCAAGAACCCTAGCAAGAAACTGAAGGGCATGGAACAACTCTTCACGTCTATCTAGGTATCGCCCTAGCTTTGATGCTCAGCTAGACACGACATGACTAGATTGGGGTACAACTTTGGCTCTCCCCCCTTTATATACCTTGCTAGTACATGTGGTTGGGATTGTCCCTTGGGGTGATGAAATCCCCAAGCAGGTCCCTCTAAAAAGAGGGCACTAATCATTTTCAACTACTCCCCAAGTTCACACGAAGTGCAAGGGGAAGGTGAAAAAAAACTAATGCCCCCTTTGGGTAACCAAAAAAAAGGGCACACCACATTGTCAATATTACTTCCTCCTAATTAAACTATGTGCCTAGATGAAAACAACAAAGAAAAGATTTAAAATCTGAGTAAATGGATGGCCCTGCAAATAAATGTTAGTTTTTTGTACTTCATTCTTTGTGAATTACACCAAAATGCTGCAAATTATTAGCAAGAAATCTAACTTCCAAAGTGTGTTGTTTAGGGAAAATCGCCCCTCTCCAGTCAAAATAGTGGGAAAAACATGGAAGGTCCGCCCCTCTGCTAATAATAACATGATATTTGATAATAATTAAATAACAATGTATTATTTAATAATTAGGAGAAAAGGGTGAAAATTAGTAAAAAGGTGTTACTCATGCAGCCTAAGACAATTTTGGGTGTCTACATTTTGCCCCTCTTTGATACAATGCATTTTTATAGAATTTTTTCAAAGAAAATACAAAAAATCAGGTTCAAGAGTTTCCCCATTACTGCCCCAATGATGATGGGATAGCATGGTGCCCCCTCGGAAAAATTTGCAAAATTTCAAAAATTTCCAAAAAAATTGGGAAATTGTTCTAATAATCTAATTTATAGTAGTAAACGTGTTGGTAGTAAAAGATTTTGATTTTAGAGCACTCGAGGTGTCTTTTTTTGTGTTTGAAGGTTAAATTTGATGTGCCTAGTTATAAATAGGGGGGGGTCCACTTAGGTCAAAAATGTCTATAAATAGACTCTAGGTGGTCCAAAATAGTCATTTCTGCATTTTTCTTTTAAAAGGTTTTGAGATTTGAGTTGAGATTCTATTGTGGAGCACTAGATATATGTTGACAATTCTAGTTGCCTCACATCATAGTTATCAAGTTAGGACCTTCTAGTCACTTGAGCGATTAGGAAATACAGTATGTAACCCTTCCTTGCCTTGAATATTTCTCAAACTTTTCTAGATTTTAGGGGTCAAAAATGATGAAACATATGTGGTTTAGTTTTTGCATCGCATGTGTTATCGCGTTCATCGCATTTTCCAGTGGGTACACCACAAGTGTTTGGTGCACTAAAAGTGTTATCTAGAGCTTTCATTGTTAGGATCCTAACAATCATTTCATGTATTGCAATTATAATATTGCAACACATATGTAGGATAGAAACCTGCAATTTTTTTCCTACAACACATATGTTTGATAGTGTGTTGCATGTGTTTACCATATATGCAATTGAATTGTATGCCACATTGGTAAGTTTCATCTATTCAATGGTGTGACACATCTAATTGTGAATGAAATTTAAATAGCTTTTTGTAAATTTTAAAATGTGTAAAAGGTCCAATAAGCTTTCTTAAGCATCCTAATTGATGTAATGTTCTTTTCTTGTGAGCGTAGTTGAAATTTTCTCTGACTTATACACAAGAGATCTAGCCTTCTTCATTCAAATTGTGAGATCATCTGAATGATAAGGAGATAGATATTTGGCATGCCCTGGGATTATATCATATCACATTCATGCTCGTGATGCGGGCTAAATGAGGATTGCTACTACTTTGGCGGAGTGATCGAGGTGAGTTCATTTCATTTACCCATTGGACAGGCCATTATTACTCTTGAGGATGTCAGGCGTATTCTTTGGCTTTCGATCCATGGGGAGCGTGTTCTATATGATCTTGACTATGGATTTGTTTCTATTCAGAGATGTTTTGACATAGAGGATGTAGCCCTCCTAGGTGTAGAGTATTATGAGATCCATTGGGGCATGTTGGGAGATAGATATGATTGACTCATTTTCATCATATGCAATTTTACTAGACATTTTTCTATACCATATTTCCAAGGGCATGGATTCATTTTTGTATGGGGCGAGATGTTAGTAGGTATGATGGAGCATGCAACAATATATGCTTGGGGTCCCTGATAGTTGTGATGTTGTATTTCTAGTTGCATCATGTCACTTACAAAGGTGATCATTCATCTATTGGTTGTGGTACCACTTTGCTTAGGGTGTGGGCATGGGCGCATATTGTTGTATTTAGACCACACATAGAGAGAGACCTACCACTAGGGCTACCATATGTGTATATTTATGGAGGAGCAATCGCACTAACTCATTTAAAATATGTTGGTTATTGGAGACATGATATTGGATTACTTGATTATTTCATCTACAGGCCTTATCAATCATGTGCTCCTTTGTAGGATGATTTGGAGCATCTTCCTTATTGCAGGTAGAAATATTATTTGATTGGTCGCATTCTATAGAGCCACAACATCATAGAGAAACCTAGTTATCGAAGTAGGTCCTCTAAAAGTTTGGAGAGAGACAAGATGTACCTATTAGAGTTGCAAAGTTTGCTTGATCGACTTAGGAGGTAGCTATGTGGGGGTCAATTATCAATGCATAGGTTGTGATTTAGAATTTTGATCAGATATAACCAATACAGTATGGTGTCAAGATGGAGTGGGGAAATTTTAGGACTATAGCTGATTATGATTCATGGTGGGCACAATATAGGCCCATGTCTTTGAAAAATCTTGATAGGCTTGCTCCTGTAGAGAGGCTTGGCAGAGGTCCCTAGGGTAGGTTGTGGGGGAGAGGATGGGGGAGAGGAGATGATGGAGGTCAAGGTGGAGGACGTGAGGATGGAGATGATGGAGGAGGTGGTGGAAGTAAAGGTGGGGATTATGGTAGAGGAGATAGAAGCCAAGGAGATAGAGGTCAGGGTGATATAGGTAAGGGTGGTAGAGGTGGGCTTCTTCCCTAGATTCTTCGATGATTGTCTCCTATCCAAGAGGAGAGAGATCACGATTTTTGTGTTGAGTAGGAGGTCAAGGTTGAGGTGGTATAGGTAGAGGAGTTTGGAGTGGAGGAAGTGGGGGTGGATGAAGCTAGGGTGGAAAAGTATAGGTTCGAGGAGTTTGAGGTGGATGTCAACATAGGTTTCAATGTGTACATGGAGGGGGTGAGAGGAGAGGATGAGATGGAGGTAGGCATGAAGGAGGTTTCCCAAGAGGAAACTATCGATGTTGAGGGGTGGTAAGATGTTCCTATCAAAGAGGCCATCCATGATATTATGGAGGAGGATGTAGAGGAGTGGGAACTACACCCTTAGATGTTAGTGATGTAAGGGAAAATTCAAGTTGCATTGGTAGAGATACAAGGATTATAGGTATAGATTTCTCTGCTAAATATTGAGCATGATATGGCTATTATCAGAGCATAGTGGGCCAAGCAACGGTCATTTCATTTTATTACTTTTGTCATTGAACTTCTAGTGATAATTTAGCGCATACGATATATCAGGCCAATAGGGAGGCTCAATATTATGGTGATATTTACGAGGGCGTGGTACCAACAGCTGAGAGGGAAACAAGCTTTACACAGAGTTGTAGTTAGGGTGGATTTCATTCCATGGGATCACAGAGTAGTGGGGGAGTCTTAGGATCAAGGACTCCATATGATTGGTCACCTCACCACTCTCATAGGGATCTACCATATCCATCGACATCAAGTCACAAAGAGGAAAAGGCACCACCTTCCAACCATTCACTTTCAGGGGACAAGGGTATCATAGGCTAGGCCTATTATTGTATATGGACATGTACATTTTTTACTAAGCCTACAAGCTCCAAATTTTTGATAGTATCACTATTTTGTACTATGACGCATTATTTTTGGGATATATATATATATATGAGATACATCATTTTTGGAGGTGATTACATGATATGTTATATTTATGCTCATGTATGTATGGATACACATGATATTAATTTATGCTTATATGTATGGATGGATGTATGGATTTTTATTTTTTTTAATGATGTGACTTATGATATTTCTATGATCTATATGCATGGTATTATGTGTTTAGGACATGTTATTCCATATTTTATATGATGTTTTATATGGATGATGATTCTAGAAACTGTATTTCTACCTATGTTTTCATATTTTCTTATATAGTATGTATGACCTATATTCACATGAAATGTGATTTTCTAACATGATATGGATGTAGGATGATGCAACTCATATATGTATTTTTTTGTCATAGCATGCCACCGAGATGACTATGGGAATGTTAGACTAAAATGTTAGTGCAAAGAAATAATTAGTGAGTGAAGAATAATATTAATTTATTCTTATATGTATGGATGGATGTATGGATATTTTTATTTTATTTTTTATGATGTGACTTATGATGGTTTTATGATCTATATGCGTGATATTATGTGTTTAGGACATGTTATTCCATATTTGATATGATGCTATATATGGATGATGATTCTAAAAAATGTATTGCTATATATCTTTTTATATTTTCTTATGTAGTATGTATGACCTATATTCACATGAGATATGATTTTCTAACATGATTATGGATGCAGGATGATGCAACTCATATATTTATTTTTGTGTCATAGCATGCCACCGAGATGACCATGGGAATGCTAGAATAAAATGTTAGTGCAAAGAAATAATTAGTGAGGAGTGAAGAATAATTAGATGGATTGTTCATTCAAAACAAGATTTATATAATGTTTTATTTTATTTGAGATTTCAACACTGCGTGTTTTTATCATCATAGAGTGTTTTATTATGGAAAAAATGGATGTACGCACACCTAAGAATGAATTGTGAAGGCTGATTTTGTTTCTGTTTGCCTAAATATTATAATATATGGACAAATGGATAGTGTACACCAAGTTGAGAAAAACCTTGGTGACATTTTATCCATTTGTCAAAAATTTCAAAAAATGTTAGACAAGGAGTGCCCTGATTTGAAATAGCGACAATAGAACCTTGTTGGAATATGTGAGGAAATAACCATAGAGCATATTAATTCTATTAAAATAAATAATTAGATGACCTTTGACTTGCATATGATTTTTTGATTATGCTAGAGGGAAACCCAATCACACACAAGAACCTTAGTTTCCCGAATCATGTTATCAAGTCAAACCACAAAGAAAATTTAAATAAAAATTTGATGATCTATCATTGCTCCCATCATCGCTTGTGGATACTATCAAGTAGCTTAGGAATATGACATAAGATAAATCAATTAAGATAAGACTTAACTATACCAAATGAGTCCAAAACTATTTGCATCTTTGTGTCCACTAATAGGTGTTTGATATGTTTTCAAAACGAAGTGTTTGTTTTAAGGAGTAATGCATTTCATTTAAAACACTTAATTTGGTTTTGATAATGCAACATCCTAGAAGAAAAATATTTTTTGATAAGATAGGTAACATTTGTAAACAATTGATTAACCTAGTTGAGGACTAGTTTGGGAGTTTTGTCTATTATTTTATGATTTGTTAAGCTCAGTTTTCTATAGGATGATTTGTTTGTTTGTCTCCAACATGTCAATTTTCTATAGGGAATAGTTTTATATCATGAAGAAAATTTTATTGTGATGGAACCTAAGGGGACTAACCTATACCTCAGGGGCTCATTAGCTATGGCCTTGCCTACATGACATATGCAGAGATAACGTATTTCGACTGACCTTGATAGGTGATAGCTTATTATAGAATGTGGATTATGGTTTAAGGTTTGATTATGATAGAACCTAAGGGATTGACCTATTCCTTAGGGGATCTTTATTCATTCACCTTTCCTATGTACACACGTAGAGGAAACATAGTTTGATAACATGGATTGACATTATTTTTTTATTTTTTGATATTTTATGATTGTTTTTGGATTTTAACAATGATATGTGAATGTTTTGATGTTCTATATTTTTCTGATAATGTCCTTGGATACCATGTGGAAGATTCTTATAAAACCATAGGTCAATGATTTCCCCTAGTCTAGAATAGGATTATTTATTATGAAATAATGAAAATGATAAGTGGTTTGATGCTAAATCAATCTAAAGCCATGATAAGGGGTGAGAAATTTTTTACTATGAGAGAGCATATGCTTGAGTTAGTATGGGTGTTTTTGGAAAGAGTAGTGATAGATGGTAGAGTAGTAGATGACTACAAATGATGTATTTTTTCCAGGTTTTCACCATGGTACTTATCCAAAATGCTACTGAAATATTTTTCACTATAAGAAAGATTATTTATCTTTCTCTTTTCTTTTCTATTTTTTCCTTTTATTTTTTTAATTTTTTTTTATGGGATTTGTAGAGATCATGTATAGTAACTCTGAAGGTGCATTTTTTTGATTGGATTAGGTAACAGTTCACTCTCAAGAGTGGCTAGTTGGTAGGCACTCGATCCATATGTTGTAGTGATGATATAAGGACCTAACCAATTAGGCTCAAACTTGTCTAGTTTTTCTATTTCTTGTCGGTTCTTAGGGTTCTCTTTTGAGACTAGATCACCAATATTAAAGTTGTAGACCTTGACTCTCTTGCTACAACTACATCTAAGATGATTCTAATATGCCTAAAAGTGGACCAACTTAGTTTTTCTTCTTTCATCCAATAGTTCTAGCTCATGTAATCTAGAGATACGGTAATCATCATCGATGAACTATTGCATGGAAACTCTCAAGGATGGGATCTCAACCTCAATCAGAAGGATAGCTTCAGAACCAAAGATAAGGGAATAAGGTGTAGCACCTATGGGATTATGAATGCTCATATGATAAGCTCATAATGTTGGATTTAGTTGTATGTGTTAGTCTTGGCCAACATTATTGACAATCTTTTTTAATAGTTTTATAATGGTTTTGTTTGATGCCTCTACTTGACCATTAACTTGGGGATAATACTAAGTGGAAAAGTGATGTTAGATGTGGTATTTTTTACATAGTTCCTAAAAATTTTGGTTTTTGAAGGGATTCCCATTATCTATGACTATAGAAAATATGATGTAGTTTAGTATGAATTTTAATATTTTTTTACCAATGATATGCATCATTGGAATGGATTCAATCCATTTAGTAAAATAATCAGTTGTAGTTGTGATCCCTTAATTTTATTTCTTATTATAATGATGCAAAACAAGCTAATAATGTAATAAAATGAAGAACACAAGAAATACACTTCAAAATTAGCCTAAGGAATGACTATGCAAAAAGATTAAAAAAAAAGATTGTAAATAGTTATACCTTTGTGCTACAAATTCCTTGGTTGGCCCTTTGATCTTTGAAATTTTGTGTTCTCCTTGGATGGTTATGGAGGTGAATAGATGCAAGTTGAACAATATGATAGAACACAAGTGGCTAAATGGCTTGATTGATTGATGGAGAATGCTTACAAATGGTTAAGTGTTGCAAATGGAAAAATGGCAAGAGTTTGCTAGAAAAATTCTAATTCTCCAAAATGAGAGGAAGGAGGGGGTATTTATAGAGAAATTTGAATTATCTAGAGAAATCAATGGTTGAGATTAAGCCAACAATGTCAAGATTGAGGTCTGTGATGAGTTAAGGACTCATAAGCTCTCACATCTTGACATGTGTAATGTGAGATGGCTTAGGATGAGATGATGTGGGAGTGAGATGGAAAAAAGGTACATGATGTGGAGGAAGGAAAAGCACCTTGTAGGTACCTTGGGGGATGAGAATATTTCCTCAAAAAGGAACTTCTTATCCCCAAATGAGAGTGAAAAAGACATTTGATAAATTTTAGAATTCCTCAAAAATCTCCATGGGAAATGGGAAGGTGGTTGGAGAAATAAATGTGAATTAAAAATTCACATGCTTGAGAGAGTCTAATGGATAAGAGAGGGTTTCCAAAAGGGTGGGTATTTTCCATATGTGAGCGATGTGACAAGTCCAAAGTTCTAGAAGTCTTTGGCACATGTGACAAGTCAAATTTTCTAAAACTTGCATTTGGATAGGGTAAGCTTTGGAAGGATAAAATGTGCATTAAAAATTCACATGGGGAAGAGAGGATCCTAGGATGAATAAATGTGAATTAAAAATTCACATGGGAAAGGGAGTCAAGGCCAAGAAAGGCAAGTGAAAAGGCTGACTAAAAAAGTTATACTAAATGTGGCTAATGACCTTGATTAAGGTTGTGCAAACACCAGATTAAGATAATTAATGAGAGATTAGAAGCAAGTGGGAGATTATGGAGGATGTGACACTAATCTTGATTAAGTGATGAACATCCTAATCATGGATTAATTTATTTAATCCAAATTAGATGAGGATAATGGAGGATGTTACAAGGATAGAGAAGATGGGGAATTAAAGATTGTTTTTTAATCAAAAGGTTAAGTGACTAAATTAGATAAATTGTCTTATTTATTTAATTTAGAGAAGAAAAGGTGTAAGGTAAAGTATTTAATTATTAAATTACATACTTTAAGAAACTTATACATAAAATGAAATAATGATTAAATAAATTATTTAATAATTATTAACGAAATAGACTAATAGACTAGATGATTTTTACCATGTGGAAGTGGTCAAATTTAGATGTCTATAGTATTAATTATGAATATATGTCCATTCATGGATGTAGGGTGGATATTTTTGACAAGGTTGATTCCCCTTTGAGAGAAAGGCCAAGGCGATGTAACCATATGAAGTCCCTATGCTAGTGTGTGCACTAGATCATCGTGGATTTGACATTATCTACATTTATTCATGAAGTGGTGGGAGTCATGTTCCATTGTTGGCCAATAGTATCCTATGCACATAAGAGTGAGCTTCGCATATACCTTAATGTACCTCTTACAAATCCATTTTTAATTCTTCCATGTAAAGAGATCTAAGAAGGGTACTATCTAAACTATGATGATGTAGTGTATTGATGAGGATAACATATTTAGTAACTCATCGAGTAAAGGATTTTCTTTGGTTATTCGACAAGTCAGGAGGGAGGATTTTATTGTAAAAGGTACTCATGTGTCTTTATACCAGGGGGAGTTAGGACCAAAAAACTCACACACAAGCTCAGATTCAGGGATGTCAAACAAGAGGATGAGTATTTGTCCCACCAAGAACTCACGTTGATGCACATTGTTTGGAATATCCAAGAGAGATCCAATGGTGGCCATTGCATTTGCTACCTTATTCTAAACCCTTGGAATCTATGTAAATAGGATTCTTTCAAAGTACTCCTTAAGAATATCCACCATTTTCTTATATGGTAACAATGTTTTGTCCCTTTTATTATACTCATCCTTGACCCATCGAACCACTAAATGTGAGACACCATGGATATGTAGGTTTTTGATCTTCCATCTGATAGCCTCCCTTAGACCTATTAGCAAGGATTCATATTAAAAAATGTTGTTTGTGCATGGAAAGGCAATCCTATATAACTTAGGGATTTTCTCCCCTTATCGTGTGATAAAAAATACACCAAATCTTGAACCATGATGTGTGTAGGATCAATCAAAGTACATCTTCCATGTTGTGGATGTATTTATCTTGAAGATTTCTTCATCAAGGATTTTTTTATGATAGGTTGGAATGCCTATGTAGGATTATTTGCTAACTAATTAGCAATGACCAACCCCTTGATTTATTTTCTTTCCAAGTACTCCATGTCAAACTCACTAAAGAGCATTACCCATTTTTCTAACCTTCTTGCTAGTGTTGCCTTACTGAGTAAATAATTCAAAGGATCTATTTTGGAAATCATCTTGATCTATATATGTAACATTTAATATCATAGTTTCTACACTACAAAGACAACAACAAGACATTCCCACTTGATGGGAGTATAGTTTAGTTTGTATCCTACAAGGGTACAATTGATATAATATATGGCTCTTTCCATCCCATCTGTGTCATTTTGTGCCAGGATATCTCATAAGGTAGTTGATGTGGTTGATACATACAAGATGATTGGTTTCCTATCAATGGGGGGCATCGAAATTGGTGGTGACATTAGGTAGTCTTTGATCTATTAGAAAGCCTATTGACAAGAATTAGTCCATTTGAATGGAACATCCTTGTGAAGGAGATACTGAAAAGGGTGGAACTTGTCTACCAATTGTACTATTAACCTATGAATTTATTGCAGTTTACCCTATAGAACACTAAGTTGTGTTAGATTGGAAGGTGGTGACATGTCTATGATGGATTTCACCTTTGCAGGATCAATCTCTATTTCTATGTGTGAAACAACGTATTCGAGGAGCTTCCTATAAGTTACTCCAAAGCCACATTTCTTTGAGTTCAATTAAACCTTTTTTCTTCTAATCTTGTAAATATTTTGTCAAGTACTACTAGGTGATCATCCCTTGTGATGGATTTTTCTAGGAGGTCATCAACATAGTCCTCCATTAGTTTATGCATCTTGTCATGCAAGATTGTAGTCATCATCCTGTAATAGGTAGATTTGATATTTTTAAGGTCGAAGGGCATGAAATTCCAATAGTATGTACCCCAAGCACAGGTAAAGGTTATCTTATTTTGATATTTAGCTACAATTCAAATTTGATTACAGCTAGAGAAATCGACCATTAGTGATAGCATCTCATATCCTATTGTAAGATCCACAATCATGTCTATATTGGGTAAAGGGAAATAATCCTTTCAACAAGCCTTATTTAGATCCCTAAATTTGGTGTAGATGTGTATGCCCCGAGTCAGCTTGGTGGCTAGTACCAGATTTGAAATCCATTCTTCATAATCAATGGGTCTTATGAACTCAACATCCAATAGTTTCTTCAGTTTTTCTTTGACTAATAAGGTGATTTGCAGGTGCATCTTCCTCATTTTTCTCTTGAAAGGTTTAGCATTAGGAAGAAGAGTTAAGTTATGGAGGACTAGTTTAGGGTTTAGCCTAGGAATTTATACATAGGACAACATGAAGTTGATTTTTCTTTTAGAGAAAACGTGAAATTTTGCCTCTCTGCATCTACTAGGGACGTTACAAAGTGTATGATTTTATTATCCTCATCCATATGATTTTTTCCTCTTTTGATTTATTGACCAACATTAGGGATTTCTCTTGATTTGTGGGGAGAAGGTCCAACCTTCCATCCTTAGGTGCCTTGGAGAGGTTTTTCACCTTCGGATATGTCCTTTTCCTCATCTTTTTTTATGTCTATAGGTGCCTTTTAGTTTTCCCCTACACATTTGTTTTTATTTAGTTTTTCCTTTTTCTGATTAGAAGGTAGGACCGACTCCCCATAGTATGAATTTGTGTCGAGTTCAATGGTTAATCCAACCTTGTGAACCCCACTTCGTATACCTTCTCTAAGTCCCATGAACTCAATAATTGCTTCATCATGTTTGAAGAGGTCCAAATTTGATGGACCTTGTTTTTCCTAATTGATTAATTAGGGATGGAGTAATGTTACATTATCATCAATGTCAGCAAATCTAGAGGATGAGGTAGATAGGGTAAATATGTCCTCATAATCATTAGGGTCCCAAAAGGTATCGATCCAAGCTCGCCATCATTTTTGTCAGTAGGGGATTCAAGTTCAGAACTAATCCTATATGTCTCAACAACTTTAGATGCGTTAATGAATTTATTCTAAAATAACATAGTACTAGGAGCTTTCACTTTTAGTGGTTGATATCCTATCCCTTTTTTTTTCTCATTAGGATAGGTTTGGTCATACCCTATTTCTATAGTCCAAGGCCACTATGACCATTGTAGCCTTTTTATTTCATTATGTCGAAACCCTTGCCATATTTTTCCACAAGTAGATCAATGTATCTCATCCTCTTCATCTTTGTATATCTATTTAGAGAGGTCTTCATCAATACACTCCTTTCCTAATTTTCCCCACTTGGTGAAGGTCATAGTTTGGTGATATTGATTTTTCACCTTGGGATCTTTGTTTATGTGACAATGTTTTTCATAATGTTTAGGTGAAAATGGTAGCTTCCCCACATAGAAGAAACTCCATCGTCCTAGACTCGGAACTTAATTTCAAGGTGTAGTGTCAAAAAATATCATCATGTACATTTTCACTTAATTTGGGAATAATTAATGATAAATTGGACTTAATGTCGCCTTGATCTAGTGTTGTGATGTGTTTTACACATCCACATTAGGTCTAAGGATCGTTTAAGCTAAATAAACCTAACTCCGCCCTAATTTAATGTTGTAAAATGTATTTATTTACACCTTCACATTAAATTTAGAAGTCTTGTAAACTAAATGGACCTAATATAGTGTTTTAATGTGTTTTACACATTCACATGGGATTTAGGGCCCTTGAAAGATAAATAGACCCAATTCTGCCTTAATTTAGTGTTGTAAAGTGTATTTATTTACACTTTCACATTGGATTTTTGGCTGTCTTTCATTTGTGACCTTACTATCATCATTAATAGGCCCCTAAGACCCTATTTTATGCATCCTAAGGCATATTTCAATAAAAAATTTGACAATATCAACATATAAACTTAATTTACACACTCCCCAACACTTTAGCAATCAAAAGGGGCCCTGTGGGACCCAGTCACCACTTTGGTTGAATGAGTCCCATCCACATGGGACTCATATGCCACAAATGGAAAATGAGTCACATTTGGCCTATTTTCAAGGTTTAAAGTGGGAAAAACTAGGTTTTAAGTTCAAATTTCATGTATGTCAGCCTTTGGGATCTAATACACATGATCTTAGATGGATTTCCTATATAAATGATATTTGAAACAATTATTTAATAAGGTCTACATGTTATTAAGTCAAGCATTCAAGATTTAATAATTCTAAGACTTCACAAGATCATCTAGAGAGCATTCAAGATCATTTTTAAGGCATTTACGAGCATATTCTTCATCAATTGTTGTAGAAATTCAAGATCCATCATCATGTCAATGATATAAAGCATCAAGAATTTTATTGAGCTAGGTATATGATGTATTATTGAAAATCCAAGATCAAGCATTGTTCTACACCTATTGTCAAGATCAAGATCTACATCCTTCATGGCCATTTCATGTTGAGATGCAGATTTACAAGACAACATTTACAAGAAATCATTCAAGGTATTATTATCAATGATCCATGCTCTTTGTTCCATGCCTTCATTTTATTATCCCATAATTTGGTTTAATTACCTACAAAGGGTTTGACAAAGGCAAACCCTTATTCCCTAACAATCAACACTTCTTTTCTCTCTCTCTCTCTCTCTTTGTGTAATTATAGATCAATTTGCTTTGAATACTTTAAGGATCATTAAATATTAGGTCACAATCTTGGAGAAGTTTGTTGGAATTGTCTCCTCATTTACAAGGTTATAATCTTCACTGAAAAGTCACTTATAACCCTAAAATTAGAGTTCCAGATCTGGAAACAAAGAGGAATAGAAAGAGCGGACCTTGAAGAACAGATTAAGATTTTAAAGATCTATAAAACCCTAAATAAACTAATTCATCAATTTTGGTGAATGAGTCCTAGTTTAGGTCAATTTTGAGAATTTTGCAGTTTCGATTACCCTTTTTCTAGAAACCTAGATCTAGGACTAATTCGCCCAGCTTGGTGAATGAGTCCTATTAGGCCTAAATTTTAGGTTATACAACATTTCAAGTCTCCATTCAAGATCTCTTAGGTTTCCAAGTGCACACTTCTGATTTTACAACTTTTTGTTCTGATTTATATGCATTTCTAGGTCATTCATTAAGTTTCATGCATCACTAGGTTTTGTCATTAGATATTGCATTTAATTTATCTTTCCAAGCCCTAGCTTGGTGGTGAACCCCTCATTAATCTCTAAAGATACCCTAGGTTACCCTATTGTCATAAATATTCCTCTGTTCTTCATTGGATTGAGATCTCTAGGGTCATCCTTGAATGTGGAGTATAGAAAGCTTTTTGCCCTAGGTCCTAAAACCCTTTGGGTGACAAAATTCCATCTTACACAAGGAAAGTATTAGGAAAAGATAAAGATTTTAATAAAGAAGTAGGTTCAATATAGTGTGATGAGGAGGGGGTAGGTGAGCCTTCCCTATGGCTAGGTACATGATGCTTAGATGCACCTCTTAACTTACTGCAATATTGAAAGGGGTCAGGATCATTGGAAATAGTAATATTTGCACCATTGTAAGGAAAATTCAAAAATTGATGGTATGTTGAAGAGAAAACTTTCATGGAATGAATCCATGGGTGTCCAAGCAATAGGTTATAGAGAAAGTCTAGATCCAAAACCTAACACACTATGTCTTGTATAATAGGACCCACTCTAATTGGGAGAATGACGATGCCCTTGGAAGAGAGTTTCATATCATCATATCCTCGTATCACAATCCTCTTTGACTCATCTATACAAGCATTAGAGAATACCAAGGTATCCACTAGTTTTCATGTCCATATGTTCAACCCAGCTCCATCATCTATTATAACTCATCTAATTTTGTGTTTATTAACATATACTTCAAGGTACAAAGGTTATTTTTGATATACTTTCTGCAAAGTACAATGATTTTCAATGAATTTTATATGATGGGTGGTGGTTAAGAACCCTACCATGGCCTAAAATTGATTCACATTTAGGTCTGTGGGGATGGATGAATCTTGCAATGCTTTTTCTATAATAGACTTATGCTTAGGAGAGGTGTGTAGCAACTCGAGAATTAAGATTTGATCTGGGGTTTTTCCTAGATGATCAAGTAATTTATACTCATGTGTCGGTCGAGGCTTAGAGGGGGCTCCTTGCAAAGTCACCTTCGATCGCCTAGTGGTAACTACATATTCAATATTTTTTTTTTTAATAATGGCATTGGATATGTTGTAATCTGATCATCGAATATGGTTTATTGTGTACTCATAGGCAACACTATTATAATTTGCATTGGATTTTCCACTTGGGCTAAAACTTGAGACTTTTCCCTTCCCATGGGTTTGTAGAGGATCCTTAAATATTGTGTTATTTTTGTTAGTGGTTTTGGGTTGGTTATTAATTTCAATATCACCCTACTCTATATGATCTTGAATGATGTTCTTTAGTTTAAATCTGGAAAACATTTTATGTCCTTTGGTTTTTTGGTATTCACAAAAATCATTGTCATTCCACCAAGTTGGTTTGAATGGACATAGATCAAAATGTCTAATTTTAGGTAGTTGGATGACATTATTTTGTAGAAATTTATTCAAAATTACCTCAATTGGTTCTCCTAAGGGTGTGTACTTTCATCTTGGTTTGGGGGCCCTTTGAGGACCAAGTAGTGTGTTTTTTTGGGGCACATTAGCAATTTGCTCCTACTTCTATGGGGATTTATTGGTGCTAAAAATTTTGGTTCCTTTTAGAATGAATAGAGCATGAGGTTTATGTACAACCTTCACATCTAAAATTCCATCATTTGTCACATTTTTATTTTGTGGCCAATTTTCTCATCATTGGAATTATTGTGAGAAGAATAATTGGTATTCTCCTTAAATAATTTTGCAAACCATTTGGAAATGAGGGATTTTAAATGGACATTCATTTCACTATAACCTACTCAAACATGTTTCAAAATGAACTTTTAAGTGGAACATCACCTCCTTGTTGAGGTTTTCCACAAAAATCTGGACCAGTTGCTTTTTTGGTATATGGCAAGCACGCTTACTGGCTAAGCTTCTCCATCTTTGCAAGAATGAAGTGAATGTCTCTCCATCCTTTTGTTTCTTAGCACAAAGGATGATGATGTTAATATCATTTGATATATTATAGGAAAATTGTGCGATGAACTTATCCATTAGTTCATTTGAGGGCTTGCCCTCCTAGAATTCATGGAAAAAGTCTAATGAAGTATGTATGTTTGTGAACCACATATAAGGAGGATGTATGGAACTCCTATATGTGTTTGACGAGGTCTCCCTTTCCCTTGTATTTGTCAAATTTAAGAATAATTAAATTCATGGGAAAGGGAGACATGTGAATGCTCCTATTGAAAGGGTAAGGACATAGGTCCTCCAACAAGTAGGCTTTTCTACTCCCAATTATGTGCATGTTGGTCATATGGTGTTGGAATGTTTGTAACTATTGAGCCATCAGATCCATGGATAATGGTGCCATTATAATTGTGATGGGAACCTTGTGAGGGGTTCCTAAATGAATTGGTGTTTTATTGTGAATTGAATCCATGCATATTTTGGTGTTGATGCATGGGTGGAATGTGTTAGTGAAATTGTGATGTGTATGTGGGATTTTGATTAAATGATGATGGTGGTGTTTAGTTAAAACCACTCATGAATGTAGAACCAAGATTGGTTGGTTTTTGTGGAGGCATTGATTAAACCTAGTTATGTATGTATAACCATGATTGTTTGGTTTTTGTGATGGGGTTTGATTAAACCCAAATGTGGATTATGAACTAAGATTTTTTGGTTATTATGGAGGGGGTTGATAAAACCCAAATGTGGATTTTGAACCAAGAGACTTTGGTTGTTGTGGTGGACCCAAATGTGTATGATCAACCAATATTGTTTGGTTATTTTGGATGGGGTTGGTTAAACCCAAATGTGGATGAAAAACCAAGATTTTTTTATTGCTATTGTGGGGGGATATTTCTACCCACTCTAAAATGGATCTACTCCTTGTTAGAGGTGTGTTCATTTTTATATGAAGTGGACATTGTACCCACTTGTGGTCCTAAATATAGAGGATTCATCTTTCGTATTCCAAAGAAGGGGGATTCACTACTCATGAGTCTCTTTATTCTCAAGAGATTCCTAAGGGATGAACTTTCCTAAACTAACTTAGGGAGAAAAGTGAGAATTTTAGAATCAGAAAGAATAGGTTGTAAAGGTTTTCTAGATAAAATAACAAGCTCTCAACCAAAGGATATTAGAAAGGAATAAGGATGAAAAATGATGTGTTGGCATCCTAGAGGCACTTCAGTGTCTCATACGAACTAGAGAATGAGAATATCATAGAAAACAATGAAGGAACCTCTAACAACGTGATTTCTAATAACTTTTAGAATGTGGGAAAATAACATAATATGAAAACTGAAATAAAATAGAAATGATAAAGCAAGAGAAGGAAAGATAGGAATTTCTCATAGAAAGTCAAGTAATGAAGCCTCCAACACATGAATATCTTCAATACTTGCATGCGTAAGATCTGGATAAAATGTTGGGACTGTGTAGGGGTCTACATCAATCAAACCCTCATTTTGGTGTTCCCACCTCCACAGACATCCAAATAGAGAAAGGTAATCGATAGAAATGAAATAAATGCAAGAGTGACAAAATCAATCCCCGCTCAAGGAGGAGAACTCATATCACAAAATATAGGTGATAAAAACAATCCTCGCTCAAGGAGAAGAACCTGTATCACAAAATGGGGATGGTGTAGATAGGGGATGTGTGAAATCCTAGGATTCTCTCAAGCACAAGGTAAGGGAGATAGAGTTGGAAGTCTGCAGGAAGCCAAATGGAGAGATAAATAGAGCTGCAAGAACCAAGAGTGTTGCAAAGGGTATCATGAGAGCTTTACACAATGTTGTTGTAGCAAGCTATAAAGGGTTGAGGCTGCTATAACAATAAATAAATTTGTGCTTGAGAAAGATAGCAAGAGAAGGATGGGAGAATGTCCAAGAAAGAAGCCAAGAAGGAGAAGAAGTCCAAATGAGTTGAAATGAAAAATTTTAAAGAGGGAAAAGAAGCTTCTTGAACCATTACAAAACATCATGGGTTGTTGTGACCAAAAAAAGGGGTTGACAAGTTGAAAAAATGCTTAGAAATGGCCATTTGAATTTTGAAACATCACAGGATGCTAGTGTGGTATTCAGACGTCTATGTGATACGCTAGTGTCCAAACACATCATGCTACAAAATGATGAGAATGGGAAAGGCACAAGGTGATGCAAAGATGATGCACGGATGTAGCTACTGAAAAGGGGTTTTTGAGCATCTTGAGAGGGGAAAAAGGTTGATGTAGGGGCTAAAATGAGGCTACACAAGTTATAAGGGAGTGGACACAAAATTAGATGCAAGAATGTATGTGAAATTGTAAGGGGTGCAATTTTACGATATTACATTTTTCCCCCACTTTAGGGATTTTATGAATCTACACTAATATGCACGCTAAAGGAAATCTACTAAACATAAATAACATAATTATACCAAAAGGATACTGTAGATTAAGTATACAACTCTTCAAACCAAGGAAGCATTCCCCCAGGTTGAAGAACTGCAAAAAAAATTCATTAGACAAGAAAGACATGTGAACAAGAAAACAAGGTTAGAAGATAAAACTCCATTACATTATGAGGTTAGAACATATAAAAAACACACATAAGAATACAAAAAACTAACAATAATTGACTCAGCAAAGTGAAAGAGACCTTGATGTAAAAGGTCATCTCAGTACTATGTGTCATCCCCAAATTAAGAAATAACACATAGAAGAATTCTAAAATGGAGCAAAGAATGTAAGGACTGATCTCTTAAATAGAACAATACATACAAAAGATGTGGAAGCAATCAATGTTGAAGAGAGAAAGATCATATACTCGGATGAAGAAAATGTAGATCTTTGATCCGGTATACACAATCAAGAAGAAAGAGAATTTGAGAGAAAGATGTAGAAGCTAGAAAGGAATGAAAATTCTAATAGAGATGGCTCCATACGTACCCTCATGTGAGGTGGTTTGAATGAAGTGCATTGAAATACAACAGAACAATGATGGAAAAATCCCACAGGATATAAGCACTTCACAAGCCCTCAGACCTACAAAGAAGGCATTCACCCATGTACTCTCTCATGAAGGAAGCCCAATGAAAGGGGGCTCTGCAGATTCATACTAGAAATTGAATTCATAGGCATACCTAGAAAGAAACATGTTGTGAAATCTTGATGCAAAGAAGCTTTATAGGTTCTCAATCCTATAGAGCAAGATAGATTAGAGAAGTCTATGGCTACTATAAGTTGTGTTGTAGGATAGTCACAAAAAAGAAATGTCTAGTTAGGATTCCCTGAAGATAGACACTATAGAATTCATTCGAGAGAAAATATTTCAAACGATTCCCTCGAAAACCCTTCAAAATAAAAAGGGGTCCACTCAAGGGATGCTCAGTTTGAAAGATAGAGAGAAGAGAGGGGGTCCTTAAGAAGAACACACATCTTTAGAACAAGTTATCACTACCCTCAACATGTAGGGGAGGAGAACCATGCAAGATACTTAGAACATATAGTATAGAGGTAGACCTCGATATCACTTTTCATGTAAAGAAGAAGTAGGTGCATCATCAAATAGATGTGTGGTGGAATTTAAATCAATAAGTTTTATTTTATCCTTCAAGGGCTCACATTCACTAGTGGAATAGCTAGGCACTCGATGGTATGCACAAAAATAATTATTTTCTTTATCATGTTTATGATATTTCTTAAGAGGAAGAGTAATTAAGTGGGATTTGAGAAGCCTCAAAAAAATTAGCTCCTACTCAAATAGAGGATGAGGAGCAAGAAGCAACCCTTTCTCTTGTGGAGAAAAGTTTGACTTCTTACAAGAAGAAGACATGAAGATAGTGGATAATGGAGGATGAGGTTGAGCAGACATCATGTCAACATTCAGCCATGGTTTTTTTTTTAGACTTTTCATTTGAAAAATCGAGCCCCAAATTTTTCTTACGAGGTGCACATTCTATAGGGACCTGAATTCATTGTTCATTATGCCCAAAACCTTTATGCTCATAGCCATACTTAGAGACAAGCTTAAAGCTAGGGCCATAAAATGTTTGCAAATCTTGAGAAGAAGGAGGATCTTCATAGAGAGCATTATTCCAGCAATGGGGATTATAATCCTCTAGAGATCACCATCAACCTTCTTGAGAGGACTACCGACATTAACCTCTATAATAGAAGTGTGATCATCTTCCTCAAAAGGAGGAGGATTGGTATTGACATTCAAACTTTTTCTCACATTATATGACAATACAAAAGAGTAAACATCTTTGATAGTAGGTTTGGATGATGTTATTGGAAGGCTTGAGTGGATTGGGTCGATTTTATATTCTCCAACAAAGGATTTCATAAATTCTAGAGAACCCCAATCATGACCAAGACATGCATTGTTTTGAGAAGATGTAGAAGGAGAAGACTTAAAATTTATTGCTTTAGAAGGATCTTCTTTAGGGACATCTATCTCAAGAGTATCCTTTATAGTAGATACTTCTGGAGTAAACATCAACACATTGGAAGACACTAAAGGAATAAGAGTGGGAACAACCAAAACCTGACCAACAACTACCATTTCACATAAGCACATAGCCTCAGCATCAGCCCTGACTGTAACTACTCGATTATTGCAAATGAACGTAATAGATTTATGAAATTTAGATTGGATTGCACCCATAGAATGAATCCACAATCTACCAAGAAGAATATTATATGGAAACTTTCTTGACATAACATATATAAGGGTGGGTATGGTAACGGGTCCCAACCTAAAAGGAAAGACTATCGTGCCTAGGGCTTGTCGACTGACATTATTGAACCCATAAATTCCAATAGAAGAAGCACTAAGAGAAGATGATCAATGCTAAATACATTGATCATCAAACCATCATCAATGAGAGTATGTCTAATACCAATATTATTAATGTTAACTATAATCATCAAAGGGTTCACTTTCTTTTGTACTTCTGGAGGTGGGAGATCCTATGGATAGAATGTAATATTTGGTTAATCCACATGAATATGAGACATCAACACATTAACATCTGTCACCCTAGAAAAAGAAGGTAAGATAATCTTTTGCAAGGCTTCTTGAAGAATACCTTAATAAAATAGAGAAAACCGAAGCAAGTCCCATAGTGAGATTTTAGTTGGAGTAACCTGAAGTTTCTCGACAAGATCGTAATCACCAGGTTTTTTAGTTGTAGGTTTAGGAGCTTGAAGAAGGTTTAATTTTTTATTCATTCTATTCTCATAAGTATGGGCTACCGCTATGTAAGAGGGGGCCATAGGAAGATCAGGAGAGTTACTATCAAATGTAACACCATCAATAGAACAAATCTTTTTAGGAGAAGGATTATTTGGAGTTAGATAAATGACCAGTCTCTTAGGCCTTTGAGGGGCAGGAGAGACATAGATTAAATTTACATAATAATCACAACTAGTGGAATAATTATTCAAAGAAATATTCTTAGCATCAATCCAAGGAGGATCAAATTTGGAAGGAGATTCATCATGTTCTAATGCATCATCTCTAGAGGAGAGTGCATTGGAATAGAGAAGAGATTCATCATTCACTAATAAATCATCTCTAAAAGAGAGCGCATTAGAATGAAGAAGAGATTCATCATTCACTAATGCATCATCTCTAGGAGAGAATGCATTGAAATGAAGAAGAGATTCATCATGCACTAATGCATCATCTCTAGGAGAGAGTGCATTGGAATGAAGAGAAGGTAGAGTAATGTTAAGAAAGGTATAAATGATTTCATCTTCTTGCAACAAGAAAGAGGAATCTCATGAGAAGGATCAAGGATACAAAGTGACATGGGCAAAGCCAAGGCACTATCACATGCATGAAATGGAACATCATTAACATTTTGAATATAATTAGATACTGAACTAATAACAAAAGATGTTAAATTCAATCTGAAAATAGTAAGTTAAATATAATAAATAATTAATAAACAAGTCAGCTGATCCAAAACAGTCTAGGGGTGACAAAACTGAGAAAAACTAAAAAATCCAGATTTTTAGATTTTTTTGGTATTTTCTAGGTTCTAATAATTTGCATTTTCGAAGGTCTTTGGAGCATAATTTGGGGTCAAAATTTGCATCAGTCCTTAAAATTTGGTTGCCTTTCTAATGGTGTAAATGGTTCCAACAGTGTAAATGGTTATGAATTCTGAGCACCAAGTCAAAAGTTATGACTTCACCAAGCTGGGGTAATAAAATTTCTAGTTTTTTTAAAAATACTGTGTTCACATCGGATTCACCAAAATGTAGAAAAGGGGGATTCACTACTCATGAGTCTCTTTATTCTCAAGAGATTCCCAAGGGATAAACTTCCCTAAACTACCTCAGGGAGCAAAGTGAGAATTTCAGAATTAGAAAGAATAGGTCACAAAGGTTTTCAGGACAAACTAACAAGCTCTCAGCCAAAGGACGTCAGTGTAGAATAAGGATGAAAATGTGGCACGTTGGTATCCTATAGGATTTTTGGTATCTCGTATAGAATAGAGAATGATAATATCATAGAAAATAGTGAAGCAACCTCTAACAATCTGATTTATAAGAACTTATTTATTTTTTGATGAATAGGAAGATATCTATATTAATATAAAGATAAAATTAAAAATTCACAAAAAAAGGGGTGGGTGGTAAGAACTTTTAGAATGTGGGAAAATAATAGAATATGATAAAACTGAAATAAAATAGAAATGATAAAGAAAGAGAAGGAAAGGTAGGAAATTCTCACAACAACCCAAGTAATGAAGCCTCCAACATGTGAATATCTTCAATACCTACATGCATAAGATCTAGAGAAAATGTTGGGATTGTATAGGGGTTCGCCTTAGTCAAACCTCCGTTTTGGTGTTCCCACCTCCACAGATAGCTAGATAGAGAAAGATAATAGATAGAAATGAAATGAATGCGAGAGTGATAAAATCAATCCCTTCTGAAGGAGGATAACCTGTATCACAAAGTATAGATGATAAAAGAAATCTCCGCTCGAGGAGGAGAACTCATATCACAAAATGGGGATGGTGTAGATAGGGGATGTGTGAAATCTCAGGATGCTCTCAAGAACAAGGTTAGGGAGATAGAGCTAGAAGGCTTGAGGAAGCCAAATGGAGAGAAAAATAGAGCTACAAGAACCAAGAGTGTTGCAAAGGGTGTTGTGAGAGCTTTAAAGAATGTTGTTGTAGCAAGCTGTAAAGGCTTGAGGCTTTTGTAACAAGAAATAAATCTATGCTTGAGCAAGATAGCAAGAGAAGGATGGGAGAATGTCTAAGATAGAAGACAAGAAGGAGAAGAAGAAGGCCAAATGAGTTGAAAGGACAACTTTTAAAGAGGGAAAAGAAGCTTCTTGAGCTGTTACGAAGTGTCTCGGGCTATTACTACTAAAAAAAGGGAATGACAAGTGGCAAACACGCTTGAAAATGACCATTTGAATGTTGAAATGTCATGGGATGCTAGTGTGGTACACGAATGTCTACACGACATGCTAGCATCCAAACACATCATGCTACAAAATGATGAGAACGCGAAAAGCACAAGGTTTGATGCAAAGATGATGTGCGGAGGTAGCTACTGAAAAAGGGGTTTTTGAACATCCTAAGAGGGGAATATGGATAATACAAGGGCTAAAATGATCCTACACAAGTTCTAAGGGAGTGGAAACTAAAGAAGATGCAAGAATGTATGTGAAATTGGAAGGGGTGCAATTGTACAACATTACACATATATTATTTGGTGTTGTGGGATGGGTAGAATTTTGATCTACAGTTGTAGTGTGGGTTGGTGCTACAGTTGTAGAAGTGGAGGCAAATGGTTTTTGCATTGGTTTGGTGAATTTAAGTGGTGGTGGAATATTCATAGTTGATGTGAAATGTGTTATTTGATTAGGTGGAATTCTTGTGTTCAACTATGATGACGGTGGTGATGTAGTAGGTGTCGATGGTGGAGGTTGATTTATGTCACCTAATCCTAGTGACACTATATTAAGAGCTTCCTCTATGATGGTTGATATATCAAATTTAGGTGGAAGCCTAGCTCCATTTTATGCAACTTGCATGAAGTATTTGTAAGGGTCATCTAATAGTAACTCATAAATTATTCTCAAGATCTTAGGATCTTGTGACATATCATCAATCTCTTCAGGCATGAGCCTTTGGTTTACATCATTCAAAGTGCAATTCTCAAATGGGGTAAGATTTTGTGAATTTGTGTGATCACTAGGAGTTTCACCAAAGTTCATTTCACTTGTTGGGTTGTACATAGGACTAGATGATGATTCCATCTCTTTGTGTTTTACTTGTGATCATGTGACAAACATAAAAAGGGATGGTGTTTTGACTTTTGGTATTTTGTATATTTTTAATTTTTTGGTATGTTGATGGTTTTGGGATGAATGAAAACTAGTATCAATCTACTATATATTTTTCAAGATTTTCAATTTCTTAAAAATATGAGAGATGCAAGACTAAAATGAATTTAGACCTATATTTTTTTGGATTTTGTCACAAAATTATGTGAATTCAAAGCCCTTAGCTTTTTGAATTTGCATCCTAAAAGATAATAACCTTTGACCAATTTTTCAAATTTGGACTAATGTGACCAAGTGAAAATCTAAAACCTGAAGTGATGATGACGGTTTAATAGAAAAATTCAATTTTCAACTAGACTTATGAGTTGAGAAACCTACTTTTGTTGATTGGGGTTGTAGACACTAAAAATTGGTCTAGGCTTGCAACACCATTTTCAACATATTTCTAATGTTCATTGGTCATGATTAAATAATGTTAATTATTTAACTGTTTTCTAAAGTCACCTATCTTCTATTAATTAAATAACTTTAATTATTTAATTAATTCATTATGAACTTTATTCTTTCTTGATTAATTAAATAAATATTATTTATTTAATTACGTCGCTAATTCAATATATCCTCCTTTCTAAATTAAACAAATTATTATTTAATTTACCCTTTATCATATTTTTGACTATAATTAAATATTCATGTCAAATTATTTAATTATTCTTTAACCTTTTTGACAGTCATTTAAATAAATATTTATTTATTTAATTTAATCCCTAAATTTTGAATGTTGAATTAAATAAACATTTAATTCATAAAAATAATTATTCTTGGCATATTCCTCTGTGATTAGATAATCACTTAGTTATCTAATTAGTCATTTATTGCTTAAGTAGAGATTTAATTAAATCAGTCCAGTTATTTCCTGATTTAATATCTGCTTATTTTTGACGAACACACTTTCTGGTTTAATCAATGAGTTTTATTCTTCTGCATGCAAACAATTATTAATTAAATAACTTTATTTAATTAAATAATTTATTCATGCATTTGCACAGACTGTTTCCTCTTTATCTTTTTCATGCAATCTTTATTCTTCTGAATTTCGAATAGTCTCGACTAAAGATTAAATTATTATTTAATTTAGTCTCCATCAGTTGTGCTTTCTCACTTTTGTTATTACTAAAATTGAATCTCTATTGCATGGCATTCATTAATCTCAATCATCGATCTATCTTTTGAATCCAAGTCGATCGTTCGAAAATCAATTTTCTATAAATTGGCTTGACCTTCGTCATTATTCCTCCTCCTGAAATTTTTATAATTTTAGGAAGCTTATTCAAGAATCTTTGATATTTTTCTAATTCAATAATCAATAGGCCATATTTGTATACTTTTGAGAAAATCTTAGGGCAATTATAATACAATGACAAAATGGAGAAGTGCAATCGAGGTTATTCAAGGAATTATATAGATATTCGGTGAGATTGTTCTTGTATTTATGTTTTTAGTTTTCCTTGTTCTTTGTTGTTAATGTAGGATTAGATTAGTGTTATTTTTTCATTAGATTAATCTTGTTTCCAGTTTTATTTTAGCTTTACATTTGGTGAACCCGATGTGAAGACATCATCTTCAAAATCCATAGAAGCTTTTAATTTTTGCAGGTATAGGTACAAAGTGATGCATTTATAGTACAAAATGATGCAACTAAATTCCTAAGATGCATATGATATTATGTGATGCATCTATTGTTCTTCAACACATCTACACTTTTATGCAACTCATTTGACTGGTAATTAAACTTCTGAATTTCCATGTTTTAGTTTTTAGTTTTTAGCTTTTTTACAAATAATTTTGCATTTCAGTGTGTGTTTTAGGGGAGCTAACGTAGTATTTGCAGGATGATTCATAGAAGAAAAAAATTCAAACTTTTTTTTAGGATGACCGATGAACACATAGAAAATATAAACTACTAATTATGTGTTTTGCAAAACCTTTGATGAAGATAGAAAGATTAAACTACTGACACTTTTTTTTGCAAGACCAAATTCGAAGGAAATTTTTTAAAACAAACGAATTGCTTGAATAGAGTAGATAACTATCATTTGGGTTTTAAAAAGAATCAATGTCTTTTGTGTTAGGTGTGTTTGCACATTTGTTAGATTAGAACCTGATTCAGTTATAGAAGTATCCTCTCCCCTTGTGCACTCGTGCGATCCTGGGTGTAAGAGAAACTGATACTGACTCTAGATTTGGGTCTTCTTTGGTAGGAAAAATTACTCACCCCAAAGTGACTCAAACCGATGATGAGCTAAATCCAAGCTACTCCCAACTGGTATAAAAATTCTAATGTTGAGGAAAACTCAGCATTATAGAGGCATCTGCAAACAAGCAATTGATTCCCTCAGTACACTAGTGGTACATAAAAACTTGTAGTGTGTAACCTCTACAGTCTAGGATAATATTGCCTCTTTCATGGGGCTCTGAATGGGTGTCGTACTAAAAATCCAAATTGTTTATAGATTAACCAAAAAACCTTATTTTCTAGTGCAAGAGGTCAGACCTCTGAAGTCATCTCACATTCTTATGGTTCTTAGTTGAGATGAAATTTTTTCCATGGGAGAGTCATGGAAATTGAATCTTGGCTGACCCATGAAGTGTGTGTTGTGGAGGGGAGCTAGTGTGGTCAAGCTTATATTCATCTACTTTGAATAAGCATAGCTGAGGAAACCCAAGTGCAAATTCAGAAAGTATTGTCATTGCTAACCTTAGGATTGTACATGTTTTCTAAAAATACACATGTTCATGATTATCAAACTAGAAAAAATTATTTTTAGATTGTTTACATTTTCCAAAATTGGATAATGAAATAGAGTCAGTCAAAAACCTAGTTCATCAAAAAACCACATCTGTCAAAATGAGTCACATCTATTAATTAGAAAACCACAACTGTTAACCTAAGTCACATCTGTTAACCAGAAAATTGTAACTGTCGAAACAAAATCAACTATCATTCACTAGAAAAATCTAAGCCGCATCTATTAACCAGAAAGTTGCATTTATCATCTTGAGTTGCATCTATTGAAAAATTAGCCACATCTATCACAATGAGTCACATTTTCCTCCCATAAAACTGAGACCTAGTTTAGTAGAAACCTGCATATGAACCCTCACAATGCATCTATTAAAAATTGTGACACATCTATTAACTTGAACCACATTTTTATGAGAACCAATAAACCAGGATTCACTATCACGGTCTGAAACCATATGGTCATTATCATTTCTTTTATTTTCACAGACATCCTTGGACGAAAACCAGAAAGTTTGCTCGTATTTTGCATATTTGCATCCTCTAGGTGTCATTTAGTTTTAGCGATAGGCATCTAGTTATGAAAATTGGTTAGGAAATTTTCATATCTTAGGAAGGTCAACATTCCACATTTTGTGAAAAACCATGTTTCAACAAATATTGTCATTGAACCTAGTCACTTGTCAATAATATCTTTTGTCCTACTTGTGAATCCTTCTAGCTCATCAATCTAGTTTGGGATTTCACCTCATATTTTGGTCCTATTCCTATAAAGGTTCCTTGACAAAGTAATATTGTAGTCTTGGTTAAATTATAGGTGGTAGGTAACTTCCTCTCAGAATCATTTAGAATTGATTACCTTAGAAGTTTGCTTAGATTTTTGCATGCTTAGAAATTGTCATCTTAGCATAGTATCTTTTTTAGACAATCCTCATTTTCCAAAAAATACCAAAAAACATACTTGCATAGCATTCATACCTTATATCCAGAAAATCCCAAAAAAATAGGCTAGATCATATCATTCTTGGACTTAGTTTTTCATCCCCCACTTTGAGAAAAAAATTTCATGGTCGAAACAAGGTCTAAAAATAAACAAAGAGAAATGGACGATTCACAGGGCTTCATCAATCCCTTCTCGAACATACCATCAAGGACATCATAAAGCCATGTTGGAAAAAAAATTCACTAGAGACACACACAGACAAATTCAAGTAGAAGACATAGATGCCGCTGTCCAAGATCCTGAATTTGTGTCTTTTGTAGATGGATGTTTTGCACAAGATCCCCAAAGATACCTTGCAAAATTATTAGTAGAAGGTGCCACTCTACCTATAGGATTTGACATCCACACATTGAAAAGTTCATCTAATCAAGGAACAAAAACCATTGCATCAAGTGTCTCTATTCCTCATATTACCACGGAAATACCATCTGGCATACCTACTCAAACTACCTCAGCTATACACACAACACAATTTGGTATAACATAGGTCCTAAAGTTCATCGCAGGAGCATCCATATCAAAGCCCTTTGGCAAAAACGCTAGAATTAAAATGCCCAAAATTGGCATAAACACGACACAGGCTATACCAAAAATCAGCACCAATACAACCATTCCAAAAATAGGGGTAATACAAATAGGACATATTCCTACACCAAATCAAAATCCATCATAGAACATTGTGTCAAGACATATCCCTACACGAAATCAGAATCTATCACAATATATGGAATTTTAGAACACTTACATTGATCCTAATAATGCAACCAACATTTCTTTAGCATAGGTAGATGTTCTGTAAAATAAAATGCAAGCCCTTCAACACCAAATGAACCATTTCAGTACAAGATCTATGTCCATGTCCCTTTGACAAAGTGCTATACATGACACCCTTCCCACACGGATACATTATACAAAATTTTCCAAGTATAATGGGAAGAGGAATCCTCTAGAACACATCAAATAATTTTCCACAACATGCATGGACATCTCGTATGACCCCACATACCTTATGATACTTTTTCCGCAAAACCTTGTCGGGATAGCATTGAAATGGTTCTCTAAACTTTTGTACGACATAAGATCATGGGGTGAATCAGAAAAAAACATTGTGGAACACTTTTCCTTTAATATAGACAATAAAATCATGATAGCTACCTTATATCACACCATGCAAGAAGACAGAGAAAAATTTACCACTTTTTTCCAAAGATGGAGAAGTTTATCCAATCAATGTCTTGTTGAGATACCAGAGAAACAAAAAATCACAACATTCCTTGAAAATCTTCATCCAAAATTGAGAAGTGACTTACGAGTACATTGTTGTACCTCTTTTCTAGACATAGTGCAAAAAGGAATTATCCTTGAGAAAGCTCTCATTTACAAAGGATAAATTAAGATGCCAAGAAGGAATCTAGTTGTTCAACACCATAACACCCCCAATGATAGAAATAAATTTTGGTCTAGGAACAAAAATGTAGCAAATAATGGTGTTTTTTATGCTAAGACCCTACATGAAGGGCCATTCATTACTTTTAGAGGATGCAACATACCTCATGAAATACCTAATAGTCCTACTTAAACTACCAACTTTGTTCAAAATTTGCAACAACCACAACCATAGAGGAGATTTCCAAGATGTGAGTTTACACCCTTAGGGGAACCAATCAAGACAGTTCTCAAAGAACTGATAAAACATAAACTCATACAACCTCTAGAGCCAAAACAATACGATCTTGGATAGTTTAAACCCTCATGGTGGAATGAAAATGCCTTTTGTGATTACCACCAAACTAAGGGACATAGTCTGCAATAATGTAGACAATTAAAGAACATCATACAAGATTTTGTTGAAAATGGAACCATAGAAGTCAATGGGAAAAAACATACCAAATATAGTGACCACAAGGTCTTCACAGATCCATTACATGACCATGGGTAAGGAAAGGCCTCCAGTTCAAGAACTAAGACTAATACCTCGACCAATTATGCCAATTCTAAGTATGATTATAACCAAGGTACGGTCATAAATCATATTTGAGATACTAATGAAAAAATCCATACCATTACCATAAAGAAGTGTCATGAATGTGTTATCAATACATGTAGAACTAAGATAACCCTTCTAGGTCCTTCATTGGAGCCAAACCCATAGTCTTCAAGCTCGGGTATAATTTACTTGATCAGCTACGGAAGACCCCAACACAAATATCCATCTTGGAATTGTTGACCATATCACCAGATCATTGAGCCATTCTTGAAAAAGCCTTGAAAAACACAACAGTCTCTACCAACTTAGATGAAAATAATTTTGGAGAGATGGTAGGATACTTAACCAATTCTCATCATGCAACCTTCTCTCAGCATGATTATGCAACCGAGAAGACCAACCACAATGACACATTACATCTTGAATTTTGTGTCCATCAAATGAAAGCCAGATGATTCTTGGTAGATGGAGGAGAAGGGTTGAATCTTTTCACCTTGAAATTGGTTAAGGAATTAGGTTTCTCAGAGGCATGCATAGACACAACTAAGAGAATATTCATCAAGGCATATGATGACGAGGAAATATCATCTAAGGGAGTTGTGAAACTCCCCATTAGAATTGGCCCCACGGTTATGGACACTAGTTTTCGAGTCTTGGATCTCGTCCTTCCCTATAATTTGTTACTAGGTAGACCTTGGATACATGGAATGAAAGTCACACCTTCTAGTTGCCACCAATGTCTCAAATTCCCATACAATGGCATTGAGATCACAATCAATGGTGATCCAAATCCTTTCCAATATTGCACTAGCCTACATGAAATACCACAAAAATAGGTGCTAGTTAATCAGGAGGCTTCATCCTCCACCATATCATTGTATGTTGATCCATCAACTCCTTCCAAGTCTATCGCATCACAAACACCATATTTCACTCCTAAGGTTGAGATCCAAGACAAGGGTTGTGGAAAGTACCACATAAAAGAATCATATTGTGTCAGTCAATTGGTTCCTCCTAAGTCATATCATTTACCCACAATACATAGGATACAATCCATTGTAACAATACATGTCCATCCTACAATGAATTTCAAAAAATGGGGATAGTTAAGTAAATAAGCTATGGATCGAGAAGATGTGACCTCTTGGCTATATACTGAAGAAAATGAAAACCCTCCTGATTCATCCATTCAAATACCTAAAGATCAATATGGAAAAGGCTTAAAGATAATGAAAAGTAAAGGATATGACGGACACATTGGGTTATGACTACATAAAAATGGAAGGACTGAACCAATCATTATCTCTTAGCGACCAAAAGGCCTTGGGATAGGGTTTCAATCGATCAAGATTGGTGTTCCTAGTACCTCGACATTGACACAAGAGGAATTAAATGCTTTTGAAGACATCGAGATATCCCACAAACCATCTAACCCATCCCACTATGACTCCCCTAACTCAAATGAATATGAATGGGATTCCCTTTCCTCCACCAACATAATGGACCTAGATAAGTTATTTGGGGAACTCGACCAAATGCGTGAAGGAATACCTAGTGGTAACCATAAGGATGGATTTACCATAGAATTGGATAACATGGAATATTTTGGGGATTTTGTTCATGCCTCCAATCACAAAAGTGAAAATAAAAAGAAAAACAATGAAAAAAATGAAAATGACGAGTCCCTAGGTGAAAACTGAAAGGTGCCTTTGAATGATGAAAAATTAAAAATAAAGGATGCATTCAAGGGTGAAAACCTCTTTGAGGCACCCAAGGATGGAGGTTTGAACATTCTCCTATTTCTTAGAAAAAATCACCAATGTTAGTGGAGGAATCTATCGATATCAACATAAACACACAAGAGAATCCTCAAGTAATTTATTTTGCGGAATATTTGACAAAAACAAAGAAACCAAAATTTCATGAATTCTTCACAAAAGGAAAATAAAATTTTCATGGTCCTTTGCCTACATGCCTGGACTAGACCCTGAACTTATATTGCATCACCTGCCATTACAAACAGGTGTTAAGCCCGTCAAGCAGAAGTTAAGAAAAATCCATCCACAAATTTCTTTAATAGTCAAAGCTAAACTTAAGAAACTATTAGATGTCAGATTTTTCAGATCAATAAACAATGTCAAATGGATTCATAATTTGGTGCTAGTAACAAAACCATTTGGGGGCATCTGCATCTATATAGACTTCAAGGATATAAAAAAGGCATGTCCTAAAGATGACTTCCCCTTGCCAAACATCAACATGATAGTGGACCTAACAGTAGGGTATGAGATGATATCCCTCATGGATGGTTCCTCAAGATATAATCAAATCAAAATTGCACCTCAGGGCCAACACAAGATAGCTTTTACATGTCCATGGGGAAAATATTGTTGGAACATCATGTCTTTTGGGCTCAAAAATGCAAGAGTGACATGCCAACATGCCATGACAACTATATTACATGAACTTGTACATACTCGCATGGAAGACTATGTCAAAAATCTCATAGCTAAATCACTAACAAGATTTGATCACTTTCAAGTCTTAGATAAGATATTTCAAAGACTAGAAGCATACAAAGTAAGGCTAAATTCAAAGAAATGTGGCTTTGGCGTTCAATTAGGAAAACTTCTAGGATACAACATTTCTAGACGAGGCATTGAAGAGGACCTCACAAAATTAAAATCTATAATGGAAATGCCTCCACCAATCAATATCAGTCAGCTAAGGACACTACAAGGAAGACTATAGTCTATCAGACACTTCATAGTATAGTTAGCAAACAAGATACATCCATTCCAACACTTACTCAAAAAGGGGGTACCATTTCTATGGATAAAAAGATGCCAAGAATCTTTTCAAAAAATCAAGGATTATCTACTTACACCACCCATGTTAATGTTGCCTACAGATAACATCTGGTACTCTATATTTCAACAACCCAATTAGCACTAGGAGGCTTACTTACACAAAATGTTGATGAAGGTCATACAAGAGAAGTGTGCTATATTAGTCGTACTTTGGTGGGATATGAGCTAAACTACAATCACATAGAGCATTCTTGTCTTGTGGTAGTTTTTGCTACTCAAAAACTTAGGCACTACATGCTTAACCACCAAAGCATGCTAGTTGCTAAGATAGATCCTTTAAAATATCTCCTAAGTAAAGAAACACTAACAGACCGATTGGCTAAATGGGTAATGATACTTAATGAATATGACATCCAATACATAGAAATAAAATCTATAAAAGGACAAGTCATTGTTGATCAGCTAGCAGATGCACCAATTAAGGATGATTATCCTCTAGTTGCATATTTTCCTGATGATTTCATCTTCACAATTGACAAAATAACCACATGAAAACTATGCTTTGATGGGTCCCACACTAATCATGGTTCAGGAGCAGACATACTATTTGTTACACCCCAAGGTGACACTATTCCTAAGTCATTCAGAATCGACTTTCCATGCACAAACAACATAGAAAAATATGAGGCCCTTGTCACAAGACTAAAAATGGCAGTCCAATGAAAGATTAAGCATTTACAAGTTTATGGAGACTCTCAGCTGGTAGTCTGACAAGTCAATGATGAATATGAAACTAAAGATGAGAAACTAGCCCCATGCAAATGCATGACTGATGGTTTTAAGAAATATTTTGATAACATCATCTTTCATCAAGTACCCCACATTTAGAACAGGGCAGCATATGCTATGGCAACCGTTGGTTCATTATTTAATATACCTAGCAACATGCCCAAATTTATTTTTTGGTAGAACAACTTTTGGTCCCTGCCTTTGACGTCCTAGATTTTGTGATGGTGTGTGAGCTTGTTGGTCCCACTTCCCCATGGTATAAGGACATATATGACTACCTCCATGCCCAAATCCTACCCTTAGACTTGTCAAACAACCAACGTAGAACCTTTATCCATAATTTTTCTAAGTATACCATCATCGAAGATACCCTTTATAGACGTGCCTTAGATAACACCTTGTTGAGATGTCTTGATGCTAAAGAAGCACAAGCAACCTTATGAGCAGTACAAAAGGGTATATGTGGATCCCATTCTAGTGGTCCTACCTTAGCTAATAATATTATGAGATTAGGTTATTATTGGCCTACTATGGAAATGGACTCATATATCTTTGTCAAGAAGTTTCAATAGTGTCAGGTACACAGAGATTTGATACATGTGCTAGCACAGGATCTTTGTCTGATTACTTCACCATGGCCCTTTTCCCAATGGGGACTAGATCTCATAAGTAAGATACATCATGCATCATCCAATGGCCATAAGTTAATCATATCTACAACCGAATACTTCACCAAGTGGATCGAGGCTATTACTATGACCTACATTATTGGCACTCAAATTTCCAAGTTTATCCTTAATTATATCATTTGTCAGTATAGTTTCCATTAATCTATCATCACAGATAATGGCCACCCATTTAAAAACCAATAAGTTTGCCATCTCTGTGAATAATTCCATATCCAACATCATTTCTCCACTCCTTATTATCCACAAGGAAATGACCAAGCTGAGGCGTTTAACAAAATAATCATCAGAATCCTCAAAAATATTTTCAATGAAATTGGTCATGACTGACATTTACAACTTAATCCTGCCCTATGGGCTTACCGTGCAAGCATCTACACTCCCACCAGCACCACTTCATACTCCTTGGTTTTCGGTTCTGAAGTCGTCTTACCTATTAAGGTCGAAATTCCTTCCTTAAGGGTATCTTTGAAAGGGCATATTGACAATGAAGAGTATCACATGTCAAGACTGCATGAGTTATAAGTTCTAGATGAATGAAGATAGAAGGCACTAGATCATCTTCAAGCATATCAAAAACCATCTTCGTCACAACTATAATCTAGGAAAGTTTTGAATCAACACTTTGACATTGGTGACCTGGTCTTAATGGAAAATCCAAAGAATCAAACCAAAAGAGGAAAACCATGCAAGTTTGAACCTAACTAGTTAGGACCTTATATTATTACAAAATCCTTTAGATCAGGAGCATATCAACTCTCTACCCCTAATGGAGAACCACTATCATCGCCAATCAATAGCCTTCATCTAAAGAAGTTCTATGCATAGCTTCTAAGATATTTTGTCTTAAATAAATAAATATATATATATACAAAAACAAATTGAAAAACAAAACAATTTTTTTACTTTGATGAAAACTTGGTAAACAAGCATCTTTGTAACACCAAAAAATAAAAAAATCCACAAAATAGTAAAGAGAAATAATTCGTCCAATCGTGAAAACCACTTCGGTGGTGCTCTAGATAAGTACCATGGTGAAAACCTGGCAATAGACACCATGTGTAATCAAATTTTCTCCTTTGTCTACCATTATTCCAATCTAATTTTCCTATCATTACACCCATAATAAATGGTTGTCCTATCCATAACTTGGAACAATTGACATCAAGTCCACTTCACATCCCCATCCCATCCTATTGGTCTTATATCTGACTGGGGGAAAATACTCGACCTACGTCATTTGGACCTTGCACTCATCGTTCCAACATTCTAAAATGTCCTAAAAAAATCCAAAAACATCATAAAATGTCTTGGAAAAAAAAAATTCCAAAAAACATCACAAACCCTCCCCCCCAAAAAAAAGACAAAACATGTCAAAAATCCCAAAAACAGAGTTAGAGTCAGTTGTGTCAAGTTAGTTGTGGACATAGTCGAACTATGTTGCCTCTATGACTGGATGTAGGCAAGGCCATTTGACAATGTTCCTCTAAGGCATTAGGTCCATCTTTCTAGGTTTGGTACATATCAGACATAAAATCATGAGTTATTATTTGTACATGTCAAATTCATTGGTTGTGTCAAACTATGAGGTCTCTACATGTATAACGTAGGCAAGGCCATCAATCGATGAGCCCCCAAGGCCACACTAGGTCATTCCATTAGGGTACGTCAGGTCAACATAAGTCATACACTATCATCACACACAAACAAAGGTAAAAAAATTAAGACAATTCACACATCAACATGACACACACGTCACAAGGTCATCAAGTCAAATCAAACAAATTGCCAAAACAATCAACTTATGTCTCATACAAGATGCATCCTTCTGCACAACAAACATTATCATTTAGGAAAACAATTATTATAGCCTTATGCAACTTTTCACATCAACGACATTAGAGTCAACGTCTTATATGTTACATGTCTTTCTAAAACCAGGCTTCGTCATGCCTTATATAGGTAGTCACAAAATTGAAACCAGACTCAATGTCTTATATGGTATGTGTCATCACTTACATTAGGCTTTACCAAACAACCAACTTACCAAACAAACAACAATAGAACTTTTTTTGGCAAATATTCTTACTGGCTTTTAACTTAATGACTTGTTTTATCTTATCTTTTCATTTGGCTTTGTCAAGTCCCATTACTAGCTTTCTCAAGGATGTCCCATGAATGATTTAGAGAAGCAAGGATGTTTCAAGACTATTCTTCTTTGATTGTTGTTTGTCAACTGTCTTTTAACTTGGTTTTTAAGTCAGATTACTAGCTTTCTCAAGGATGTTCCATGAAGGATTTAGAGGAGAAATAATGTATCTTGACTATGTCTTTTTCTTTGATTTTTGTCTGTGGTTTGTCTTGACAAAAAGACTGGGCCAATTTTTTTCCCTTAGTATGAGTCTGGACACTCCTTGTCTACAACTGCCTATTTTTAGAAAGTGGATGAATTTGTACACCTTGGTCTATCTCATATCATGGTTTTTACTATCCATTTGTGTCATGTCCAACCCAGTGATGATTTAATGCAAGGCTTAGTTTGTATTTGGAAAAATATTGAAGATTATACACTCTTCTACACAACCATTTCTAATACTAAAATTTCAATTAATCCACACTAACATTTATTCTCGCTTGCATAATGAAAGATTCCTATGACACACAAAAAAATAAAGTAATCTACATATGCATTTATCATGTAAACATCATCATATATGCATAGTAAACCACGCATCTATATTTCATTTCAAAAACAAAACAAAAATATGCATATCCATCACATCTGGACATACATGTTGTATATATTGTAGGTACATCTACATGGAATTATAGATAATAAATTATATTTCATCTCCTCATCATAAACATAGAATGCATTCATAACATTTGTAAAAACTATGCACACATCATCATATAGAATAAACACATCATCATAGGAAATAAAAAATCATAATGTAAACATCATCATCCATAACATGTGCATGCATAATCATATAGACCAACAACATAATCATACAGAACAACGAAAAATCATATAATCACCACCAAATTATATATATATATATATATCGCTCAAAATAATGTGTCATAGTACAAAGTCAAAATGTATCAATCTAAAGAGAGATCTCGGGCTCTATGATCATAATAAAATTTCTACAAATATAAACATGTCACTCTGAAGTGCTACCATTGCTCCCATCAGGTATTTGAGGCGGTGACTATCCATGATGTACTCTTTATACAGAACGAGTCCTGCCATATGGTCATGTCCTAAGTGGTCCCATTGTATCATCAGTACTATGTGTATGGTTTTGGGACTTGCTCCGAGAACTACCATTGTGCACCTATGAATAGTTGGGAGCTCACCTCTCAGGCAGTACATTTTCCTAATATAAGTCTTTGTAGTATCTCTCCTTCTCTTCGACTCTGACTAACTCTCAAGTAAATTTTGTAGCCGGTCTAGTGCATAAGGCCCTTAGCTCAATGAATCTTCCCTCTGTCTCCTGCCTCCTAATCAGTGTCTGATCTCTATCTAGGTAGGCACTGTCTCTCTCCATATACATCACATCATTCTCTATAGTAACTACCCTCACCTTCTCCTTCTGGGCCTCTACTTGGGCCTACAACTCTGTTACACTATCCCTAGGAGCCTTCCCATCCTGTCATGGTCTCTCTCCCACCTCAGCATCCCAATCCTCCACAATCTGGTCTCGGAGCTCCCTCTCTTGCTCCCCCATCACCATATCCTTCCAATATACCAAGGACATCAGTCTCCATCTCCTCCCCACTAGCCTCCTCCTCTGCATGATCCTCCCCCATAGCCTCCTCAGCTACATGCTCATCCCCTATCTTTGCCTCCGCCCGTCCACCAAAATCTAACATAGGTATATCCTCTCCCTCACCCTCCTCCTCATGGAAAGGTGAAAATCCATGTCCATGACCACCTCTCCTCCCTCATCGACCACGTCTCCCACCTCCACCTCTACCATCATCATCACCACCTTTGCCACCTCTGCCTCCTCCATCCCTATCCCTACCACCATTTTTTCCTCTAGGACCTATGCATTGGAGTGAAAAAGACACTGAGAGGGGGGGGTGAATCAATGTCATGATGAGATTTGATAAAATTCCAAAAACTGAAATGAAACAGATTTATGCTCTCAATTATCAATGATTAACTCATCCATACATTGAATACAATCACATATAACTGAAATGAGAAGTATGACAGTGAAACATAGCATAACAAAGCATTCACATAATAAATAAGTGGATCCATAGATAAGAAAATTGACACAAGATATGTCGAGTGGAAAACCCTCCTGGGGTAGAAAAACCACTCCTAAATTGCTACCTTTCTAGGCTTATATTTTAAAAACCACTTTTAACAATGCCTTATAGGATGATTTTTTAGCACCAACTCAAGGAGCACCAACTCCTTCTTTGTTTACTGAAAATACAATGATATAGAGGGTCTCTTAGTTTCTTTCTTTTCTCACAAGTGCCTTTTAACAAATAATACCTAAACCCTCAAACTTCAAGAATTCTAGCCATTATCTCATCTTGAGACAACTTCTTATCGAACTTATATTTTAGATTTTCAATCTCAAAATCAGAACATGTCTTCCTGTGCAGACAATACAATAGCTGTGATTTTCTCACCAGTTTTCTTATTCATTTCTCATAGTTCCAAAAAATAGTTATTTTTTCCTTTGTTTTTCTCTTACAAATATGTCTTGATTACATTTCAAAAATTACAGCCCAAAAAAACTTTTTTTTTTTTCAAACATTAGAGGTACTTTTTAATGTACCCAACTTATGTCGAATCTTTTTCCAGATGTTAGAGTCACTCAGAGAAGTACCCAAAATAGAAGATTGCTTCTAACAGAATGGACAATAAAATGTATTTTGAGAAAAAATACTTTGAACCCATTCCACTCAAGGAGCCTACACAGACAATACTATCTGAAAAAAAATTAAAAAACTAATATAATGCATGCACCATAAAAAATATCTTTGAATACCACTACAAAAAAATGTAATCAAACCCTCGTGATTGTGCACCCAGTGACCAAGAGAAAGTACCACATAATCCATGAAGAAGAATGATATAATTTTTAGAAAGCATGATTACCCACCAACCGAAAAATAAAATCCCATAAAGCAAGAGTAAAGAGGATATGATATTTTATCTGGGTATCTATTTTAGAATTTGAGTAACTGAAATGCAGTATTTTTGACCACGAATAATAAACGCCATTTGAGCATTTTCAGAAAAGAAAAAAAAAAATTGTCTTCCATTTTGTGCCACGAGAAGTAATTATTCCTCATACTTCAAATGATGAGATGAATAACTGAAGAGAGTGCGTGAGAATATGTCATTAAGAATTTACCAACTCGGCTAAATGAAAAAATTGCAAAAAATTCGATGAATTTTCCAAATCATAATTCCATTTCAAGTCCATGGCTTCATGCATTTTGACTTAATCAAATTCATCTATGCAAAAAACTGACACCATAATTAAAAACATTACCATGTAATTTCCTTGTCTTTCCAACATGTTGATTACCATAACCACCAAGGCATTATTACTAAGGATCGAAGTCAATCACTTTCCAAGTGAATTGACACTTATATCCTCATACCTGTTGTCAGCCTTAAGGCCTAATGAGATATCAAACATAAGAGCCGATACATATATGAATTTTATTCAAAGCCATTTGCTATGTTATAAAGCTTGATTCCATGCTAAGAGAGGTTCAATTTATTGACCTTTCCATGATAACCATACAAGGGCTGATACATATGAATCCCTTTAAAGTCATTTGAAAATAAATGTAATCCAAAAATAATGCATCAAATCAGCATTAGAAAAATTTCCATGACATTTCCATGTTACTACCTTTTCCTAAAAATGATGCCAATTGATATCAACTTATCATATTCCGATGCAAATATCAAATGTTTAAGGAAACCCGATAGGGTTTTCTTGATATTAAATGCCAACTCCAATTATGATTCCAAAAACCAAGTTGTCTATAAGCATTACCTATATGAGGCTGAAAAGAAAACACAAATAGGATGTTGTTCAAAACATTATCAATGCCATGTAACCATAGAAATCTGAACATGTCAATACCATATAAACCTATAGATCACCTTAGCACAATATAGCTCAAATTGTCAAACCTGTCAAACTATAATTATACCACCTGAACATATAATCATAATCCTGTAATCTACACATGGAGTCAAGAGATTAGTACCATCAGAAACATCATCACAATGTCAAAGTCAAAACCAAGTATGCCAAGTTAGAATATAAACAAGAGTTCCAACCATCAGAATGTAAACTATGCAACTGATAATCAATCACCGAGCTACTATTCTAAAACATAATTTTGACATCAAGGACAACTACCAAAAGAGAAGTTCAACAAACTCCCCCTTTGTTCTTGATGGCAAAAACTGAGCCATCAAACTCAAAAATTGAACCAAAACCAAGAACTCATAATTCTCCCCCTTTTTGTCACAAGGACAAAGGAAAAAAAAAATAGTGAAATTCCAAGTGTATACATTTAAAAATGGTCACAATTAATCGAACCTTTTAATTATTAAAATGTGAATTATTTAATTAATATTCTAAAATCATCTACACATAAAAAAAATTAATTATTTATTTATATTGTTCATTTTTCTAATTCTTCGAGCTTAATCAAATAAATAAGTTTATTTGATTATTATTATCTTCCTCTTAATTAAAGTAAATAAATTTCATAATTTATTTATATTAATTATCATTTTATTCTAAGTTTGAATGTTTAAATTAAAATAATGGAATATTCCTCTAATTCATCCTTCACTTCACATTTAAATTAAATATTAAATATTTAATATCCTTTTCATATCACATAATTAAATATTGTAAATATTTAATTACGCACATTTTTCACCTCTCACATAATTAAATATTAATTATTTAATTATGGAAACTTCCAAAATATAAGTCACATATAATTAAATAAATTTATTTATTTAATTAGGAATTATCCTCAAACTTCAACCAAATTTTCATAAATGAAAAGACAAATGGCATGTTTGTCTCCATTTTTGAATGAAGATGGTTTCATGGGTTGAAAAAATTCTCCATCTTTCTCTCAACCTTCCACCTTTCTCTCAACTTCCATAATCTTACACCGCTGATCTTGACAGGTTCGATTTTGACAATTGATCTTTGCCAACTAGATTCTTGCCTTCCAAAAATCTATAAATACAACCCTTTGTGAGTAGATTTCATCCTAGATTTTGTGCGCAGTTACTATAGTTGCATTTGAATCAGCATTTTAGCATTTTCATATCATAGCATTTCAAGTTTTATAGCATAGCTTAAATCATTTAGCAATGGAAATACATGTTGCATCAATCTCGTTCTTCTAAGTTGTCATTCTAACAAATTGTTGCTAAAACCAACTGAGAGCCAGTAACTTGTATTGAATCCTTGGAGATAGAGCACAATGGAATACATTTGAAGGAACTAATCTTATTTAGAGTTTGTTTTATCTTTTTAATTAGTTTCCTTTGATTTAATGTTTCATTGGTGTGTTGTTTTATCTTTCTAATTGTTCCACATATTCACACACACATTTTTGGCGCCCACTATGGGGCTTTGCCCCATTTTTAATATTTTTATTGCAAGTTTTCTGACAGGTGAAGGATTGGAGTTGTAGTTTAGTGCATACGATCCATGGTTTAGCACATACGATGACTGTTTTAGCGCATACGATGACTTTTTTAGCGTATTGACGACCTGTTTTAGCGTATTTGCTAGTTCCTTTAGCACATTTACTAATCATTTTAGTGCATCCCTATTTGTTCATTTAGCATATTTTTTAACTGTTTTAGCACATTTACTAGTTCTTTTAGTGCATACAAGGATTTTAAAAGGTAAATCCTGATTCTGACGCCATCCACGGATATAGATTTTTCAATTCAGTTTTAAATTAAAATGAAGCAATCCTAGGATAGACACTTAAATATGGAATTTATCAATCTTAGGATAGTCACCAAACATTATTTTATGTTGGTTAAAATGAATCCAATGCTTGTTGTGAAGCAACATCTTCACTTAGTGTATAAAATTATCATTTTGATTTAAAAATTGAACCATTTATTTGTTGTGATTGTTGGGTAATAGGTTTACGCTCTCCCCTTTACTAGGTGAGCAAAACACCAAACTTACCTTTTTAATTTTATGCAATTCATGCTTTATTACATCCTGTAGAAGGCCTGCCATAGTGGGAAAAAGTACTCACCTTATAGGAATGACCTAAGTGGGAACAACCAAAGCCAGGTTTTCCAACCGACTCTAATCAAAAGTGAATTTTGGGGAAACCCATATTCAACGGAAGTGAGCAAGATAACCATCCCCAAAATCTTTGTTCTAAAGATTGGGAGGTCTCCTGAGGGATTTTATCTATTGTCACGCTGAACGGATACCTTTTCTATGAACCATAGTGTAGAAAGGCAACCGTGTTAGTATCCAAACATCATAATAATCACAGTGCAAGGGGAGGGCATAATCTGCCCCCAAGACACTCACCATATAATTGCCACAGATTGTTTACTCAAGGGATCGATAAATCTAACCTTGGGTACGCACCTAGAAAAGACAAAAACACGGGCGCCCTCTAGGGGGTGACATAGCTATGTGAGTCAATGCAATTTTAAGATGTGGGTTGTGGTTGTTATGATGACCGTTTTGACAAATTAAGAGTGAGTCTATCTGAAGTGCTTATTTTTTTCAATACCCATGAAAATCTTAAGAACATACACTCTTTGTTTAGATTTTAGGATTGGAAAAACAACTATTTTCTACTGTATGCCATGTTTTTCCAAATTTAAATTAAATAAAGATCATCCAAAAACATCAAATTGTCAAAACATGTTTGTCTCAGTGTAGTAATTTGATAGTTTAGGACATCCCTGGTCTTTTTCAGTGCATCTGTGCTCAGTTTTAGTGCATTTGTACTCTATTTCAGTGCATATGTGCTCTGTTTTAGTGCACCTGTGCTCTTTTTTAGCACATTTGTGCTCTATTTCAATGCATTCATGATCTATTTTAGCGCATTTGTGCTCTATTTCGGTGCATCTATGCTCTATTTCAGTGCATTCATGCTCTATTTTAGCACATTTGTGCTATGTTTTAGCGCATTTGCGCTATGTTTTAGTGCATACCTGCAATAGTCCAATGCATCTATTGGATATTTTAGCGCATATGCTAAACATATTAGCGCATATGTGTTCTGAAATTGGGTAATTTTTTGACACCCGGAAAAATCTATCATTTAGTCTAGTCTTTTTCTATGCACAGGGTTTGGAAGTCTACAAATTTTGCTAAAAATTCCCTAGAGAAGAGGATTAGGAAGCCAAAGAAGTCTCTCAGTCATAAGAAGCTATTGAAAAGGAGGAAGTTTTTATACCAAAGTTGAAAAGTTTTGCTTGAACACATAACTTTTATTCATCGATATCATGACTTCGTTAGAGGTTTCAGTGACGGTTTTGCCTTAGAACCATTATATTCATGAGATTTCTTTCAAAGAAGAGCTCTTTCTCAAAAGCATAATCACATTCAGCCTATTCATTCTTCTTTTATTCCCCAACCGACAATTGTGTACTCTACTCATCCTAATCAATTTTTGCAATAGAGAAGTTTGGAACATTAGGCATTTATCAAAAATCCTTATTTTTACAAAACCATGATCAAACTTCACAAAGTGCAACATCATCTCTATTTCTAATTTTTGGTTTAATTCCCCACAATAGGATCTTCATCCTTTCAACTAGGAATCATGAGCTAAAGATTAGGAATTTCACAAGTCATATCAATAGAATCTTCATTCTATTCCGACTTGGATATCCATTAAAGTTGCATTATTTTATATTTTGATCAAGGTTAGTAGAAATCAGGTAAAATCTTATGCTTATTGTCAAAAGATCTTGAAATCACATAGAAAGAGACGAAAGGGAAATTACATCAAGCGACATGGGTGATAAAAGCAATAATAGTGATAGGGAAGAAAATCATTTTCACAGACTTTGTACTGAGGATGATCTTAATACTGATGAGATAACAGAAGAAAAGCTTCAAGAAGTAGAACAAGATCCTCAATTCCATACTCTCATGGAAATAATTTTGGAACAAAACAAGGAAAGATATTTCCTTTCATTAGCTAATCAAGGAGCTAAGTTACCTCCTGATTTTGACACGAAAAGGATTAAAGAAGATCCTGAAGCCCCCCTTAACGATTTTAGTGCTCTTACTCAATAAATAAGAGCATTACAATGGAAAATAAAGGAAATTCAAGGGGGTACAACAAAGAAGTATGTTTTGGAGGATATCTGCCCATATCCATTTGACAAGAGTCTTAGTATGATTCCTTTTTCGAAACATTGCGAAATCCCAAAGTTTGATAGATATAATGGGAAAATAGATTTCATTGATCATGTGAGGGATTTCTAAAATATGAGCTTAGAATTTTCTCATGAAGATACCTACTTAATGCAATTGTTTCCATGAAGTCTGGGTGGACAATCCATGGATTGGCTTTCCAAGATCACTCCTCCCATCAGAACATTTGAGGAGTTAATGAGTATGTTCATATCACAATATTCCTACAATATACAACACCTGATAACCATGCTTGATTTATGTAAAGTAAAGAAATAGATTGGGGAATCCTTCACCACATTCTTATAAAGGTGGAGAATATTGTTTGCTAGATATTCTCGTCCTGTTCCTAGAAAGGAAAAGATGGAGATCTTTATCAACAGTCTAAATCAAGAGATGAGTTATAGGCTAAATCTCCATTTTCCTCAATCGTTTGAAAAATTGATTGAAAATGCAATTACCATTGAGGGTGCCTTGGTCAAATGTGGAGTTTTAAAGCTTGGTAAAGAAATTCCAAATTTTTACAACAACAACAATAGTAACAATAATGACAAGTCACGATTTTGGGCTCGAAATAAAAATGTTGTGAATGATGGGGTAGTTGATGCTAACAACGTGAATGTGAAGCCTACCATTCTTAATGTATCAGGTGTCCAACATACCAAAAATGATGTATATTCTAGTAACCAAGGCAATAATTCCAACCAAGGAAATGTGATTAATAATCGCGGTAATAATCTTGACAATAATCAAAATTCAAATGCACCCAGATCTCCATTTTTTTCAAATCGACGGAGTTTTACTCCCTTTGGCCAGTCTTTGGAATCAGTTCTTAAAGAACTGTTGAATCAAAATGCTATCACATTTCCACCACAAAGAGATTATGAGCCTCGATTTAAACCACCATCATGGAGTGACTCACACTTTTGTGATTATCATAGATGCAAGGGTCATAAGACAAGTAATTGCCAAGGGTTAAAGAATCTCGTTCAGGATTTGATTGATAACTGTACCATAATGGTTGAGGGACATAATGCTAATGATAATCATCAGGAATTCAAGGATCCTCTCCCCAATTATCAAAAAGGGGAATCCTCGGGTGACAAAGGCAATAATGTGAATCATGTCCATGACACCATGATAGACCATATTTATACTGATGATCAACAAATCAATGCTATTAGGATCAAAGGAAAGAAATAATATTGAGAGGTTAATGCTACAACAAGGGGACAAAGCAAGATAATTGTAAAAGGAAGTTCATGTAAAGCAAAAATTCCTCCTCCAAATCATTGCAATTTGGTCGATCAACTGCAAAAAAGATCGGCCCAAATTTCTATCTTGGAGCTGCTCAAAATATCACCAGCCCACAAGGATATTCTGGAAAAGGCACTCGTTGACACAACTGTGTCTCCTGATCTGGATATCAATGAATTTCAAGCCATTGTGGGACACTTGTCATTTCCCACATGTTTATATTTTTCTGAAAAGGATGACTCTTCCATGACCCATCTTCATAATTCATCGCTTTATCTAGAGGTCATGGTTCATAAAGCCCGAATCAGACGTGTTTTAATAGATGGGGGAGCAATATTAAACATTTGTACCTTAAAATTGGTCCTTACTTTGGGATATTCAGAGGAATCCATAGATCCACAAAGGAAAAATAAAATCAAAGAATACGATGATGAGGAAAGAGCTTCCAAAGGCCTCATCATGCTACCAATAAGAGGGGGACTTGTTGTGAAGAATACCTTTTTCCAGGTTCTAGATCGGGATCTATCCTATAACATACTCTTGGTTCGTCCATGGATCCATGATATGCAAGTCATTCCATCTACATATCATCAATGTTAAAATTTCCCATATGAGGGACAAGAAGTAACAATACCGGCAGACCATATTAGTACTCAGATTTTTTCTAACCTTAGAGAAACTCAGGATGCTTTTGCCCCACATAATAGAGAGGCTTTGGAAATTTCTACTTCTAAACATAGTAAACAATCAGAAGAAATGATAAAGAATTTTTGCACCAAGCTAAAATTAAAAGATAATGGGGTGGGAGAATATTCTTTATGTATCTCTAATTTACCTGTGTCCCCAAGATCTCATGGTCAACGATCAACTTCCATACAACAAGCTACAACAACTTCAACATCAGGCACACAAGCTTTGGTTCCCATTACAACATTTGATGGAAGATTTATCAGGGTAGATACTCAAGAAAATGAAATAGAAGATAGTGTTATCCTTGATTGGCTCTATAAAGATGAAGATGAAAAGGTCCAACATGTCAAGTTACCCACTGAGCAATATGGAAAGGGTTATACGATAATGCAGCAAATGGGTTGTGAGGGAAATGGCCCTATAGGCAAGAGAAAATAAGGTATTGTTGAACCTATCCAACTAAAAATAATGCACCCTAAAGATAAAACTGGGTTAGGATATGGTGAAGATGCAAAGGAAGAAACAATAAAAAGAGAATCCAATGAGGAGTTAGCTGAAAATAATTCTTAGAATACAAGAAAACAATTTTGATACTGACTATAATGAATATGAATGGGACACCATTTTTTATGATAAATTTTGGAGGGACAAAAAGGTAGATGTTGTACACAAATATACACCCAAATTCACACAAGGGGAAAGCTCAAGGCCTCCACTTGATTACGTCTAACAAAGCGATCATGACTCAAGTGATGATGATTTTATTCAAAACGATACAGATAATTGACAGGAGGATACCATCATAGATCTTCCTCACAGTAAAAACTATAATAGTATCATGACCTTAACTACAAATGACCTTACCCAACTTACTGATACATTTACCTTAGTCCATCCCGAACTCATTGATTGGGAACAAATTGCACCGATTGATATCCCAACTTTTCCTAATGATGAAACCATTGTAAACTTCCTTTGTTCATCCAATTCGAAAATAGGTTCCACAAAAAAATCACAAGATCAAAGTTTCAGACAGGAAAGTGCCAGGTTTCTCAGCTACAAAATTAATAATATAAAAGAAGGATCTAATGGTGAAAACCTAACAAAGGTAGTATTAGATCATCAAAAGAGAAAAATAAAGAGTGTATCCAATAGTGAAAACCTTTCAAAGGCACTAGAGGATGACTTGACACTCTTCCTGAGCACTATCAAGAAAGGTCTTCTATAATAATGGAACCAATGGAGGCACTCAATATAGGTATTATGACACAACCCAAAGTCTTGCAGCTTTCTTCATCTCTAACAGAAGAGGAAATCCCAAGATTCACAGAATTCCTTGAAAATAATAAAATCAACTTTGCATGGTCATACACAGATATGTCTGGGTTAGATCCAAATCTCATCATGCATCTTGTATCCATCAGGCAGGGGGAAAAACCTATGAATCAGAAACTAAGAAAAACGCACCCACATGTTGCATTACTGGTCAAAGAGGAGTTAAAAAAACTATTATGCGTAGGTGTCATTCATTCTATAGACTATGCGAAATGGATCTCCAATATTGTACCTATATCAAAGCTAGATGGACGGATCATAATTTGTATAGATTTTAGGGATTTAAATAAAGCATGCCCAAAAGATGATTTCCCTTTGCCAAACATAGATATGATTGTTGATTTAACGTTGGACATGCTATGTATTCATTAATGGATGATTTTCTCGATATAAACAAATAAATATTGCACCTAAAGATCAAAATAAAATAGCATTCACATGTCCTTGGGTACATATTGTTGGAACATAATGTCATTTGGACTAAAGAATGCAGGAGCTACATACCAATGAGCAATGACTATGATTTTTCATGATATGATGCACACATTCATGGAGGATTATGTAGATGATCTCCTCGCCAAATCTTATACAAGGGAAGAACATATAGCTATTTTATCTAAAAAAATTGTCAAAATGGAAAAGTTTAAGATCGGACTTAACCCTAAGAAATGTGTCTTTGGGGTGAAATTTGGAAAGCTGCTAGGTTATATTGTGTTAGAAAAGGGAATTGAGGTGGATCCAGTTCAGGTACAAGAAATACTTGATATGCCACCACCAGGGAACATTAGTCAACTATGCACATTACAGGGATGTTTGCAATCTATTAGAAGATTTATTGCACAACTGGCAAATAAGAGTTTACCATTCACTCATCTCTTACATAAGAATGTTCCATTTAAATGGGAAGACAGGTGTGAATCAGTATTTGATAAAATAAAGAATTACCTAATGAATCCACCAGTGTTGATTCCACCGATGCAAGGTGCACCATTGATATTGTATATGTATGCCATGAAAGTGTCATTAGGAGCATTATTGGCACAAGATGACAAAACAGGAAAGGAGAGAGCAATACATTACATCAGTAGAACATTGACAAGTCATGAGTTAAATTATACCTTTATTGAAAAATATTTCTTGGCACTATTGTTCACTTCTCAAAAGTTACGAAACTATATGCTAGCTCATACAATAAAGCTTATAGCTAAGATTGATCCTTTAAAATATCTTCTCAGTAAGGTAGCCCTAATTGGTAGATTGGCTAAATGGGTCATGATCCTAAGTGAGTTTGACATTCATTATGTGGATCGAAAGGCTATAAAAGGACAAGTAATAGAAGATCAATTGGCAGAGGCAAGAATATAGGAAGAACATCCAATACACATTGATTTTCCTGATGCTGATGTTTTTATAGCAACCACTACATAGTCATGGGCACTTTATTTTGATGGTTCCTACACTCAATATGGCTTGGGGGCAGTTATCTTTTTCATCACACCTCAAGGACATACAATTCAAAAATATTATCGGTTGATGTTTCCTTGTACAACTAACATAGCTGAGTATGAAGCATTGTTGATTAGAATGAGAATTGCATTCGACTGGAGAATCACATAACTGTAAGTTTTTGGTGATTCACAACTTGTCATAAATCAAATAAATGATGAATATCAAACTAAAGATGACAAGTTAATTCCTTAGAAAAACATGGTGAATAATTTCAAGAAATATTTTGTTGATATCAAGTTCATACAAATTCCACATACTGATAATAAAGCTGCATATATGATGGCTACAATTGCATCACTACTCTAGTTATCAGAGAACCAAGCACGGTATGATTACCCGGTGGAACAATTGTTTTCTCCCACCTATGATAATCCAAAAACCCAAATATTTTTTCACTTAACTGGTTCTAATTCTCCCTTGTATGGCCAAATCTATGCTTATCTAAAATATACCACTTTGCCTCTAGATTTCTCTAGGAATCAGAAAAGGAATCATCTAATCATATAGGAATATGCTAGGAATAATTATTTTTTATGAATTAAATGTTTATTTAATTCAACATTCAAAATTCAGGGATTAAATTAAATAAATAAAGATTTATTTAAATGACTATTGAAAAGGTTAAAGAATAATTAAATAACTTGACATGAATATTTAATTATAGTCAAAAATATGATAAAGGGTAAATTAAATAATAATTTATTTAATTTAGAAAGGAGGATATATTTAATTAGTGACGTAATTAAATAAATAATATTTATTTAATTAATCAAGAAAGAATAAAGGTCATAATGAATTAATTAAATAATTAAATTTATTTAATTAATAGAGGATATGTGACTTTAGCAAACAATTAAATAATTAACATTATTTAATCATGACCATGAACATTAGAAATATGTTGAAAATGGTGTTGTAGGCCTAGACCAATTTTCAGTGTCTATAGTTTTCCCCTCTTTGATACAATGTCGTTTCAGCCTTTGTGTCAAAGAAAATTATTTAAAACATGCCCCCGTCGTGCCCTGATGTGAAATAGGTTACAGTATGCCCCCTTAGAAAATAAGACAATTTTTGAAAAAAAAATTTAAAAATTGGAAATTGTTCTGATTAGGTAATTTGATAGTCAGAAGTTCGATGGTGATGAAATAATTTGATTTCGAAGTGGTTTGGTAAGCGAAATAGATGTTAGAAGTTGGAAAATTAAGCATCCAGTACAAAAGGTTGGATAAAAACCCTCCAAAACCCCAAGTATAAATAAGATTTGGGGTGGAAAATCAATTCATTTGCACCCTAGACATTTTGAAAACCTTGATTTTGGCTTTGAGCTTGTAGTGAAGATGTCTCCAGTACCGTAAGTAGAGCATCACGGTTACAACATCTGGACCTTCAGATGTCTAGCCAATGTAGGACCCCTGGTATGTACCCTTGAACCGCCTTTTGAAATTTCAATTTTTTACGATTTTTTAGGCACTTAAAGTTTTATTTTCATATGTGTCGCTTTAGAATCAACACATATGCATTCATACGCGATGCATGTGATTGTGGAATGATGCATATGTGCAAACACATCTAGGTCTTTTTAGGTCATTAAGCGAATTAACACGTTTACTTTAGCCTGCACCAGATGTGTAGGATTGCATCACATTTGTTATTGGCAGTGTCGCATGTAGGTTAGTGCAACGCATTTTTTTTTAATGCACCGTGTTTGCATGGTAGGTAGGTTAGTTTTCATGCACCACATTTGTAAAAATGATGCATATTCCTACTAGATAGGAGTGATTGTCTATGTGAAACATTTGAAGTAAATCAACGCATATGCATGTTTAAATGATGCATTTGAATTTTTGCAATGCATGTGCAAATTGTAATGATGCATTTGAGATTGTGCACTACATTTGATATTGAAATGACACATTTGACTATCAAAATTTAGAAAACAATTATGATGGAAAAATGAATGTTTCGTATTTTCACACAAATTATTTTGATGCATTTGCAAACTATGTTGGATCCTATATACACTCGAGAGTCGAGGCCAGCCACTTATGAGCTATGAGATGAGTTACAGAGTGCTGAGACAGGTTTGATATGGAGGTTAGGGTTGAATCATGTTTGTACCATGCCCACTATTCTTGAAAATAGAGGTATGTTGATGGTTGTATGTGAGAGATGGAATTTTGAAACCTCCTCTTTTCATTTTCCTACTAGAGAGTCAATAGTTACTTTAGAGGTCGTCTATAGGATTTTGAGGTTGCATATTAAGGGTGAGAGGGTCCTATATGATACTCAAAGAGGATAGAGTGAGATCACCCGATTTTATGTTTATGATGACATTAGATGGTTTGACATTGAGCAATATGAGATTAGATGGCATGTATTAGCTGAAAGATAGGAGAGGCTTAATTATATGCAATGTACTCTGATTGTTGGGATTGTTCTTCCTGACCGTCGAGGTCATGGTTTTCCTGATGGGTGGGGGAGATACTGGTGGGGATGTTAGAGCATTAGGTAGTATATGCATGGGTGCCCTATTTACTAGCCATGTATTTTCATTTCCATGATATTGCATATAGAGATGTACAGCCGATGATCTATGGTACTACCTTACTAATGATCTAGGCATGGGAACACATTGCTATGTTTTGTCCCCTAGTGACCTCGGATCTAGAGGTTAGATCTCCATATATTTTTTGTTATGCGGGGACCATTACCCAAAGTCATGTTGGTGATACTGGTTACTGGAGAGATGCCCTAGACACACTTGTGTAGTTCATTTGGAGACTCTAATTGGATTGTGCCCGATGGAAAGATGAGGATAGACATTTTTCATTTTGTAGACAGACTAAATATTTGATTGGTAGGATTGTTCTAAGTGTCCATATTATTGAGAGGCACCTTCTTGACCGTGTATTGAGATAGTTTGGAGAGGTTTAGGATGAGCCTCGAGGGCGAGATGAGTTTGATTGGTCTTCAAGAGAGGTTCCATTATGGGCGTCAATGATTCTAGTGGCTACAACAAAGGAAAATATTCAAGATTTACAACCTATGTAGTGGGGTTATAGATCCAGAAAATACGGTAGCTTATGACGCTTGGTGGGAAGTGCACAGGCCTATTCCTTACACAGATCCGAATCACCCAGCTCCAATTGAGAGGTGGGGCATAGTGTTGAACTTTTGGTATTTTTCCTTGATGTCAAAAATATGTTTCAGACTGGCACCTCGGTGATTGATTATCAGTTGCACAGTTTACATTCTCATGGTTGGCACTCTTGTTTATATTTTTTCTTGGCATACTTGGTTCTAACTTTGGCATTGTGATAATGTTTTTTATGGTACTGATCTGTTGACTCCATGTGCAAATTATAGGATTATGATTCTATGTTCAGGTGGTATAACTCTAGTTTGACAGGTTTTCCAATTTGAGCTATACTGTGCTAAGGTGATCTATAGGTTTATATGGTATTGGCATGTTCAGATTTTTGTGGTTACATGGTGTGATAATGTTTCAAACAATATCATAGTTGTGCTTTCTTTTTAGCCTCATAGAGTTAATGCTTATAGAAAGCTTGGTTTTTGGAATCATAATTGGAGTTTGCATTTAATATTAAGAAAACCCTATCGGGTTTACTTAAACATTTGATATTTGCATGGGAATATGATAAGTTGATATCAATTGGCATCTTTTTAAGGAAAAGGTAGTAACATGGCAATATCATGGAAATTTGTGTAATGCTGATTTGATGCATTATTTTTGGCTTACATTTATTTGCAAATGACTTTAAAGGGAGTCATATGTATCGGGCCTTGTATGGTTATCATGGAAAGGTCAATAAATTGAACCTCTCTTAGCATGGAATCAGGCTTTATAACATAGAAAATGGCTTTGAATAAAATTCATATATGTATCGTGTCTTATGTTTGATATCTCATTAGGCCTTAAAGCTGACAACAGGTATGAGGATATAAGTTTCAAGTCACTTGGAAAGTGACTGACATCGACCCTTAGTAATAATGCCTTGGTGGTTATGGTAATCAACATGTTGGAAAGACAAGGAAATTACATGGTAATGTTTTTAATTATGGTGTCATTTTTTTTCATAGATGAATTTGATTAAGTCAAAATGCATGAAGCCACAGACTTGAAATGGTATTATGATTTGGAAAAGTCATCGATTTCGTTGCAAAGTAAAGTTAGGGCATTCTATTTGGTGTTTCAAAAGCTTATGGGTTTGGACCCTAGCTTTGCCGCCACCATGGAAATTATCTCTTAGTCGTTACTTGGTTGTTTTTGTCTTACTGCAACTCAAATGACAGCGAATGGAGCTCTCTGTAAGATCCATGCCATGGTTGATGTCTTTGTCATCCATTTATCTTTGGGTGATGGCTCGTTCTTGGAAGAAGTTTTTGCCATTTTTTCATTTAGCTAGGTTGGTAAATTCTTAATGATAGATTCTCACACACTCTCTTCAAGTATTCATCTTATCATTTGAAGTATGAGGAACCATTACTTCTCATGGCACAAAAATAGAAGACATTTTTATTGTTCTTTTCTAAAATAGCCACTGAGTACTTTACTAAATGGATTGAGGTTGTCCCTTTAACAACTGTTATTGGCAAAAAAAATTCATCCTTCATTTTGAAATATATCATGTCGGTGTGGCATTCCCAACTCCATTATTATAGATAATGGAAGACCTTTTAAAAATGAAGATGTTGATGAAATCTGTGAAAGATTTCACATCCAACATAGGTTCTCTACGCCTTATTATCCACAGGGAAATGGCCAAGCAGAGGATTCAAACAAAACAATTCTAAAAATTCTGAAGAAAATAATAAATGACGTCTGTCATGATTGGCATGTCCAATTGAACCAGGCTTTGTGGGCATACAGAACGAGTATTTGCATGCCAACATGTGCTACCCCATATGCTTTGGTTTATGGAGCAGAAACCATTTTTCCATTAGAAGTTGAGATTCCCTCACTTTGAGTATCACTAAAAGGGCTCATAAATGATGAAGATTACAGAGTATCAAGATTGCAAGAGTTGGAACTTATTGATGAGAGATGACAAAGTGCACCTAATCATTTAAAGGGGTATCAAAAATTTATGTCACACAGTTACAATCATAGAGTCAAACCACAAAATTTTCAAGTGGGTGATTTGGTTCTCAAAGAAAACCCTCATAATTAGCAAGAGCGGGAAAAGAAAGGTAAGTTTGAACCCAATTGGTTGGGTCCATTTGTCATCATTTCAGCATATTAATTAGGTGCATATCAATTATAAATGCCAAAAGGGGACCTATTTGAAGATCTGACCAACAAAATTCACTTGAAGTTTTATGCTTGAGAAATACCAAAAACAGTATAAAAAGTCATGAAAAAAATCATAAAAATTGGAAAATGTCCTAAAGAAAATTGTCATCAGGGTGAAAACTTGGAAAACAGGCGTTCTTTTGACATACCAAAAAAATACAAAAATATCAAAATACAAAAAAATCAATAAAGAAAAAAATATAAAAAATCATAAAATAAAAAAAAGTGCAAGAAAAGAAAATGGTGAAAACCTAGTAAACAGGCATTGTTTGTGATTTATTTATCTCTCCCATATATTAGGATACATTCTACATTACTCATATCCATTTTTCATTGGCATCACATACATGTCGAGCCATCATATCCGCATTATGCGCTCAACATCTCCTTGAAATGACAAGGATCTCATCATGACTTGATGATTAACGATTATCCTTAGCATTAGGATGTGTCTTATATAGAGTCAAACTACAAAATCATTGGGGGAAACTTTCATCTTTTGAATCTTTTTGGTCGGAAAACGGAAAACATGTGTCAAGTATTGGAATATAAGAACAATAAACAAAATGTACAATTAGACTGAGTCAAAATAGTTGTCAGATAGGAGACTAAATGAATTGGATGATCTTAATCTGAAATAAAATAAATGACAAACTTACGGCATAAGTTGAATTGTTATTTTGACATTTTATGGCATCATATCTTTGGAGTGGTTCAATGATGTACTGAACTAGAATCACAAGGAAGGAGTATGATTTTTCTTTGGTTGTTGTCTGTAAGCTAATCACTAGTATTGTGCAAGTTTGTTAATGAAACATATTGACATTTCGATATTTTCATAAGAAAATGGTTAAATTTTGTCTATTTATACAAACATTACTCAGGTCATCTTGGTTCAATTATACCTCAATGCTTGTATTAACTTGCTATATCAAACATCATGAAAGAAGTACTCAGGTCATCCTCGGTGCTAACATCCTCGTTGATGCTTGTACTAACTTTCAACATATCAAAAGGCTCAATGGTGAAAACTAAGTGCAAAATTGGTTTACGAAATGACAATAGTGAAATGGTTCATTTAGGAATTTTAGGATTGCATTGATTCATTTAGATTTCATTCATGGTTATATGAAAGATTTTTGGAATTTTGCAATAATACATATCTTATTTAGATATTGATTGAGTACACTTGGACATATATTACATCTCATTTCATTATCATTTTCATTTTCATATTTTATATCATCATTTAGGTTATGATTTTCACATCAATTGCATCGTACATTTCCATTTATTGACTTTCATATCATTATCATTATCAACATTATCATTATTTAGTTACCATTCATTCATTATCATTATCATTATTTATATCATATTTACATCATATCATTTCATATACATCATTTCATTACATTATTATCATATTATTTTACATCACTTATTATCATTTCATATACATCATTATTATTATTATAAATCATTCATCTCATCATTGTCGATTTTTTTCGCTTCATTTTTCATATCATTTCATATATCTACATCAAACATAATTTACATAGTCATGTATTGAGAGAAATAAAAATCACATTCATTGCATTCATTACATACATACTGCATACATCTTTTAGAACTGTCAAAATATTTACATTGCATCCTCATATTAAACTCTAGGATCATCCAACCATAAATCATAATCATAATTCATATCATATGCATCCATTAAAATTTCATCATCCATAAACATGCATAATCATAAACATCATAACATATAGAAATAAAAATGTATACATAATCATTCATCATAAAAATCATCAATGACACATGCATATCAAAAATCGCCACTGCATATCATAAATCTCATCAAGATAAATGTCCATGGTACAAGGATATCAAATGTCTCAACAAGATATATAAAATACAATGAATAGGTGTATCCATAATCATCACTGAGGGGCATTTGGATGTCGTTCATGACTACTGTTGCCTTCAGAAGTGGTGGGTCTCGCTAGATCTTTTCTGCCAGAAGCACCTATCTCTTGTATGATGGGATGTACTACACTCCTAGTGGCAATCCTGCTATGAATCCATGAGTGGGTACGTGATCGGGTGCCTAATTGTGTCTAGTCTATCCTCTTCTCAATGGATTCTACCTCAAAGTATCTCATCTTGTAGTACTCTGCATAGCGAGTAGTCTCCAGTCCCTCTACCACAACCTCTCCAATGGAGGTGCTCTCAACTAACCTCAACAGTCTCTCTTCTACTCCCTCTGCTTGAATGCACCACTCTCTAAAGTTGTATCGCTCTGATATAAGTTTGGCTATATGTGGTTTAGGAGGTGGTGGCTATGCAATCTGCATCTGTAACTGGCTAATAGTAGCTTGTGCCTATGCTATCTAGCTCTGAAGATCCTGAACCTATGTCTGTAGAGTATCAATTTGTCCTTGTGATGGAGCTTTGATAGTAATGCATGGAGCCAAAGTACTTTGATGGTCCACCACTCTAGTTGTATGAGGCGGCGTCCTGAAGGACACATCAAAGAATTCTCTACCTCTACCACCACCTCTGTCATCTCCATCATCATCACTATCATCAGAGCTATCTGAATCATCCTCCTCATCAACCTCAATGTCCACCCCGCCTATATCCTTTGCTTTGTGTTGCTACTATGCATGTCCCTGTGCCTGTACCTTGGTCTCTGCCTTTTCCTGTGGCTGCTATCATGCCTGTTGTAGAATTGGTCCACCTAATAGTGGGGTAGGCTCATCTGGACTAGCTGACTTGGGAAATGGATGTGTGTAGAAGTAGGAAGCATAATCATGCGTCATATGTGCATCTATAAATTCTAGATGAATGGCCCAAAATTTTGGTTGTAGCTCAAGATACTCTGCTCTCACTATCTCATATGTGATAAAAGGACCCCACTCTGATACATCCTCTCGGTATCTAAACTAATGAGCCACACCCTATGGCATCATCTGAACTCGTCCATACTATCTAAATACTTGCAAAACCAGAAAATGCTCAATGATGAAGGGGGTACGTCAAATCAAGTATCTCACTATACCATAATAGGGAAGCTCTATATCATCATCATCCCATGCATCACAATCAAGATATGGCCTCCAGATGACTGCATCCATATCATCTAATATGCACTGCCAGTACTCTAACTTTCCCAGCATAGGTTGAACAAGGGGACCTGTATATGCATATATATATGGGTAACCAAGTGGGAAATCTCTTCGTGCAATAGGGTGAGTGATGGTGATGTGCTCCCATGCCCAAATTTGAATCAATGTAACCCTAGAAGATATACTCTTCCCATCTGTATATACCACCTGATGAAGATCATGGTATAGATGGGCAAGCATGCAAGATCCCCATGTATATCTCATCTGATGAAGGATCATGTCCTCCTATATCCAACCCCATTCTATTGATATTCCCTTTAACCTATGATTAGGACAAAGGAAGACACCAATGAAACTTGCTAGAACTGATGGAAGTGGGGCATAACCCTGTACCATGTCTCTCCATGTAATCTCATAACCACCCACATGAGGATTCTGGAACACTCTCTGTAAAAAATATGTCCCCCCAATCTCCTTGTGATCATAAATCACAATCTCACCAACTACCAGGCTGCCCAAAATCTTGTACACATCCTCAGGTGTAACAATAATCTCTCTAGTCAGCAAGTGAAGGGTATTATGCTCATTGTGCCATCTCTCTGCTAATGCAGTCAATAGTGCCATGTTGACCCTATACTGAGGGATCCTAAGAAGGGAACCCAACCCATATCTAGCAATGACCCCTATCTCTAGTTGGGTCAATCTGGGAATCATCTCCCATGTGCGGTAAAACCTCTCTCTAATTTGGAGGATTTTAAAATCATCCTATTATCATTGAAACATAAATCACATTAGCTTATCATCAAAGAAGATCAATTAGGAAATCAAAAAATCATGTCAATCAAGCAAGTGAATCAAATCAGATTACTATTTGTTCTTCAAGCTGGAAGGAAAATTTATCAAAGTCTACTATTTGTTTTTCATTCATACATGGAAACAAATTTAACAGCCAATTGGCTCAACATCAATGTCACTTTACTATTTTTTTTCAATCATGAAAGAAAATTTATTAGAATCATTATCTTACTTTTTTTTTCAAGCATGAAGACAAATTTATTAGATCATCATCAAAATCAAGTTAATATATCCTTAGTTTTATTCAAAATCATCGCATCAGTTGTCTAATACAACAATCATCAAGTAAGCATCAAATCAATCTCAAAATTGCCAAATCAGCAAAAAATTCATGGATGCGCTAAAACAGTCTTCCTATGCACTAAATCAATCAATGCGCTACTTTATCAGGGGTATGCGCTAATATATCTAGTGTATGCGCTATTTGAGCATCGTATGTGCTATTCTATCAAACCTATGTACCATTCTAGCCTATGCGCTAAACTATTTATCTATATGCTAGTTTGTTCTATCAATGCACTAATTTGGATGTGTTATTCTAGCTATCATATGTGCTAATATAAGTCTCGTATGCACTAAAACGACATCCTATGCACTAAAGCCTCTATTTAAAAATTCAAAAAAAAGGAAAAATTCATCAAAAATTAAATAAAAAATTACAAAGGAGGATCAAGCAATCTTACCAGAGGTCCGTAAACTCCTAGTCTTTGATAACAGCAGGCTCGCTCGAATCAGTGGTGCTCATAATGGATCAACATCTCGAAAATCTCTCTCAGAGCTCTAAAAACTGCAAAGGGCTACTGTTCAAATCACAATGACTTTTTACCTTTTCCACCTTTTAAGGGGGTTAAAATGGGAAGTTATTTTTATTTTTACTATGCAACACGCTACTTCGAGAGATAAATCGACAATTCTCTTCAAAATCATCTTAATTAATTCAAACATCATCAGTATCGTCCAAATCATGTGATTTATCTCTTGAGGGGGCATATAGCATCATCAGTAAAAATTTTCAAAGTCAGGGGCAAATTTTCAAAATCTGAATTTTTCTTTGAAGCAATGCGTAAAACACATCACTTCAAAAAGGGGAAAAATGTATACATCTAAAGATAGTCATAGTTAATCGAACTTGTTAATTAATTAAATATGAATTATTTCATTAATATTCTAAAATCATCTACGTATAAATAAATTTAATTATTTATTAATATTGTTCATTTTTCTAATTCTTCAAGCTTAATCAAATAAATAAGTTTATTTGATTATTATTTTCTTCCTCTTAATTAAATTAAATAAATTTCATAATTTATTTATATTTATTATCATTTTATTATAATTTTGAATGTTTAAATTCAAATAATGGAATATTCCTCTAATTCATCCTTCACTTCACATTTAAATTAAATATTATATATTTAATATCTTTTTCATATAAAAAACAAATATAGAAATGGAGCATAAAATAGAAAACAATATAGCAATGGAGGAAAAAATATAAAACAATATGAAGCAACAATAAGCTGCTAAGAGAGCTAACAAGCTCCCCCTAACACCAAGATAGAGAATTAAGAGAGCAGAGATTGAGAGACAACTCCCAATCGAGACTGAAGTCTTTCAAATACCTCTTTAGCCAAAGGCTTAGTGAAGATGTCAGCTACCTATGCTTGTGTAGGAACATATTGCACAAAAACCTCATTAGCCAACACCTTTTCATGAAGAAAGTGATATTTAATAGCAATGTGTTTAGTGCGAGAGTGCATAACATGATTTTTGGAGATGTTAATCACACTAGTATTATCACACAAAATAGAAGTAGGTTTAGGAACTTCAATACCCATGTTAGATAGAGTTTGTGACATCTAGATTACTTAAGTACAACAAGAGGTGGCAGCAATATATTCTACTTCAGTAGTGGAGACTGAAATAGATTCTTGTTTTTTTGTTGTAACATGCCACTAATCGATCACCAAGAAAGAAAGCAGCACCACTAGTTCTTTTCCTATCATCAAGTCAACCAGCCTAGCTAGCATCAATATATGCAATTAATGAAAAATCATTGCTTCTAGGATACCAGAGTCCATAATCAAGAGTGCCCTAAACATATTTAAGAATCCTTCTAACAACATTAATATGAGATTCCTTAGGAGATGACTGAAATCTTGCAACCATACAAACTTCCTACATTATGTCAAGTCTAGAGGCTATTAGATATAAAAATCTACCTATCATTGACCTATAGTCAGTTGGATTTACAACACGAGAATCATCAACCTTGTTGAGTTTGTAGCCGGTAACATTGGAGTGCTAACTGGATGACATTCATCAATTTGAAATTTCTTTAGCATATCTCTTGCATATTTTGTTTGAGAGAGAAAAATACTAGTTTCAAGTTGACAGATTTGAAGATCTAAGAAGAAAGTTAGTTCTCTCAACATTGAAATTTCAAACTCAAATTCCATAATCTGAGAGAGTTTTTTACTCAAAGAAGTATTGTTGCAGCCAATGATAGTATCATCAACATAGATTTCAACAACCAGAATATCAGAACCTTCAATTTTAACGTAGATATTTTTGTCTACACCTCCTCTAATAAAACCTTTTGAAATCAAATGATTATCCATTCTAGAGTACCAAGCTCTAGGAGCTTGTTTTAGGCCATATAGAGCCTTTTTAAGCCTGTAAACATGATTAGGTTTGTTTTTGCAAATGAACCCTTTAGGTTGTTCTATATAAACTTCTTCATCCAAATAACCATTTAGAAAATCTGTTTTGACATCCATTTGATATACAGTAAAGTTCTTGAAAATAGAACAAGCCAAGAATATTCTAATAGTATCATCAACATAGATTTCAACAACCAAAATATCAGAACCTTCAATCTTAACATAGAGATTGTTGTCTACACCTCCTCTAATAAAATCTTTTGAAATCAAATTATTATAGAGTCTAGAGTGCCAAGCTCTAAGAGCTTGTTTTAGGCCATATAGAGCCTTTTTCAGCCTGTAAACATGATTAGGTTTGTTTTTGCAAATGAACCCTTCAGGCTGTTTTATATAAACTTCTTCATCCAAATAACCATTCAGAAAAGTTGTTTTGACATCCATTTGATATACAGTAAAGTTCTTGAAAATAGAATAAACCAAGAATATTCTAATAGAATAAGAAAAGGTTTCACCAAATTCAATACCTTCTTGCTGAGCATATCCTTTTCAGACATACCTAGCCTTGTTGCGAACAACATGGCCATTTTCATCATGTTTGTTTCTGAATATCCATTTTCTCCCTATGCCATTTTTTATTCTGGTCTTGGGACTAACTCCCAAGTATGATTTTTTTCAATTTGATCAATTTCTTCCTGCATTGCATTAAGCCAGCATTCATTAGTTAGAGCTCATCAAAATTTTTTGGCTCAAGTTGTGTAGTCAAACACAAAGAAGTAAGCTTAGCTATGTGAGATTTTTCCTCAAATTTAACAGTTATTCTTCTTATTTTAACTCCTACATATTTATCTCCAATAATCAGATCTTTAGGATGGTTTCTAGCAAAAGCTTTTGAAGAGGTTTTTGTTGCACATTTTTCAGGACTTGTTTCAACATTTTTTAGAATTTGTTTCGGCTAGTTTAGGACTTGTTGATTCTATTTTAGGCTTTGTTTTTTCAAAGTCTTCTGAATTTATTTCAATTTCAATTTCTTCTTCCTCATCATCTTGCATAGGTTCACCATCTAAAAGAAAATTTTCATCAAATTTGACATTGACAGATTCAATAATCTTATTCAGCCTATTATTAAAGCATTTATAGGCTTTGATATGAGTGGAGTATCCTAAAAAATATAGCTTCATCATATTTAGATTGAAATCTGCCTAAATTATCATCATCTCTCTTCATAAAACACTTATAACCAAATATTCTGAAGTATTTAATTTAGGCAGATTTACCATACCATAGTTCATATGGAGTCAAATGGGATTTCACTCTGATTTGTACTTTGTTCAAGATGTAAACAGTTGTATGATGTTCAACTTGTTTCCAATACATGTTTGGTAGTTTTGCTTCATCTAGCATAGTCCTTTCCATCTCTTTTACTACTCTATTCTTTCTCTCAACAACCCCATTCTATTGAGGTGTTCTGGCAACAACATATTTTATTTTTATGCCATGTCTTTCACAATAGTCAATCAATTCTTGTGAGGTGAATTCACCACCTTTTTTAGATCTCATACATTTCAATTTTAAATCTGACTCCCTTTCAACCATTTTTATAAAGACTTTAAAACATTCAAAAGCTTCAGGTTTATGCTTGAGAAAAGTAACACATACCATACGAGAGTAATCATCAACAAATAACATGAAATATTTCTCACCATTGATAGATCTGGTCCTTGTAGGACCACATAAATATGTATGAACAAGTTGCAGAGGCCTAGTAGAATAATGTTCTTTAGATTTAAATCTCACCTTTGTTTTCTTGCCTTTGAGACATTCTTTACAAACTGCATTTTTTAGGTTTTCTTAAGATAGGAAGACCTCTTACATTCTGGTTTTTGCTAATCCTAACCATATTGTCAAAGTTAATGTGACATAGTCTCTTGTGCCACAACCAAATTTCTTCAACTTGAATCATTAAACACATACCTTGATTATTTTCATTACTAGATGTGTCAAGAAGATTGTAAACATTTCCCTTAGTCCTTCTTCCAGCAGCAATAGCCTTTCGAAGCTTATTTTTAATCTCACATCCTGTGAAGTGAACAAAACATGATAGCCACTGTCAAAAACTTGACTGACACTTAGAAGATTGTGCTTTAGACCTTCTAAATAATACACATTGTAGATAAGAGTTTCCTCATTCAGAAGAAGTGAACCTCTACTTTTGATTTGTATACCAGAATTGTCTCCAAACTTCACATATCCAACTACATAATCTTCAAGATTTGTGAATTTTTATTTGTCACCAGTCATTTGGTTTGAACAACCACTGTCCAAGACCCATAAGTCATTTTTATTTGAATGAAAATTTGTTTGAATTAACATAGTTTTCTCTATATTTTTGACATTTTTAGGTTTCCAAACCTTTTTGGTTTTCTGCTATTTAAATTGCAGATCAGATTTGTACTACTTAGTAGAATGACCCACAATATTGCATTTAAAGAATTTGATCTATCTAGCAAAACCAAGGTGTTGCTTATGACCAAATCTAGGTTTTCTAGGATTCATAAACCTGCAAGAGCTCACTTTGTGGCCAGACCTTTTGTAGGAATAATAGTACCCATAAAAGAAAGGGTTGAGATTATATAATGTTCTATTATTCCTAAAAGAATAAACATGGTTCTTATCATAATCAAGATGATTAGATTTAGAAAATTTGTTTGCAGCAATATCATTTTTCTTTGCACCATCATTTGAACATTCACCCTTCACGAACCCAATACTAGTTTTGTCCTTGTTCATTTTTTTCTTACTGAGCATGTCATTCAATTTTAGAGTATTCTCATACTTCTCAATGGTCTTCCTAAGATCAACAATTTCATGTTCAAGTTTTTGAATTTCTTGATCTTTATGAGTTAAACCAATACAATGACAATCCTCAAATCTCTTGGCTTCTTCAAGTTGAGTCTTCAAGGATACCATTTCTTGATTTGTGAGTTGCTCTTGAGTAAGAGCTTGAGCAGAAATTTGTTCTTGAGTAAGCATTTATTTTTTGAGTTTTCTTAGCTCTTTTAGAGCACATTTCAGTTCACCTTTTAGATCTACTTCGCCATCTTCAGCATCATTGTTGTTAGTATCTTCTTGCTGAATGATTTCAGCCATGAATAGGTTTTCATCTTCTGCATCTAAAGAATCTTCACATTCAGTGTGTGTTACATTTTTGCTAAACAGACTCTTCTTCTTTTTGAAGTTGAATTTTTGTTTAGGTCTATAGGCTTTTTTCTTAGGCAATCTTTCAGATTTCTCATTGTCACTATTCAGATCACCATAGGGGCACTTTGCAACATAGTGACCTATTTTCCCATAGTTAAAACACTTGAAGGGAAGTTTTCCCTTATATTTTCCAAACCCCTTTTTGAGCTTTCTAACAAAGTGGGATTTTTTAGAATAAAACAATTTTGATTCAGTAGCCTCATATTTTTCTTTCCTTTCAGTAGGAAAGGAGGTTTCTTTTGTAGACAAATTTTTTTTACTGATTCTTATTTTGTAGGTAGTCATAGTGCCTTGTAGGCTATCTAGGGTAAGCTGGACAAAGTGTTTCTTCTCTTCTAGAGTAGAGACCTTAGCTTCAAATTTAGTCGGTAAGGTTCTGATGAACTTAGTTACAACATCAAATTCTTTTACTTCTTCTCCTAGAACTTTCATTACATTGACAATTTCATCAACTCTCAAGAAGTAATCAACTACTTTTTCATCATCCCTCATTTTTATTTCTTCAAACTGATGTTTTAGAGTGAGGACTTTTGACTGTTTAACTTTTTCATTTCCTTGATAGATGGTTTCAAGATTAATCCAGATATCCCTAGAAGAGTTGTAGTGCATGACTTTGATAAAGACATCTTTAGTCAATGCACACAAGAGAGCATGTTTTTATCTTGCATTAGTTTCATATATTTTCTTTTCATCAAAATTTGTTGGCAATGTAGTTGGTACAATGTACCCAGTTAACACTATGCTCCACACATCGAGATCAATTGAAGTTAGATAAGTCTCCATTCTGATTTTCTAGAATACATAACTAGTTCCATAATGGAGCTCTAGTCATAGATGTTCCTTCATGAGCTTGAGACATTTTGAACATACTCCAAGGCCAGAATCAATCCTAGGTTGGATAGACCTATCAGAGGACCCTATGCTCTGATACTAATTGTTGGAGTGAAAAATACACTGAGAGGGGGGGGGGGTGAATCAGTGTCATGAAAAAATTTGACAAAATTCATAAAACTAAAATGAAATAGATTTATGCTCTCATTTATCAATGATTAACTCATCCATATATTGAATGCAATCACATATAACTGAAATGAGAAGTATGATAGTGAAACATAGCATTACAAATAATTCACATAATAAATTAGTGGAACCACAGATAAGCAAAGTGACACAAGATATGCCGAGTGGAAAACCCTTTTGGGGTAGAAAAACCACTCCTAAACTATTGCCTTTCTAGGCTTATATTTTAAAAACCACTTTTAACAATGCCTTATAGGCTGATTTCTGAGCACCAACTCAAGGAGCACCAACCCCTCATTTTGAAACACCAATTTCAAGGAGCACCAAATCCTTCTCTGTTTACTGAAAATACAATGATACAAAGGGTCTCTTTGTTTCTTTATTTTCTCACAAGTGCCTCTTAACAAACAATACCTACAATCCTCAAAGTTCAAAAATGAACTTCCAAAATTCTAGCCATTATCTCATCTTGAGACACCTTTTTATTGAACTTATATTTCAGATTTTCAATCTCAAAATCAAAACATCTCTTCATGTGTAGACAATACAATAGTTGTGATTTTCTCACTAGTTTTCTCAATAATTTCTCATAGTTCCAAAAAATAGTTATCTTTTCCTCTATTTTTCTCTTACAAATATGTCTTGATTACATTTCAAAAATTACAACCCAAAACCATATATATTTATTTTCAAACAACAAAGGTAATTTTTTTTGTACCCAACTTCTATCGAATCTTTTTCCAAATGTTACAATGATTCGAAGAAGTAAACAAAATAGAAGATTTCTTACGATAGAATGGACACGAAAATGTATCTTGACAAAGAAGACTCTGAACCCTATCCACTCAAGAAGCCTGCATAGACAATACTATCTGAAAAAAAAAAAAAAACAATATAATGCATGCACCATAAAAAATATCTTTGAATGCCACTGCAAAAAAATGTAACCGAATCCTCATGATTGTGCACCTAGTGACCAAGAACAAATACCACAAAATCCATGAAGAAGAATGATATAATTTTTAGAAAGCATGATTACCCACCAACCGAAAAATACAATCCCATAAAGCAGGAGCAAAGAGGATATGATATTTTATCTGGATATCTATTTTAGAATTTGAGTAACTGAAATGCAGTATTTTTGACCATGAATAATAAACACCATTTGCGAATTTTTAGAAAAGAACAAAAAAATTGTCTTCCATTTTGTGCCACAAGAAGTAATTGTTCCTCATACTTCAAATGATGAGATGAATAACTGGAGAGAGTGTGTGAGAATATGTCATTAAGAATTTACCAACTCGGCTGAATGAAAAAATTGCAAAAAATTCAATGAATTTTCCAAATCAAAATTCCATTTCAAGTCCACGGCTTCATGCATTTTGACTTAATCAAATTCATCTATGCAAAAAACTGACACCATAATTAAAAAAATTACCATGTAATTTCCTTCTCTTTCCAACATGTCGATTACCATAACCACCAAGGCATTTATAATTGATATGCACCTGATCCATATGCTGAAATGATGACAAATGGACGCAACCAATTGGGTTCAAACTTACCTTTCTTTTCTCGCTCTTGCTGATTATGAGGGTTTTCTTTGAGAACCAAATCACCCACTTGAAAATTTTGTGGTTTGACTCTGTGATTGTAACTGTGTGACATAACTTTTTGATACCCCTTTAAATGATTAGGTGCACTTTGTCGTCGCTCGTCAATAAATTCCAACTCTTGCAATCTTGATACTCTGTAATCTTCATCATTTATGAGCCCTTTTAGTGATACTCGAAGTGAGGGAATGTCAACTTCTAATGGAAAAATGGCTTATGCTCCATAAACAAAAGCATATGGGGTAGCACCTATTGGCGTGTAAATACTCGTTCTGTATGCCCACAAAGCCTGGTTCAATTGGACATGCCAATCATGACAAACGTCATTTATTATTTTCTTTTGAATTTTCAGAATTGTTTTGTTTGAATCCTCTACTTGGCCATTTCCTTATGGATAATAAGGCATAGAGAAACTGTGTTGGATGTGAAATCTTTCACAAATTTCATCAACATCTTGATTTTTAAAAGGTCTTCCATTATCTATAATAATGGAGTTGGGAATGCCATAACGACATGATATAGTTCAAAATGAAGGATGAAATTTGTTTGCCAATAAAAGTTGTTAAAGCGACAGCCTCAATCCACTTAGTAAAGTACTTAGTGGCTATTTTAGAAAAGAAAAAAAAACTGTCTTCTATTTTTGTGCCATGAGAAGTAACGGTTCCTCATACTTCAAATGATAAGATGAATACTTGAAGAGAGTGTCTGAGAATCTATCATTAAGAATTTACCAACCTAGCTGAATGAAAAAATGGAAAAAACTTCTTCCAAGAACGAGCCATCACACAAAGATAAATGGCTAACAAAGACGCTGAACATGGCATGGATCTTACAGAGAGCTCCATTTGTTGTCATTTGAGTTGCAGTAAGACAAAAACAACTGAGTAATGATTGAGAGATAATTTCCATGGTGGTGGCAAAGCTAGGGTCCAAACCCATAAGCTTTTGAAACACCAAATAGAATGCCCTAACTTTACTTTGCAAAGAAATCGATGACTTTTCTAGATCATAATACCATTTCAAGTCCGCGGCTTCATGCATTTTGACTTAATCAAATTCATCTATGAAAATAAATGACACCATAATTAAAAACATTACCATGTAATTTCCTTGTCTTTCCAACATGTTGATTACCATAACCACCAAGGCATTATTACTAAAGGTCGATGTCAGTCACTTTCCAAGTGACTTGAAAGTTATATCCTCATACCTATTGTCGGCTTTAAGGCCTAATGAGATATCAAACATAAGACCCGATACATATATGAATTTTATTCAAAGCCATTTTCTATGTTATAAAGCCTGATTCCATGCTAAGAGAAGTTCAATTTATTGACCTTTCCATGATAACCATACAAGGCCCGATACATATGACTCCCTTTAAAGTCATTTGCAAATAAATGTAAGCCAAAAATAATGCATCAAATCAGCATTACACAAATTTCCATGATATTGCCATGTTACTACCTTTTCCTAAAAAAGATGCCAATTGATATCAACTTATCATATTCCCATGAAAATATCAAATTTTTAAGGAAACCTGATAGGGTTTTCTTAATATTAAATGCAAACTCCAATTATGATTCCAAAAACCAAGCTTTCTATAAGCATTAACTCTATGAGGCTGAAAAGAAAGCACAACTATGTTGTTGTTTGAAACATTATCAATGCCATGTAACCACAAAAATCTGAACATGCCAATACCATATAAACCTATAGATCACCTTAGCACAGTATACCTCAAATTGGAAAACCTGTCAAACTAGAATTATACCACCCGAACATAGAATCATAATCCTGTAATTTGCACATGGAGTCAACAAATCAGTACCATAAAAAACATCATCACTATGCCGAAGTTAGAACCAAGTATGCCAAGACAAAATATAAACAAGAGTACCAACCATGAGAATGTAAACTGTGCAACTGATAATCAATCATCGAGGTGCTAGTCTAAAACATAATTTTGACATCAAGGTAAAATACCAAAATTTCAACACTATGTCCCACCTCTCAATTGGAGCTAGGTGATTCAGATCTGTGTAAGGAATAGGCCTATGCATTTCCCACCAAGCATCATAAGATACTGTAGTGTCTGGATATATAACCCTACTACATAGGTTGTAAATCTTGAATATTTTCCTCTGTTGTAGCCACTAGAATCATCGACGCCCATAATGGAACCTCTCTCGAAGACCAATCAAACTCATCTCGCCCTCGAGGCTCATCCTAAACCTCTCCAAACTATCTCAATACATGGTCAAGAAGGTGCCTCTCAATAATATGGACACTCAAAATAATCCTACCAATCAAATATTGAGTCTGTCTACAAAATGAAAAATGTCTATCCTCATCTTTCCATTGGGCACAATCCATTTAGAGTCTCCAAATGAACTACACAAGTGTGTTTAGGGCATGTCTCCAGTAACCAGTATCACCAACATGACTTTGGGTAATGGTCCCCTCATAACAAAAAATATATGGAGATCTAACCTCTAGATCCATGGTCACTAGGGGACAAAACATAGCAATGTGTTCCCATGCCTACATCATCAGTAAGGTAGTACCATAGCTCATCGACTGTACATCTCTATATGCAATATCATGTAAATGAAAATACATGGCTAGTAAATAGGGCACCCATGCATATACTACCTAATGCTCTAACATCCCCACCAGTATCTCCCCCACCCAGTAAGAAAACCATGACCTCAGCGGTTAGGAAGAATAATCCCAACAATCACAGTACATATCATATAATCAATCCTCTCCTATCTTTCAGCTAATACATGCCATCTAATGTCATCATAAACATAAAATCAGGTGATCTTATTGTATCCTCTTTGAGTATCATATAGGACCCTCTCACCCCTAATAGGCAACCTCAAAATCCTATAGACGACCTCTAAAGTAACTATTGCCTCTCCACAAGGAAAATGAAGAGGTCTCAAAATTCCATCTCTCACATAGAACCGTCAACATACCTCTGTTTTCAAGAATAGTGGGCATGGTACAAACATGATTCAACCCTAACCTCCATATCAAACTTGTCTCAACACTCTGTAACTCATCTCACAGCTCATAAGTGGTTGGCCTTGACTCCCGAGTGTATATAGGATCCAACATAGTTTGCAAATGCATCAAAATAATTTGTTTTAAAATACGAAACATTCATTTTTCCATCATAATTGTTTTCTAAATTTTGATAGTCAAATGCGTTGTTTCAATATCAAATGTAGTGCAGAATCTCAAATGCATCATTACAATCTGCACACGCATTGCAAAAACTCAAATGCATTGTTTAAACATGCATATGCATTGATTTACTTCAAATGTGTCACATAGACAATCACTCCTATCTAGCAGGAATATGCATCATTTTTCACAAATACGGTGCATAAAAACTAACCTACCTATCATGCAAACATGGTGCATTAAAAAAAATACATTGCACTAACCTACATGTGACACTACCAATAACAAATGTGATGCAATCCTACACATCTAGTTTAAACTAAAGAAAACATGCTAATTCCCTAAATGACCTAAAAAGACCTAGATGTGTTTGCACATATGCATCATTCCACAAGCACATGCATCATGTATGAATGCATATGTGTTGATTCTAAAGCGACACATATGAAAATAAAACTGAAAGTGCCTAAAAAATCGTAAAAAATTGAAATTTCAAAAGACGGTTCAAGGGTACATACCAGGGGTCCTACATTGGCTAGACGTTTGAAGGTCCAGATGTTGTAACCATGATGCTCTACTTACAGTACTGGAGACATCTTCACTGCAAGCTCAAAGCCAAAATCAAGGTTTTCAAAATGTCTAGGGTGCAAATGAATTTATTTTCCACCCCAAATCTTATTTATACCTGGGGTTTTGGAGGGTTTTTATCCAACCTTTTGCACTGGGCGCTTAATTTTCCAACTTCTAACATCTATTTCACTTACCAAATCACTTTGAAATCAAATTCTTTCACCACCATCGAACTTCTGACTATCAAATTACCTAATCAGAACAATTTCCAATTTTTTAAATTTTTTTTCAAAAATTGTCATTTTTTCTAAGGGGGCATACCCTAACCTATTTCACATCAAGGCACGACAGGGGCATGTTTTAAATAATTTTCTTTGACATAAAGGCTGAAACGACATTGTATCAAAGAGGGGAAAACTATAGACACTGAAAATTGGTCTAGGCCTGCAACACCATTTTCAACATATTTCCAATGTTCATGGTCATGATTAAATAATGTTAATTATTTAATTGTTTTCTAAAGTCACATATCCTCTATTAATTAAATAAATTTAATTATTTAATTAATTCATTATGACCTTTATTCTTTCTTGATTAATTAAATAAATATTATTTATTTAATTACGTCACTAATTAAATATATCCTCCTTTCTAAATTAAATAAATTATTATTTAATTTACCCTTTATCATCTTTTCGACTATAATTAAATATTCATGTCAAGTTATTTAATTATTCTTTAACCTTTTCAATAGTCATTTAAATAAATCTTTATTTATTTAATTTAATCCCTGAATTTTGAATGTTGAATTAAATAAACATTTAATTCATAAAAATAATTATTCCTGGCATATTCCTCTATGATTAGATAATCGCTTAGTTATCTAATTAGTTATTTACCACTTAAGTTGAGATTTAATTAAATCAATCAAGCTATCTCTTGATTTAATATCTTCTTATTTTTGATGAACAAATTTTTTGGTTCAATCAGTGAGTCTTATTCTTCTCCATGCAAACTATTATTAATTAAATAACTCATTCATGCGTTTGAACATACCATTTCCTCTTTATCTTTTTCATGCAATCATTATTCTTCTGAATTTTGAAGAGTCTTGACTAAAGATTAAATTATTATTTAATTTAATCTCCATCAATTGTGCTTTCTCACTCACATTATTACTAACACTAAATCTCTATTGCATGGCATTCATTAATCTCAATCGTTGATCTATATTTTGAATCTAATTCAAGCATTCGAAAATCAATTTTCTATAAATTGGCTTGACCTTCATCATTATTCCTCTTGAAGTCTTTATACTTTTAGGAAGCTTATTCAAGAATCTTTGATATTTTTCTATGTCAATAATCAATAGGCCATATTTGCATACTTTTGAGAAAATATGAGGGCAATTATAATACAACGGAAAAATGGAGAAGTGCAATTGAGGTTATTCAAGGAATTATACAAATATTTGGTGAGATTGTTCTTGTATTTATGTTTTTAGTTTTCCTTGTTCTTTGTTGTTAATGTAGGATTAGATTAGTGTTATGATTTTATTAGATTAATCTTGTTTGCAGTTTTATTCCAGCATTACATGGGTATTTTTATAAATACGAGGTTTTGATGTTTTTTAGAATGATGACACTAGTCTTGACTTCGAAATTTGTTTTCAGTTTTCACATTTTAAGATGTTCAAGACAATATTTTAAGGACTTGTGATATGATGCTAAAATGATGTGATGTTTACTCTAGGAAAGCTAAAATTTTGCTAGAAAATTTAGGAAAATGAGTGTTCTAATTTTTGAACTATGTTGAAATAAGATCAAGTTTATGCACCCTTTAGAAATTGACTTTTTTTATCTGTTGGATAGATGTAGAAAAGAAAACTACATATTTGGTGTAGAAGATGTTGATTGTGATGCATAAGATATCAATTGTGGTGCAGTTTGAAATAGATGTGTTGCAAAACCTGATTTTTGTGTTTGAGACAGATGCATTGTTATTTGTTTTCTAAGGTAGATTTTTGACTAATAGAGATATGTGGCTTTCTAACCAACAAATGCATCGAATGATAAATACATAGTTTCGGTGCACATGCTAAAAAATGTGATGCACTATTTTAATAAAAAAAATACTAAAAGGAACCCTAGTCTTGATTAGTTTTTAGATTTTAAATTTGAAAATGTTTTAGAAAACACAAAAAACAAAGTATGTATGTTTATTAGTTGTTATTTTTGATAGTTTTTGTCAATGACTAGCCCCTAAGGCTATTTTTTATACTAGTAATAACAAGACCCAAAAACATTCACAACTTAATTTAGTAGTAGAGCAGGTGTGTAATCTTTAAGTAGGCCCACCTCCCATTAAAGGGGTAAATACTTAGAAAGATTGGGTAGTGAAACAATTGGGATGATTTTTTTCAAAATTTTTTCTATATGAAGGCGGATAGTAGATGTTTGGAGTGAGACAAGGTCATTGATAGACGCCAGAGACACATCTTCTTTCTCTTCCTAAGAGGCTATTACTAGCAACACATCAAGATCTATCTTGAACTAAGAAATTACATGGTGAGTAGCTTTAGGGTATGATCCACATCCCTTGCACCACTTTATAAGATTATGTTTGAATGGATTTTAAGGCCTCTACAACAAGAGTTCTTAGTGGGTGGAACTCTATGAACACTACCAACTACTTAGACATCTCCTCAGGAGTCTAGAAAATTGTAGTCCCCAAGCGAAAGTCTAGTATGCTACATGTACAGATCAAACTACAAATTTCACTCTAATCCAATTTCTTTAGCATGCCAAAAAACATCACTTGAGGTTGATCCCTTGGATTCTCAACAAAGATGTATCCCAAGGCAAGCCTCCTACTTTAAAAAAAAAGAGTTTCAAATGTTGTAATTTCTCGTCACCCAAGATTGCACGAGGTGTGCAAGGGGAGATGATAATTTAAACAACACCAACTTTCGGTGGACTGACCATATATGTGCAAGCACAAAAAATAAAATATACACTTGTTCAATTTAAGCACACCAAAGTAAATGTGTGATTTGTATGTTAATTTTATAACACCAAATGAAGTATTGCATGTTTGATCACATTATTCATTTTAAATCTAAATTGAAAAGTAGGTATTGTATTGTTCTTTTTAGAGCACTAAAACTTAAATGTTTGACATAATGTTCATTTTAAGCACTAAAAACAAATGTTTGAGATTGTGTTCATTTTAAGAACTAAAAAGAAAATTTTATACATAATCTAAGAGGTAGTCACAAGTTGGAAACAAAATATTATTAACACCAAATCCTTACCCTATTAAAAAATAAAAAAAGAAGTATAGATCAAAATTTTATACCTTTTTTTCTATGAGAAGCAGTTGTAATGCATAGGATGTTGACTATGGTGTAGGGTTCGATGAATGTGGTGCAAAAATAATTGATTGTGGTGTCAAATGAAGTAGATGTGGTACATAGAGAGTCAAATGCAGTGCACAGTAGGTTGATTGCGATGTAGGGTTCAACATTTGCAGTGCACTAGTTCTAACATGTAAAAACACTAAAATAAATGTGATAGATATGGCTTGGTTAGCTTCGTATGTGTCACAAGGGTGAGAAGATGTTTTAAATGAGATTTTTGCTGTGGTTCAGGATTCGATGAATGTATTACAATTATCGATGAATGTGTTGCACTTCTAATAGCTTCAAAAATGTTAATTTTTGTAAAAAAATTGTTAAAAATGTGAGTTTACGTCAGGTTCACTAGAATGTAACTTGGAAAATCATTATTTAGTCATTAGAGAGATAAGAAATTAAAGAAAAAAACCATAATCTTCAATCCTATACTCAAATACAAATCCAAATTATTCAATGAAAAACATGCAACAAGGATGAAATCAGATTCAAACAATCAAATACTTTTACCTTTATCATTTGTCATGGACTACTTCCACTATCCTTCTTTGTTTTATTTAACTCTCAAGAATTAGTGTGCACTCTTTTTTCCTTTAGCTTCAAGTGTATGAGATGGTCTCAATGATGCAAACACCAAAGTTTTTTGGTTAGACATCAATGTGGTGTGAGGCCTTCTTTTATAGAAATTCTTGATTTGAATGAATGATCTAGATCAAGATCAATGGTTGAGGATTTTTGAGAGGAATTGATTGCCTAGTTCACTAACTGCAACTGTATGCAAGATTCTAGTTAGCTAGTTGGATGAAGAATTGATTGAAGAGTTAACTAATACTGAAAATTAGTTAACTAAATTGATTGATTCAAAGACTCGAAGTGAGTGGGAGTAAAGTGAATTGATTATCGAGTCAACTGGAAGAGAGTGTTAGTTATGATAGAGGGAATTATGCATGAGGGGATAATTAATTAAAAAATCAATTAAATTTTGGAGGAACATGCAAGTGAGGATTAATTAATAAATAATTTTTCATTTATTAATGGATAATGTTGGAGAATAGGAGAATTGATAATTTATTTAATTATTTAATCTAGAAGTGTGAAAGTGGTTAATTAAATAATTAGTAACAATTATTTAATTTGAGAAGGGTGTTGAATGTTAATTAAAAAATTAATGATAACTATTTAATTAAAGTAGAAGAATAAGTGTAATCACTGACGTGATTAAATAAATGAGGTTTATTTAATTAATTAAAAAGATTAACAATAATTAGGACATAATTAAATAAATAAGATTTATTAAATTAGTTAGAAAGGTGAATTAGAATGAATTAATTAAATAACGTAAATTCAAATCATAGTAGAATATGATATTTGATAATAATTAAATAATACGGTATTATTTAATTATTAGGAGAAAAGGGTGAAAATTAGTAAAAAGGCATTACTCATAGACTAGGACAATTGTGGATATCTATAGTGATATTTCTATCCTAGTAAAGATATAGTAAAGACATGAAGATGAAGGATTCAGTAGTGATGCTTATCCTAAAATTTATTTTTCTTTTAGGTATTGGTCTTCAAGAAATGTTCATTATTATGTAGATTCAATAGAGCATGCATGTATCAAAAATGAAGAAGCTATTATATTTTCCTATGATAGCACATTTCAAAGACAAGATCAAAAAGAAGTAAATGATGAAGATCACCTTATGCAAGATAGGCCTAATGGGAATATATCTTTAGATTCTAACTTTTTTTGGCACACAGTTGATATCATGCTAAGGAAAATAAAGGAATTTGAAGTATCAAAGAAGAAATAGATAATTGACAATCAATCAAGAAAAATCCAACAAGATGGTCTACCTCATGGTGTTTCCACTTTTTGATTTGAGATATAAAATAAATATTCTCCTTGTTTTAAAAATATTTTTTATGTTGATCCACTAATTGAGAAGGAATATTTATACCATTCAATTATAGATCTAAATCATCAAAAGTACATAAAAAATATCAGGGTTTCAATACTTTGAGTCATACAAGAAGAATGATTTGTAAAATGGAAGTTACAAATGCTAGAAATATCAAAACTAAAGTTCAAGGAGCAAAGTTGCAACTAAGTTCATAGATGCTTCATAGTTTCCATTCATTATCCCACACTAGCATCTATTTTTCTTAGCTTTTCAATGGGTTTGCTTAATCATTTTGGAGCAATTTAAGGTAGGTTTTTCCTACCATGTGCATAGGTCAAGTAGGAATTTTGTAGTACCCTTTTGGTTTGGGTCTCTATACATTTTTTTTTATGCCCCATTTTTGGCTTGTGTCAAGTATCTTTCCCCTATTCATGTTTTGTTGGTTTTATTTATTTAACCCAATAGATAAATTACTATCTCCTTTTCAGAGATTCAAGGTCCTTGCTACATCCATAAGGTCCTTGTCCCTAGTCAAAGCCAATCGTTTGCCCTATTTTTGACCTCACAAAAATTTAAAAATTTTGCATCAAAATTTATAATCATCATCATGTGTTGAGCCCCTCTATTAAGATAAATTATTTGATTCAAATATATGTGATCACCTTTAAATTTTAAGTTTCTCACTAAGCTAAAATTTATGAATTTATATGGTATTTTTGAAATTTGTGTGTCACATTTTTTACATTGTTTGACGTGATCTAGCCAAATCAAACAATCAAGAGACTCATTCAATTAAAATAAAAATCATTTTATAGATGAATTTGTGACTTTATTAAATATAATACATAAAAAATTCACACTAAAATTCCTTTTTTTGGGAAATATTAAATTTATAATATTGCATCAGGTAGATTACATAAATAATTAAAATAAGAGTTTTGAAAAAGATGAAAAAACTAATGAGGATATTCATGGAATTATTACACACAATGTAACCAATTATCAATAAAGAATATTTTTTCATTCCAAAAAAGCGTTGTGTTAGGATTTTTTGGTTTGCAAACAGTTATTTCATGCAACACACTTGTGTATGCCTAGATGGGAGTTCTAAAATAGCACATGTTCATCCATCAAAGTACAACAAAATTGATATTTTCATAGATGTTGTGATCACTAGTGCTCTGATAGTTCCATTACCTTGAGGGTAATAATTTGATGAATTTTTCAAATATATACCATGTATAACTACCCAATCAATGATTTTGGTACCAATAAAAACTTTTGAATTATCAAAGATGATGGTGGAAGGATCACCAAACTTGGTTATAATTCCATCAAGGAATTCTAAAATTGAAGTTGCAGTAGCATCCTTCAAGTAAATTACATTTTTCCACTTGGTGAAGTAATTTTTGGTTGCTAAAATCTATTTATGACAAGCACTATATGATGGATTTATCATACCAATAAAATTCAACCCCTACTATGCAAATGGTTGGTCAACCCAAATGGGATGAAGAGGAATGAAAACTAACCTTTTCATTCCAAAGAAGAAATAAAACCTCTTGAAAATCCTCACCCATCTATGAGAATCATTAAAAATGGTTGGCCAATACTATCCAACCCTCATTATTTTAGTTGTAATGGTCCTTGCAAAAAAATGGCCACCTGAAGGGCCATCATAGAATTCTTCCAATAATCCACTGAATTGATTCTATTCAATGCACCTTAGCAACACTCCATTGAGTTCCTTTCTATGAATTATTCCATCCAATAAGACATAGGGGATGAATTACAATCTAAAATGTCTCTTTTTGGTCCTATTTAAACCTGAAGGATGCCTACTTTCTTGTAAAAATTTAGCCATATCATTCACCTAGCTATTTTAAGTGTCAATGTTGGGTATTTGGGAGTCCTACAACAAAACTCAATAGGAGTCCCAAATGTTGATACAAGTTGTTGAAACAACCCTTTTCCTCTCACAAGATTGGTGATCCTAACAGATCAATGCCATATTCCATCACCTTAGTGACCCACCCAAATCTTTTTCATTGATATCTTTGCTTAACATAAATTATTTGATGTTGACATGAGTGACCATCAACTAGATCTTGTTGTTAGACAACATATGTTTGAATTTTTTCAATTCCCTAACAACAAAAAGGACATATTTTTCAACATATTCATATGTGATCTCATAATATTTAAGCCCTTCATGAAAGAAGGGAACGAGTTACTTAAGATTTTCATTGTTTAGCTAGGTGAAGACAATTCATGTGCTTGCTTCTCCTTCGAAAGTGTAAAGGATGAAGTCCTTGTGATAGTTGGGGTTGGAGTGGAGGCATAAGAAATTGTTTTTTTGACAGTCTCAAAGCTATCCTTCCCTTCTTTGGTCCAACTGAAGACATTTCTTCAGCATTGATGTGAGAGGTTTTACCAAAGCTGCAAGGTTGGGAATAAATCTCCTCACAAAATTAATTATTTCTAGGAATATTTGTAACCCTTTCTTGTGACTCGGGAGTGGAATGTATAGGATGCAATCAACTCTTTCTAGATCAATGGCCAAACCATCTTTGAAAATAATGTGTCCAAGAAATTTTCCTATTTTAGTGGCAAAGACACACTTGATTGGATTCAAGGAAATACCATATTTTGTGCACTTCTTAAGGACCTAGTCAAGGTGGCTAAAGAGATCACTTGCAAGTTTTGAAAATATTATTATGTCATCCAAATAGACTAGCATAGAAAATAGCTTGAAACCCCATGTCCATGGCTTGCTGAAAACTGGCACCAATGTTGGTTAACCTAAAAGGCAACTTGCAATAAGCATAGGTACCCCATTTGGTAGTAAATATTGTCATATGTTCATCAAATTCTTGCACTAAAATTTAATTGTAGAATCAGTAACCATCCAAAAAGAGAATCTTTCCAAACCATTAATCCTTTGCAGAATTTTCTCCATGGAGGGAAGAACGTAATGATCCTTTAGAAAAGCTCTATTCAAGTCTCTGAAGTCAACACAAAGTCTTATTTCCCTATTATTCTTTCTGAAAAGCACTAAGTTTTCCAACCATGAAGATTGTTTGATGGAAAATATGATTCTAGCCTCTATTAATTTAGCCAACTCTTTCTTCATCAAATTATCTATCTTAGGATTGATAGGTATTTGTTTATAGCTCATAGGTTTAGCATCTAGTTCTAACTCAATGGTGTGATGAGCCATGTTAGGATCAAAACCTTTTAAATCCTCATAGGTCCATGCAATCACATCATCATAAACCTAAAAAAAAATTAATGAAATTTTAATTTTAGTTGTAGAACATACCTTCCCTAGGCTCAAATATCTTCCTTCAACAATTGCAACTAGCTTGTAATCACCCTTCTTTGCAGCTAGTTCATTTTATTTTACTTCAGTTGGTCATCTGAATTAAAGATACCCTCAAGTGTGATGAGACCCTTTGGTAATTTTTTTCTTCTTAATTGCATGATCTAATATCCATATTATCCATGCAACATAGACTATTTTTTTCCAAAAAATTATGCCTCTTCTTGAAGAAAATTTATAATTTGTTGATCATTTTGAAAGACCTACCAATTTACATGGTTATTTGGGAGATTCATCCTTACAACAAGCCTGATATGTTGTTCCCTCTTGTTTGCAATATGTGTTGGTATGTCAAATTGAGCACCAACTATTGCAAGTCTATCAAAATATTTATTCTGACTTCTAGGAATAGTTTGGATACCAAAGCCCTAAAAACCCTCAATCGAATTCCAAAGCCTATGTTTGTAGGATTTGAGAAGGTTATTCTTGGTTATACTCTGAGTTTTGATTTTATTGACAACTAATTTAGTATCTCCAAAGACTTACAACAGTTTGATTTTTATTTTTTGTGCAAGTTGGAGACATTAGATGAGGGCTTCATACTCGACCACATTGTTAGTGCAACCAAATTGAATTTGGAAAGAGAAATAATACTTCACCTTACTTGGGGATACCAACATTACACCAAACCTTACACCATTATTTTTTTCAGATCCATTAAAGAACAACAACCACAATCCCTCTAGATCTTCTTGAGTTTTAATGAGATTAGGATAGGATTGTTTCTTCATGAACTAGTAAGTGCAAATTTCACCATCCTCTAATTTAGTGAGTGGGTCAAATTGAAAAGAATTACCTCATTCATCTAGTAAACAATCAAGTACCTCCTCCAAAAGGGTAGTAGTCTCATAAAAAATGCACTCTTCCCCTTGATTGTGTAATGTGCAATTCATATTTATGAGACTAGGAGTGCAGGGTTCAATATGATATTTGGAAATTCACTCCACTTTGATGGTCACTTTGGTACCATACCTATTCATGAATAGCATATGGGCCCAATCAGAAGATAGATACCCATATATTTTAGCAGTGAACTCACCGGAGAAACAAATGGTAAAGAAGGAAAGGACATGTATATGATTGAAATCTCTTACAACATAGTGCAACTAAGGAATGATTGTAATGTCAATTTAAATCCATAATAACCCCCACTATCTTGAAAATACGACCATCCAATTGCACAAATCCCTTAGCTAAAGTTTGATACTTAATGCCAAGCATATTAGCTACCTTTTTTGAAATAATAGAGTTTTTAGCCCCCAAATCAATCATACAATTATGTACTATATGATCTCCAATAATTAAGGATAAATAGAAGGGAGGTGGCTTACTTATTTTTATTGAATTTCTCTCTTCCTTGGGTTGCACTAGGCTAGTTGGTGGAGTAGTTCCTGGTTTTTTTAGCATGTCGTTTATCTCATTGAACCCCTAAAAAACCTTTTGTAGAAAATCACTTCAAGATGGGATGGATATGGTGTCCCACATGGTGACATTTAGGTTAGCCTTCTTCATTTGATCAACTATATTTAAAGGAGGCTGAGTAACCTTAGGTGAAACTCTTGGATTAACAAGGTCCAACTTATCTGATTGCATGACTTGTATTCACTCATGTGTATTTTTACACTTACCAATAGTCTGATTTGGTTGCAGCACAATTTTCCTACCTTTTGTATCAAAAATCATAGTATCTTAGGGTGATTTGGAGGCTGATTCCTAATTGACTATGGAACGTATTCCACTAGATCCACTGCTCTTTTATTTGATCTCATGTTCTAAGCTACCATATCAAAACTTAATTGGTTTAAGCCATAAAAGTATGTTTCCTACAAATTGACCAATGTAGAGTCTCCTTGCATGTGATCCTACCAACAAGAAACCACTTGATTTGTATCAAATTTTTGTCTCAAAACTGAAGGTTCATTTTGAACCATTAGAGTTTACACAAACTCTCCATTTCGGCAATCATTTTGGTTATGTGGTTGATTACATGAGTAACACCAATCATATTCTTTAGATAAGTTGTTTTGAACTAGAACAAGAGCCTTCAAAGTGCTAGTAGTGGTTGGATTTATGCAATTCAAGGGCATGGCATAATTTTTTTGTTTTTTCCCTTGATATGGCTACCTATTTTGCTAATAATTTTGATTTTGAGGATGGTAAGGGCTAATGTTTTGAGTTTTTATTTCTATTGTCACTAAATTATTACTAAAATTTGATATTAAGGTTTTCATTTCATGTAAAGTAGGAGTGGATGGTTGAATAGTAGAAGCAACTAGAATAGGAGCCAATGTGCGCTACTGAGGAAGAAACTTTGGGAATTGAGGCATTGGTGGCCTTGGAGCTATTTTCCTAGCTTGTATTAAACAATATTCTACCTTGATGGAAATCTCAAAATACTATGACAAAGTCATTCCACCCATAGACCATATCATAAGAACCACATCACTATTAAGAGCCCTTAAATAGTATAAGAATACATGATTGGGATAATGTTTCACCAAAGAAGAGACTCTATCCCAAGTCTTCTAAAATTTAAATTTAAAATCTCCCATGAATTTATAAGGTGACCTCTTAATTGTTTTCAATTACTCTACTAAGGACAAGTGATCATCCTTGTCTTCAAATTATCCACATAAATTTTCACCTAACTCATCCCATTTGTGAATAGAATTAGGTTGTAAACCTCTATACCATTGTAATGCTTTTCCTTTCAAGGATGTGGCTATAATTCTAATAACCACATTTTCTTTTGTGATATTATGTATAGAGCATATATTGGCCACATCATGTATGTTTTTTGTTGGAGTAGTGGTTGTCTCATTAGTGAAATGAAGAATAATTTTCAAGGCATTTACTAGTATTTCATATTTTTGGGCTAACACAAGAGGTTTTCCACCATTAAAAGTAACAACATTACAATGACATAATGGAAATAATCTCAAGGTGTGGGACCTTGTATTTGAGGTTAGATCTCTAGAGAAGGTTGCCTTCCTTTTCTAAACTAGGTGAAAATTTGTTGGTCCAACCCAACATATGAAATCCTAATACTAACCCTATCAGCTAGCTCACAAAAGAAAAGGGGGAGAAATAATTATGTAAAAAAGGGAAGCGGAGGTGATACACCAAGATTATAAATGTTTCTTCTTTCCTGTGATTACACTGAGTATCAACAAATTGCCATATAAATTCACACAACTCTCTATTATGCCAATTCCTAGGAAGTTGCATGAAGGTTAGGGTTTAACATACACTAAGAGGGAAATAAATTTCACCACGATCACATTCTATTAATATATTTAACACGACATTCAACCTTAGGAAATAAAGAAACATTTATTCAAATATGGATTATATAGTAACATCACTCTTTAAAAATGTTGTTTACTGTTAAAAACTAGTTATCAAAGGAGACGGAAAAATAAATGTAATTTAAATTATTATTTTTTAAATATATATATGTTTAGAATCTACAAACTAAATTTCACAAATCACTAGTTTGCATCATCTTCAATTTCCTCATGGTTTAGTAGCTATAGGTGTCTAAAAGTGAAGATTTAGTTAAAAAAATTCAAGTCAATTTCAAGTTTGGCCAAAAAGTGTAACCCACTAGTGTGGGATCACCCCAAGTTTTGAAGTGGAAAATGGATCAAGACTTTTGGACCAAAGGTGTAAAAGTTAGTTTGGGTCCCAAAAATCTAATGGGATAGAAGAAGAATAAAGAATAAAGATCAAGAGAACGAATCCTAGTCAGATTAAGAAGTTTGGAAAAAAACTTTCAAAGATTGAAGAAAATTTGAAGTCCCGAAAAGAGAAAGAATTGGGCTTATAAGTCAAGAATGGATCCAAAATTTTGAATGAAAGGTCCAAAAATATTTTTAAGATTTCAAGTCTGGATGGAATGAAAAAATAAGAAAGAAGAAAGATTAGCGATCGAGAACAGACTTGGAATTTCATCCAAATGTTCAGTCAAATTTGGAAACACCTAAAAAACAAAAGAAGAGAAAAATCGGGAATGGAAAATGGATATGAACATTTGGATAAAAGGTGCAAATTTTTGTTTAGTACCAAGTCCCAAAAGGATGAGATCAAATAAAAGGGAAGAGGTGAACTAAGAAGGAAAGAAAACTTTTGGACTTGATCCCAATGCCCCTTTGAGACTCAAAACCTTGACAGGACAAGAAGAAGAAAGGAAAAAAAGAATAAGAGGAAATCGGGGATCAGGGACAGATTTGGACCTTGGTCCAAATATCTATTTGGGACCCAATTCCTTGAAAGGACTTGACAAAGAAAAGGGAAGCAAGGGAACAGGTCACCTTTTGGACATTTTGCAAAATGGATTTTTGAGTGTAGCTTGAAAAAGAGGTAATGCAACTACTAGAGGAACTTGAGCATTATAAATCATTAGGATATCTTAGATCAGTTATAATTGATGGGAATCACAAAGGAAGGGCACAAAGTGACAACAATACCCAAATAAAATGCAATCTCTTATAAAGTGGAGAAAGGGAGAAAACTTAGTGGGAAAAAATATTCCCCAAAAGAGATAAAATAATATAAAAGAGGAAAAGAAATAACCCCCAAAGATGACGTTGTTGTCAAAGTAGACCACATCCCAAGAAGATCTTGTAGATGAACGAACTTTCTCTCAATAAAATGTTTGGTAAAAATTTCAACAACCTTCTTTTAAGACTAGAAAAAGACTAAGTTAATGATTTGACCATGAATAATCTCCTAAATGTAATGCATATGAATCATTATTTTTGGTCCACTAGTGCTAGACCAAAAAATTACATATCAATATGGTTCTTTTGTTGTCACAATAAATGATTGTGAGCAACCTAAATGGAATGCCAAACTCAGTGAGAATTCCTTGAAGGAGAGGATGATAAAATAATAAGACTTTTATTTTTGTTAGATGAACTAATAGGACTAGAACCTAGTGGAAAGTTGTAGCCTAAAGTGGACTTATGATTCTGAGTATCACCAACACAATAAAAATTTGTTTATCCAACCAAGTTAACCTTTGTGCCAAATTTATTAAAAAATTCATATCTTAGAGTATGATGAAGGTAGTGTTTAGGATTCTCTTAATTGCTTTGCGATGTAGTGCATGAGGCTCCTACATGAATCTTGAAACTATACCTACCACATATGAAATATCAAGCCTATTATGATTGAAATAGATGAAACTATCAATAGGTTGTCAATACAAAGGTAGCATCAACCAATGGTCTTGTATATTCAATCTCAATATTGAATCCAAATAGAAAGGTAGTCAAATATTGCTTATAATTAGCCATGTGAAACTAATAAAGTAGATGAAGAGTGCACTTGGATTGTGCAAGAGTGATCCTTGAGTCAAAATTTGAAATCTCAATAACAAGGAATTCATGCAATAAACTCATCTATCATGTTAAATATATCTTGTAAAGCTAACTTCAAATGTAAAATGAAGATCTCTTGTGTTGAACACTCAGAATATTGAGAGGGGGGTGAATTCCTATTCTTATTAACTTGAACATTCATTCAATGCATCACATTAAACTTATAGTAATGGAAAGGAACATAGAAATCGTGCATCATATCAAAGAACACAAGACCACTAGATTTATGTGGAAAACCTAAAAAGGGAAAAACCATGGTGAGGATTAGCTCACAATATAGATATTGTAATTTGTTACAATTTTTGATATAATTGGTGAGCTCATTATCCAAGGACTCATTGTCCAAGAGAAGAAAGACTCACTTTCAATGGCTCAATTCCAAAGGGCTCACTACCTAGAATAGAAGATAGAAAAATGTCTCACTTCCAAATATGAACTGCTAATAGTGCATTTGACCTATGTTGCAGATACAGTTCCATTGAAGCTCAAAATACTGACTTAACACACTTCATTCTCCACCTCAAAAAAAATTCACTTCTATACTTTGAATCTCCCACACACTTAATTATCTCACATCACAACTACTACATCACACAAGTAATAATCCTTTTATATATACCACAACCAACCAAAACATCAATTAGGTCGACCCAAAACATGTATCATTCAATACTTCATCTTGTCAGCTCAAAACTCAATCATACACACCTTGTGAAGGGAAATAAAGCATATAAAATATTTAGAGAGATTTGTATGACATAATTATTCCCATAATTCTACTCCAACCTCTACTCATGTATGCACAACCCATAATACTTATGTTAGCACCACTAGCAAAGTAACAATAGAATGAAGCATTTTTCACTCACAACTTGACACAAAAACAACCAAAACACTTGCCACCTATAGAAAAATACTATAGGAATCCTCAAACACTTTTGCATATCTGTATATTAAAACATTTATCTACGATGGAATGTGGAGCATTCCAATCATACACTCTATCATAGTTACACTAGTATTTCCAAACCAATACTCTATCACTATTATCTTCAACTACAGAAGATATCAGATCATGAAACTTTGGATTTAGATTCTTCCAACATAAACCATCATTACCTCAAAATGACATAACCAAATTCTTCATGGCAGAGAAACATGGACCAAAAGAATGGTTCTCTGAACAATGATAAATTGTACTCTTGGACTTAGGAAAATATCCAAATCATTTGGTTTTCTCTAGTCCAAAATTTATGTGTCTATTCAATATGTTACTATCAATTCCAATCACCATATAGTGGTATGCTTATCAATCTTCATCAATCTCCCTACTCAACTATCTCTTCATGCACTATACATAAATGATAACATTTGTATCATACACAAGCTTCCATCAATATCCATATCCAACCATCTCCATACGATTGACATCAATGACAACACTTGTAGCATAATTGCAACAATATCCCCCTTTGTCATTGATGGAAACACTACTCAAACTTCTCCAATATTTTCCAATATTCTCTCCCTTTGACATCAAGGGCAAAGAGGCCCTTAATATAAAACTATTCAGCTTTCTATTGTTATCCCTTTTTGAAGATATATATCTATATGTAAATGGGAATAACTCTCCCTTACTACTTAAATCCTATATGTGTTCTTCTCCAACAAAATTGACCAAAAAGGCTATATGTACAACTTAGATTTTGGAGGGAAAATTGCCCTGATTGGACACCTTCAATTTTACAAGGTGTGACTCTAGATCCTTCTTTGTTATTTCCCATTCCTTCTTAGTGTTATCCTTAAATTCAGTTGCACTCAATTCGTGGGATAAACCCTACAAAACGTGTCCATTTAGTAGCACACATTATCTAATCATGAAAAATGACGAAAATCATACTTACCCTCATGCCTGGTTCCGAGCCTCAAAAAGTCATTTCGAGTGATCACATCTTTTTTCCTCTCAAAATTTGCAAAAAGGAGAAAGTTGCAAAGTTTACTTTTGAGGAGTTAGCCATTTTTCCACATATGTAGGAGCATTGAATTTTGGAACCCTTGCACAATTGGTACAAAAATACAATATTCAAAATCATTGAAATTCAATGCTCTTGCTTGTCTTTCCAGTGTTGAAACCGAAATTGCATAAGCATTAATTTTTTCCACCTCCGCATCTTAAAGTTCACACGAGTGTAATAAATATAAGTTTAAAATGTGGTTTTGATCAATTTTAAATAAATTTTCCCTAATTTTATTTTCATTTTAAATATTTCTTCCTATTTGTGTGAATCCTTCTTGTGTTCAAGTATTTTGGTATTTTTCCTTCGAATTCTTCATGGATTTTGAGCAGATTTCTCATTGATTCCACCTAGGGTTTTCACAGTGCTCTACATTTTCATGAGTATGTAACTTATTTTCCACTCTTTCCATTTTTATTTATTGTTTTGTTTATTTGTTTTATTAAGGGTTTTTTTGTTAAAGGTTGAAGGTTGATTTACTTTTCTTTTTATTTTCTTGTTGTGTGATAGTTAGGGTTTTGTGTTTTCTAGCCTTTTAGCTTTTTATTTTTCCAATTTTCAAAATAGAGGAAGCGGGGGTTTGAAATCTCACACCACAAGAGTGATTAAGTGTGTTGCATGCGTAGGTTTCAAACCCCACGGTGCATGGTTCCACAACCTCTATGACCTAAAATTATTGAACGCCTAACGGATTTACCAAGATAAAACTTGACCAACATACCCATTACCATGCATGCACAAATGTCAAAATTTCCCACCATTGCATGTTGAAAATGGTACATGATCCACCTAACACATAAGTGATTACATAAAAATTATTTGTTTATATATGCAAAACCCATTACCATGCATGCACAAGGTCAAAATTCCCTACCAATGCATTTGAGAAACAAATCCATTCTAAACACAAGTGTAGAAGTGGTGAAGTTTTTTGTGGTTGCACTTAGTATGTTTTATCTCATGTACGATCAATAAAATTTTCTGACCTTGCACTTAAAGTGATTTAACCCATGTAAGGGTGGAGAACTTCTCTTCCCTTGCATCTTTTTGATCTACAATGTATAGTAGCACTAAAATTTAGCGCAACTGCACACAAACGTTGAAAACACATGTAAAGGCTCAGAATTTCATCACCTTTACACCCAATTATGATAGCACATAAAAAAGCATTAAATTTTAGTTTCATTACACAAAAATGAAAAATTTCATGCTAAAGCTTTGATTTTTTCTACTTACGCATCCAATTTCCAATTTATTTGCACCCACTCAGAATTTCATTGCCTTTACATCCAATCATGCTAGCACCTGCAGAAGTGCAAAATTTTAGAACCATCACACTAAAATAAAAAATTTCATGCTAACCTTCTATTTTTTTTTTCTTTCGCATCTAAGTTTCCAACTTGCTTGCATCTTTTCATTTTTCCAGCACCCCTGCATCTAATCACCTCAAGACAATGTAGTAGCTAAAATTTTTCCCATTGGTGTATGTAACCTCATTTCTCTCAAACACTAGGAAATTTTACCTTCTTGCTATAGTTTCCTTTGCATGCTATTTGATTCCATCGTGCTCAATTTCTAAGAAATTTACAAGCATTTTACTTTGCACAAAGCAACTCCATCAATTTTTGAGCCTTCTCCAAGAAAATCTAAAGCTATGAAGTACAAATATTAGGGGAATTTTTTTGACAACCTCGATGTCTTCCAACATTGATGACATAAAGGATACAAAGATAGGGCATGTGGACATGTCCAAATTTATGGAACATACTAAGTATCAACCTTTGAGAGAAGGGATGAGATCCATCATTGAAAGTAACATTCATTTTGTTTCCTCCTTCCCAATTATCCTACACAATCTTGAGTTTGTACTTATAGTGGCATCACACTATAACAAGGATGATAGAAATGTTAGGGATTATGATGGGAATATTGTTATAAGATTTAATGCAGAATTGTTTGATCTAATATTTCAATGTCCTAGCATTGACTCATATATAAATCTCACAATTGAGAAGGCACAAGAACACTATGATAAGGATCATGATAATTACAATAAGGTGATAAATGCAAGATGGTTGAAGAACCTGAGGAAAAACATTTCAAGATGGCCCAAGAGCTTCCCACATAGTGAATTCATTGAAGAAGAGAATGATTTACTCACTCTTCTTAGATGAGTGAAAGGTTTGCTTACTTCTTCAAACTTTAGGAATGGATGTACTTATACATTCATGTCATAAAAAAGAGGAAGCCATAGAATTTTTTGTAGGAAAAATATCAATGATGTTATTCATGAGAAATTGGTTAAGGTGTCCACTTCATTGAGATTCTATATGACCTCCTATTTGGTATATGTTTCAACATCCATGAGGATCTTCCAAGGTCTAACATTAGAAGGTGATAGAAGGAGAATTCTAGTATACAAGTATTATCCCCAAATAACCCTAGATGGAAGTATCCATTATTTTAGAATGGTTAATGATGCTTTCTCTACTCCTTTCATATGCATGTTTAACTTGAAAGCAAAAGGGTTTTTGATGAAGTATGGGAAAGGAGTTAACAGATTTGGTTGCTTGTACTTACAATTTCCCACATTCACTTACTTGAGAGTTGGTTGTTTTATGGGAACTATCCTTACATGCTCCCAAGATACCCTAGTGACAAGATCATCCTTATAGAGCTCTATAGATAGATCATGTATGTCCACAATAAGAAAATGGAATCTCATAAGCCAAGTTTAAAATTTCCCCATAAAATTGGTAGGTATTCCATTCTAACATCTCTAAAAGCTAAGGCTATAGAACCTAAAAGGCAACTGGTCACCTTGAATTTTTTTCAAAAGGAGGCCAAATTTTGACTACAGGGGAATGACAGCTAAGATTAAAAAGAGTCATACACATGTGCATTGAGTGGAAGACATTTGGGCTATGGGGAAAAATTTAGTGACAAATCTTTGCCAATTGACGAATAATTGAAATCAGGACCTCCAAAAAATGGTGAATAGAACACGCTAAAAACGATGTTGAATCACCAAGTTTTTACAAAAAAATAAATTGTCTCAATTAATTCGCCTATGTATTATATTTTAAAAGATACATCATTGGAATTGATTCGCCAGAAATTTATACTATAATCACAAATATTGATTATATTCACCAGTAATATTCTATTCCTACCATTAATTTTGGGGAAATATTGCCACAACAATAAATTATACTTTAATTTCAAGGATATTTTAGCCTTGAATAGGGATTTTATTTATTACCATCAAATCATCACTTAGCTTTGTAATTGGATGGCTACAATTTGATTCCATGGCCTAATATGCACATGCCTTTTAAAAGGCTTGTTGAGGCCCGAATTTTGTTTTGGGCCACATGATTAAATCTAATTGTGTGGTCAAAAAAACATTCGGGCCTCAACAAGCCTTTTAAAAGGCATGTGTGTATTAGGTCATGGAATCAACTTGCAGCTGTCTAATTAAAAAGCTAAACTGCTAATCGATGGTAACATTTACACTTTTCATTTATTCTTACTTTTAAAGTGATATTTTAAAAAAACACTTAATATGTGTGTTGTCCAATGCATTTTTATAGTGAATATGCTTGGTGTCCCCGAACCACACGAGGGGGCATTTCCCCCTCAACCCCCACAAGGGGCGTTGCCCCTTTACCCCATCGGTGGCTATCGCCCCTGGGCCCCTACTTCAATATAACAAAAAAGAAAAAAAATATGGGGGAACTGCGCTGACCAACTATGCAATTTTTTAAAGGAGATATGCACCATTGTAATTAATCTTTTTAGTGAATATTCACTAGGATTCACCACTCTAATTATTATTTTTACCAATTATTCATTAAGATTCACCGGGATTTTACAATTTGTTTTAATAATGTGCATAGATTCGCCAAAAAAATTAATAATATTTTTCAAATAAAAGGAAATATTCGCCAGGATTATACACCTTCATTGAGGGGGGAGGGGTTTCTTAAATTTGTCTTCTGAAATGAGGACATAAGGAAATTGGATCATTTTTATTGACATTGGAATTGATTGAGAATCTTGATCTAGCAGTTACTCTAGAGGATATGGAAGGTGATGTTTTGAATCTAGTATATGAGAATAATAATGTTGTTGCAAGTCCTCTCCATCCAATCCAATGATACCAAAAGGAAGTCAATGAAGACAATGATTTACATCTTGTCGAAAAATTTGATGAGATGCCTTGCAAATTATTAGATGACAATTAGAAAATCCTTCCCTCTAATGAAGTTATCTAGGAGTTCACATCCATGAACCAGAAGTAATTTCAAGATCAAGCCTTCTCAGTAGCTTCAATGGACAAATTTTTGGACATTCAACTCACCCTAGTTAATCTCAAGGTATTTTTGGAAGGAAACAAGAAATATTACAATACCGTAAGGAACTCAATAAGAAAATTTATTGCTATCTTTTAGTACACCTCAGGTCCTGATAATGAAGAAATCCAAGTGATCCTGAAGAAATATGAGGACCTTTTGTGGAAATATGGTGAAGAATGATGGATGTGTCTTTCCTAGACTTAGTTTATTTTTTAGCATGTTTACTTATGTAATTATTTTTCAACATTTTACATGTCTTTTATCAATATGTAATTACATGTAAAAATAGCACAAGTCCTAAATAAAAGTGGACTGTGTTGTTGAATAAGTTAAATTAGTTATTACTTTCCCAGATTAGCTCTCAACTCTCCTCTATATATATGAGGGAGTTTCTTTTGTAAACAACCTTTTGATCTTTTGAAGCGAAGTGCTTCCCATTTGAAGAGAATACTCGAATCTTTGAGTTTAATGTGCATATAAAAAATTAATTGATAAAAGAGGTGAATTTGCATCCAACCTTCATTTTGGATCATATTGGTTATGTGTAAGATTGTTCATACATCTTTCTTATCACATTTTCTTAAAATTGGTTAATAAAGTGACATGATATCAAATTTTTGAAAGGGAACTCAAATATAATATTGATAGTCTTTGTGCTACCCTATTGCATTTTGAGATTATATGTATGTATGAGAAATAGGTTGATAACATAGAGACTTTGAGCTATGGTTATTTGCCATGTTTGTGTGGATCTCTTGGTGTTGTTTTTTGGAGTCTTTAAGCTACAACATGCATCACTTTTTATCTTTTGGAATCATAATTGGAAGCAACAAAAGTATTTGATATTTTGTGGGTTTTTAAGTAATGAAACACATTGGTATCCTTTTGGTTACTCTTAAGTTTAATCAAAATAGATATTGGTTATTACTATTTTAGATAATACTTTGAAGTGGATTGTTCATCATAATAGTATTGTTGTAAGAAAGAAACATATTTTTTGAAGAAAAAAAAGAGAAAAGGATGGCTATAACACCCAATGGATAGTTTTAGTGTATATAATCTTGCTTATTTACTAGTTAGTTTAGGGAGTAGTAAGAAGGGAGCCTCCCCTTTCTAAGAGGGTATATTAATTTCTCATCATAGTTGTGGCTGAAATTACCATTTTGTAATTGTTAAAGGAATTATTAAATATTCACCCAACAATTTTTTTGACAACTCTGTTGGGGATACAAATACACAACCAAAGGCTCACACTTTCGGTTGAAGTATACATGTATACCAGTGTCTTATTGTGATTGTAATTATCTTTTTATTTCTCATTTTCATTTCTTTTCAAAGAATACACTCTGGTAGACATAAGCTATATGCATAGTTTAAGGGTTCAAGGTCAAATTGATCCTACATTTGAACTACTAAGAAAACATAACTTTGATATCCCTCCTCCAAGGATGATATCTCCTTTCTAAAATACAAGGATTTTCTCTCCTCAACATGTAAGATCACCTCTTCCAAGTGAAGCTTCTAGTATTAAGAGAACTTTTCCCATTGCACCAGTTCAAATGTATATCATCCCTCCATTCAATCAAGGTAGAATGGAATTTGAACAAGGTACTTGGGCTAATACCTTTGGTTCTTTGAGATTGGAAGAACCTTTGTATGAACTTCCTCATATTTTACGTAAGAACATCCCAAAATTCTATGGAGATGGAAAGCAACACCTGGATGAGCATGTCACTACATTTTATATTGTATGCGGGGTTATTGGAGTGGAACATGAGGATGTATCAGTAATGTTCATTGAAAATTTACAAGGTGTAGTAGTTGATTGGTTCTACAATATTTCTTCCAAAACTATCACAAATTGGGCTACACTTCAAACCAAGTTCGAGGAAAGATTCAAGCCCGCTGAAGATGCCCATAGCTTGTTGGCTCAACTTACAAAAATGAGGAAAGAATCACAAGAACCCATGTGTGAGTTTGTGGAAAAATTTAATAAGTTCACAACCAGGATTCCAGTTGATGCTCAACTCACACCTCAAAATTTGAAGTGCTTCTTCATTAATACTTAATTGTTAGAGGTAAGTTTCTTATTGTGAAGAGATAGCCTAGTTGATCTTGTAAAAACCCAAGAATTGGCTAATAAGGTTGAAGATTATTTGATTCTTGATGGAAAGATAAGACAAGAAAAAAATAGGAACAAAGGATAGGAATCTTCAATTCAAACTTCCTCAAGCACCATAGATCATATGGTGCAAAAGTTAGAAAATGAATTGCTAGCTTTGAAAAAGAAAAATTATCAAAGTTCATCCAATCCTCCATACAAGGATGTTCCAAGGAGAACCTATTTTAATTCTTCCAATTATTCTAGCAACACTCAAAGGAATTAGAATAGACTTCTTGTGCTACAAGGAAGGATTTATCTTGAGGAACCTCCCACAAATGCAATGGTGGGATACTATGAAGCTGAGTAAGAATATTTTCTGCAACCGAAATATCACTCAGAAGAAAATACCAATCTCTTCCTAGAGGATGAAGAAGATCCAACAAGTGACTCTAACATTGGGTATTTGCATTATGAAGAAGATTCTAACCAATAGGATGAACCTATTGTTGATGCTTATATTTTTTCACTCACTCACAAAATCAACTTGATCAATAACAAGGTGATGAAGCCAAAGAAAAGGATAACTCGTGTCCAACAGTTACAATTTCCAAAAGGGGTACTCCTTTTCCAGTCCAATCAAGAGACATAGCAGGGAATAATCAATTAAGTACTTCCAATCCTCTTGCATCTTATTCTAGTTTTAAGACCAGTGCCCCAATTACCAAACCTCAGAATGAGAATATCTCATCTTCTTTGGAAAACCCTTATCAAGAATTTGACATTATAGACCATACCAAGAAGACTAAAGTTCAAATGTCAAAAGTTGAGTACCTTTAAGATAACCCAGATTAGTTTTACAAATGTGTTATGTTTGTTATGGATAAAGGTACTCATCCTAACTGAGACTCTTCCTAGAGCACCCTAGTTGTTCCCAAACCATGGTCTTCACAAAGTAACTTGGTTTCTATTCCCTCATCCATCCTTGGAAAAATTGATCCTTTATATATTTCATTGTTGGTTAATCGTTACAAGTTAAGCAATTGTGTCATTGATTCAGGTGCCTTTGAAAACGTGATGCCCGCCAAAGTGGCTACTACTTTGGGTCTGAATCTAACCAAAATCATTGGTCATTATTTTTCAATGGAAAATAAACAAGTGCCTCTTATTGGTCAAATCAAAGATGCACAATTTGTATTTCTGGATAAAAAGATCAGAATGGTTGTCTTAGTAGCTGACATCCTAACCTCATAAGATATTCCTAGGACTTCACTTTTACAAAGATTTTGGAGGAGAAATCAACATGGACGAGGCCAGAATACCCATTAAGGGTGTTATGCAGAAAATTATTTTGAAAAGAGAGTCTAAGTTTTATGTAACTAAGTCTAATGACACAAGGGCCTGGATTCTCTTTGAATCTTCAATAATAGGTACATATTATTTACAAACTAACAAAGTTTTTGGTTCTTTAGATAATGATTCAAGTAAAGAGAAAGAAATTGATGGTTCATCTTCTTCGAATAGAGAATATTTTTTGGATGAAATATATTCTTTAGATGATGAGGCCTTGGATATTGAGACTGTTATTTTAGGAGATCTAAATAGTGTTTGCACTATGAAATTTGATAGCAGTTGCTCTTCTACAGGATTTGGGGTGGGATTGTTTTCATATCTCCATGAGGAATTTTTTTCCCTTTCTCCTTCAAACTACAATTTGATAATACTAACAACACTGTAGAATATGAGGTGTTGTTAGGAATGGAGTTTTCATGTAGGAAGGGAATCAAAATCGTTCATTCTCAAGGTGATGTCAAGTTAGTGTTTTTCCAGGTAAGGTACCTGTATCAAATGAAAAATTAATGATTAAGGCATTACCACAATCTCATTTGGTATTGTGTTCAGGGTTTTGATGCATTTAATATATCTGTAGTACCAAGGGAGTATAATGATAAATTTCATTCTTTATCACTGTCAACTACTCTTTTAATTCAGCACACAAAATTTCATGGTACTACCTATACTATTGAGCTAGTGTTCAGGCCAAGTGTTCCAAATAACTCTGATTACTGGCATAATTTTAATGATGATCATTATATAGTTTCCTTTCTTGAAAAGGAAAAAAATCTTAATGAATTGCATCTTGAAGGAAGTGATTCTCCTCGATGAGAGTCAATTTCTAAGATAGACCTAGTCACTGGTGAAGAATTTTTATAGCTCAAAGGGAATAAGATTCCAAAAGGTTTGGTATCTCTTGAGAGACTCTTTAACAAGCATGATTTATATGTCAAGAAGAAGCAAAAATTCGGTTATGAATTGTCAACGGAAGTAGAGAAAGTCAATTTGGGAACTAAGGAAGATACATGATGGTGAACATCAAAAAATGTTTCATGGCAGGTGAGAAAGATAAGTGTATAGATTTGGTGTGGTAGGTCATGGATGTGCTCACCTATTCTTACAAATCTTTGAAATATTTCCATCTGAAACAGGTACAACATGAAATTCCCTTAAAGGTAGGCTCCTTTCCTCACAAGCAAAAGAAGATACAATATAATCCAAAAATTTCAGGTACTATTCTTTCTGAAATTAAAAAAATTAACGCAAGAATTATCTTTCCTATTCACAATTAAACTTGGATAAAAAATATTGTTCCTATATGAAAAAATGGGGATATCGACATTCGTGTAAATTTTAGAAACTTGAATGAACTATCACTAAAGGAAAATTACCCCCTATTGGTAAGGAACAAATTATTTTAAATAGTGCCTATATCCGAAATGCTATTTATGCTAGATAGTTTTTCTAGATATAACCAAGTGGAGGTAAGTGAGGAAGACCAACATAAAACTGCCTTCACCAATCCATGGGGTAATTTTTCTTATCACAAGATGCCTTTTGGTTTAATCAATACCAGTGTTGCATTTCAGAGAGCGATGGACTTGGCATTTTGTGATGTCATGGGTAAATTTATTGTGGTCTATCTTGATGACTTGACAATATTTTCAAAGAAATGTCAAAGACCATTTTCATCACTTGCAGCAAGTCCTTGAGAGGTGTCGACGACATGGTATTTCCCTACGCCCCAAGAAGTCAATTTTTTGGGGTTACCAAGGATAAAATCCTTGGTCACATTGTGTCTAAGGAAGGTATCAATATTGATCCATAATGGGTCAAGCCTATCCAATTTCTTACTTTACCTTCAAGTAATACAGTCATCCACTCTTTCTTTGGAAAGGTAAATTTCTTATGGATCTTTGTCCCTAACTTTGTAGAAAAGAAATTTCATATCATTGATATGATGAAGGGTAAATCTATCTTTCATTAGAGTGTAGAAGGAAAACTTGCATTCAATGAAATCAAGGAAGTCATTGCACATTCTCCAGTTCTAGTTTCTCTAGACTACACAAAGGATTTTATTATGTATAGTTATGCTTCCAAATATACACTATCTATAATAGTGGTGTAGTAGAATAATGAGGGGATTGAATCTCCTATAACATTCATGAGTTGTCCATTCAAGGCTCATGAGTTGAAATACTCACCAATGGAAAATCATTTTTTGTTGTGGTTAAAGTAGTTAAGAATTTATGTTTTTACATCCTTAACTTACATGTTGTTGCATTAGTGCCAAATTCCATGGTCAAGTCCATCTTGACTCAATAGGATTTTGGAACGAAAAGAGGCAATTGGATTGTCAAGATTCAAGAATACAACATGGAGATCAAACCCACTAATTTGGTATGTGGGAAAGGTTTGTGTCAGCTCATTACTAATAATAAACCAAAACTATCAAATGATGAGGATATTTTCATAGTCTTGTTTGTTAGCATGACTAATGAATGGTATTCACATATTGCATACTTTCTCACTTATGGGGAATTTCTAGAGCATCTCACTTTCAAAGAAAAGAGGACACTCAAAATCAAGGTTGTGAATTTCATCCTTTGAGACAATGGTTTGTACAAGAGGAGTCTTGATAGTACCTTTATATTTTGTATAGACAAAGAAAAACAAAGATAGTTGTTGGAGTCATTTCACAACTTAGTGTGTGGTGGAAATTTATGAACACTAGTAACAACTCACAATATCTTGTGAGAAAAGTACTACTGGGCCACACTTTTCGAATATGCATACAATTGGGTACGTAAGTGTGAACTATGCCAACAATTTGTGGGGAAACCAAAGTTAGTAGCACTTCCACTCAAGTTGGGGATTATTGAAGAACCCTTCCAATAGTGGGGTGATTTCATTAGCATTTATCCACCATCTAGTGCAAGGCATGTCTATTTTCTCATGGCGACTGATTATCTCACCAAGTGGGTAGAAGCCATTCCAATTAAACATGATACTTTAGAGGTGGTATGTAGGTTTAACATTTTGAATAATATTATAGAAAATAATGTTTCTTCCTTCTCATCAAGTGAGATAATAGAATTTTGCATCAAGCATGGGATCACACTTTCTCATTCCTCAGACTATTACCCTCAAGATAATGGTCAAGTAGAATCGAGTAATAAAAATTTGGTCACCATCATTCAAAATCTGGTGAATGAGAATAAAATATCTTAACACAAGGTACTATATGATGTGTTGTGGGAAAATTGCATTACCCCAAAATGGGCAATTGGCATGTCACCATTTCAACTCTTGTATGAGTTGAATGCTAAAATTCCTCACTTTGGAATTTCTCGCCTTAAAATTGGCCAAGGCCATCAAAGATTAAAATTTTGACAACTCTATGGATAAGTGTATCATGTTCCTTGCTAAATTAGAGGAGAAGCACATTCAAGTGGTGGACTGCATCACAAAATACTAAGGCCAAGTCAAAAGTATTTTTGACAAAAATGTGAAGTCTCATGATTTCCAACTTTGTGGTGAAAATAGTTTCCTTCTAGCATACCAAGATGGAACTCCCTTTTTGCTACCTCATAGTGGATAGCATCTAAAGCTCTTCACTCAGTGAGGCGTCAGATAAGTGTAAATGTTTATATAGTTTTTATGTCTTTTTATTTTGGTCTTTTTGTGTCTTTTTGTGTCACCTAACTCTATATCCCAATGGAAGGATAAAGGAACTTAGAGTGTGGGATTATTCTCCCTTCAATTGTTTCAAAGGATGATCGAAGGAATTTCCCTAATTAGAGCCAACTGTTATCCTTGAATTCAGTTGTGCTCAATTTGTACGATAACCCCTAAAAGACTTGTTTGTTTCACAACCCACATTCTCTAAGCATGAAAAATGATTAAAAATAATACTTACCCACATGCATGGTCCCAAGCCTCAAAAATTCATTTTGAGTGATCACTTCTTTCTACCTTTCAAAAATTTCAAAAAGGAGAAAGTTGAAAAGTTCAATTTTTAGGAGTTATTCATTTTTTGGCATATGCGGGAGTGTTGAATTTTAGTGCCCTTGCATACTTGGTGAAAAAAAAAAAAGGAAAGAGCACTTAAATTCAATGCCCCTGCATGTATTTCTAGTGTTGAAACTGAACTTTCATAGGCATTAATTTTTTTTGCCTCTACATCTTAAAGTTCACACGAGTGTAATAAATGTAAGTTTTAAATATGGTTTTAATTGGTTTTAAATCAACTTTCCCTCATTTTATTTTAATTTTAATTTTTTCTTCCTATTCATGTGAATCCTTCTTATGTTTGAGTCTTTTTGTGTTTTTCCTTAGGATTCTTTGTGGAATTTGAGCGGATTTCTTGCTGATTTTGCCTAGGTTTTTCACTATGATCTACATTTTAGGTTTTTCATTATGATCTGCATTTTCATGGGTATGTTTAAATTCTTTGCTATTCTTTCCATTTTTATTTATTGTTTTTTTTATTCATTTTTTATGGTTTTTGTGTTAAAGGTTAATGGTTTATTTTATTTTGTTTTTGTTTTCTTACTGTGTGATAGTTAGGGTTCTGTGTTATCTATCTCTTTAGCTTTTCATTTTCCCCATTTTTGAAACAAATCAAGTGCAGGTTTGAAATCTTGCACCACAAGAGTGTTTAAATTATGTTGCATGTGGAGGTTTTAAACCCTATGATGCATGGTACCCCAAACCCTATGACCTAAAATGATTAAACACAACTGATTTACCAAGATAAAACTCGACCAACATACCCATTACCATGCATACATAAACATTGAAATTTCCCACCATTGCATGTTGAAAAATATGCATGATCCACCCAACACACAAGTGATTGCATGAAAATTCTCCATTGGTATATGTGAAACCTATTACCATGCATGCACAAGCATCAAAATTCCCCACAAGTACATTTAAGAAATCAATCCGTTCTAAACACAAGTATAGAAGCAGTGAAATTTTTCGTGGTTGCACTTAGTTTGCTTTATCATGTAGGGTCGGTAAAATGTGTCAACCTTGCACTTGAAGTAATTTACCCCATGTAAAGGTGGATAATTTCATTGCCCTTGCATCTTTTTGATCTACAATGTGTAGTAATGCTAAAATTTAGCATGACTAGACATAGAAGTTAAAAACACATGTAAAGGCTCATAATTTCACCTCCTTTACACCCAATTATGCTAGCACATGCAAAACTATTATATTTTAGCATTATTACACCAAAATGTAAAATTTCATGCTAACACTATGATTTTTTGAATTTTGCATCCAAGTTTCTAGTTCGCTTGCACCCACTCATAATTTCACTACCTTTACATAAAATCATGCCAGTGCCTACAAAAGTGCATAATTTTAGCACCATTACACCAAAATGCAAACTTTCATGCTAATGCTCTGATTATTTTTTATTTTGCATATAAGTTGCCAATTCGCTTCCATTTGCTCACTTTTTCAACAAACCTGCATCTACACCCCTCAATCCAATGCAATAGCTAAAAATTTTCCCACAACTGCATGTAACCTTGTTTTTCTTTCTCTAACATTGGGAAATTTTACCTTCTTGCTGAAATTTCCTTTGCATATTGTGTGATTCCTTTGCACTCAAGTTATAAAAATGTTATGATCATTTTACTTTACACAAAGAAAATTCGTTAATTTTTGAGCCTTCTCCAAGCAAAGCCAAAGCTATGAAGTAAATATATCAAGGGGTTTTCCTAACAATTTATGTGTCTTCCAACATTGATGACATAAAGAATATGAAAATAGGGTATGTGGACATGTGCAAATGTTTTGAATGTACTAAGAAGCAACCTTTGAGTGAAGGGATGAGATACATCATTGAAATTAACATTCAATTGGTGTCCTCCTTCCTAGTTGTCGCAAACAATATTGAGTTTATACTTTCAGTGGTTGCACACTATAACAAGGATGATAGAAGTGTTAGGGATTCTGATGAGAATGTGGTTATAAGGCTTGATGTGTGATTCTTTGATATGATATTTTAGTATCCTAGCATTGACTCATATATAAATCTCACAATTGAGAAGGCACAAGAACATTGTGATAAGGATCATGATCAATGCAAGAAGGTGATAAACACAAGATGGTTGAAGAACATGAGGAAAAAAATTTCAAGGTAACCCAAGAGATTTCCATGTAGTAACTTCATTGAAGAATTGAATGATTTGATCACTCTTCTCAGTAGAGTGTAAGTTTTTCCTACTTCTTCAACCTTTCATGAATGTATGTACTTATATATTCATGTCATCAAAATAGGAAGCAATAGATATTTTGGGGAAATACATCAGTGATGCTATTCATAAGCAACTAGTTAAGGTGTCTACTACTTTAAAATTCTATATGACCTCCTATTTGGAATATGTTGCAAAATCCATAAGGATTTTTCATGGTCTAACATTAGAAGGTGATAGAAGGACAATTCCAGTACACACCTACTATCCCAAAATAACCCTATATGGAAGTATCCATCATTTCATAAGGGTTAATGATGCTTTCTTTTCTCCTTTCTTATACATGTTTGATCCTAAACATGAAAAGAAAAGGGTTTCTAATGAAGCATGAGTAGTAATCAACAAATTTGGTTGCTTGTACTTACAATTTCCCACATTCACTTACTTTGGAGTTGGTTTTTTTTAAATTTATCCTTACATGCTCACAAGATACCCTAGTGACAAGATCATCCTTATGGAGCTCTATTGATAGATCATGTATGTCCACAATAAGAAAATGGAATCTCATAAGACAAGTTTCAAATTCCCCCTTGCAATTGGTAGGTATTCCATTCTAACATCTCCAAAAGATAAGGTTGTAGAACCTGAAATGCAACTGGTCACTTTGAAAAAATTCAAAAGGAGGGAAATTTTCAACTACAGGGGAATGAAGGATAAGATTAAAAATAGTCATACACATGTGCACCAAGTGGAGGACATTTGGCTTGATTTCCAAAATCAGGAGTACATAAGGAAACTAGATCATTTTTTGTTAACATTGGAACAAATTGGAAATCTTGATCTAGAAAATATTCCAAAGGATATGGAAGATGAAGGTGATGTTTTGAATCTAGTATATGAGAAGAATTATTTTTTTGCAAGTCCTCTCCATCCAATCCAATGGTCCCTAAAGGAGGTAACTTCTATTAGGGAAATATTTCACCCTATCCTTGTAAATAGTAATGTTTGGTTGCAGCAAAAGGGGATAAGGTTGAAGCACTTTGACACTGGATTTGATGGGGAGGATCTTGAAGGACATACTAGAAAGAGGACATAGTGGAGGATGAAGAAAAAGGATGATGTTCCCACTACTAGAAAAACTCCAAAAATTAAATTCAAGGTAGGAAAATGTCAAAGTAAGACTACAAAAGGACGATCAACTTTTCCAAAAGAGGTGCCAATACAAGAAGAAGATCAAGCAAAGGAAGGACTCAATGAATAAGCACAAGAGTCTCCACATGAATATGTCCTTGAAAATTCTCTTGTTTCATCTTTCCCAATCATCGGAACCGTGTCTACCCCTACTCCTCTTGTTGTTTCTATCGAATATAATTTTCCATGTGTCACCATTTTTTACAGCCCTTGTTTTTTCTTCCATTATTCCAAGTTTTTCTTCTCCTTCCTTTGATGTAACTTCACATTCATATTTGGATAAGTTTATGCCAGAGACTGTGAAAAATGTAACAAATGTGGAAATATGTGTAGCAATTTTGACTAACACACCCCACTTGTTACCACTACATTTTTTACTGTAACTCTTACTCAGACCATGACTATAGGACTTGAAGGGATTTCATCTCCTTTTCCACCTTGGTTATAGAGCCAAACACCTAAGACAAAGAAGCAAGTTGTCTCCCCAGATGAATTTGACTTTCGAAAATTGATGCCTTTAAAGAAATTTTTTGAAAAGAAGCCAAAGAATCTTTCTAGGTTGTTGGTGGATAAAGCAGAATTCAAGTATAAGGAAGTGGCACAACCTCCTCCTGATAATTCTATTGAGGAAGTTGATATTTTTGAGTATTCAGTTACAAGGGTTGAGTTCGGAAAGATAACTCATGAAAGTGCCAAGGAAGATGCACAGTCAACATTGAATTCCCTTATTGAAAATTTTGATTAGGTAAAGAAGGTTAAAGATTAGTACAAGGCCTTGAAGTTGAGTAGTTAACTTTAGTACTCCAGAATATTACCCAATCTTTAGAGTCAGTAGAGCTTGTAGCCACAAGTGTTGAAGATTTGATTATTCAGAAGGCTAAAAAGGTACATTCAAGGGGTAGGGTAGTCAGCAATTTTCTTGACAAGATGATAAGACAATGGACACAACTTCTGGGATCTTTTGTGGAAAGAATGGGGAATATGGAAAATGTAAGATCAAATCTGGATAAAATTATTGATATATTTTCCCAAGAGAAATAAGAAATAGAGGCCAGTCTAGAAGCTTGGATTAAAATGAAGGAACTAAATCTTAGTGTGTTAGTGGATAGTGGGATAGTCCCCAATAGAGAGATGTTTGTTGAGGTGAAGGAAAAAATGAGACATAAGACAAATCTGATCAAAGATCAAATCAAAGACTTGCAAGATGCTTGGGATGTCAACAAAGACAATGATTTACATCTTGTCAACAAATCAGACTGCCTTTACATGAGTCCTAAATCAAATTAGGTCATTTTGTTGAATAAGTCAAATTAGTTATTGATTTCCTAGATTAGCTCTCAACTCTCCTTTATATATATGAGGGAGTTTCTTTTGTAAAGGACCTTTTGATTTTTTAAAGAAAAGTGTTCCCCATTTGAAGTGCATACTTGAATCTTTGATTTTAATGTGCATATTAAAAATTAATCAATAAAAGAGATGAATTTGTATCCACCTTTCTTTTGGATCATATTGGTTATGTGTAAGATTGTTCTTATGTCTTTCTTATCATATTTTCTTGCAATTGGTTAATAAAGTGGCATGATATCAAATTGTTTAAAGGGAATTTAAATATAATATTAATAATCGTTGTGCTACCTTATTGCATTTGGATAAATTATATGTTTGTATGAGAACTAGGTTGATAACATGGAGACTTTGAGTTGTGATTATTTTCTACATTTGTATGGATCTCTTGGTGTTGTTTGTTGGAGTGTTTGTGATATAGTGTGCATCACTTGTTATCTTTTGGAATCATAATTGGAAGCAACAAAAGTCTTTGATTTTTTGTGGGTTTTCAAGCAATGAAACACACTGGTATCCTTTTGCTTACTATTAAGTTTAATCACATTAGATATTGGTTATTATTGCTCTAGATAATACTTTGAAGCGGATTTTTAATCATAATAGTATTTTTGTAAGAAAAAAACATCTTTTTCTGAAGAAGAAAAAAAAAAGAGAGAGAAGGATGACTGTAACACCAAATCATAGTTTTAGTTTATATAATCTTTCTTGGTTACTAGTTATTTTATGGAGCAATAAGAAGGGAGCATCCCATTTCTAAGAGGAGAGATTAGTTTCTCATCATAGCTATGGCTGAAATTACCATGTTTTAATTGTTAAAGGAATTGCAAAACATTCACCCAACACTTAGCAAAGGCAATTATTCCACACTAATTTCAAACTTCAAATGGAGCTCTTCACCTTCTTTCGGTGAGTTTGGTACTGAATTTTTTTGTAGCATCTTCTCCGCATTAGCCAAAATTCTAATTAGAGAAGTAAGCCTTACACTTACTAATTCTCTAAAATGACAGTATTGTATTATTATCTTCTCTTTTTGCTTCCTTTACACAATTTTGAATATCCTTAAAGTTTTTCTAGAACTTATTATGTGAATTAGCACATTTATTAGAAACCTCTACCAATATCTTATCATTTATCTTCTTATTCACTTCATTTTCTAACTTCTCCTTTAGACTATTAGAATATTCCTTAAACAAATCAAGGAGTAACCTCAGTTACTGCATACCAGATGAGTTGTCAATATTTTTGTCGAGGAAGCTATCTTGCATTATTTTCACTGCCTCATCTATCATCTCAATACACTTTTGGTGACTCTATAAAATCTCCTTTTCTCACAAAGGCATGATAAGCATCACCAAGTTTCAGCTTATGCAAGGGAGATATTTTTTCCATGTCAACCTGTCCTTGTTGCATAGGAATTTTTAGCAATTGTGCAAACACCACCAATTGGAATTGAAGTTGCATATCCAGTTGTAATGAAGATTTTTGTCACCTTTGTTGTGCCTCTAGGTTTTTGCACCTAAAGGTTAAGGGACAAAGATCTATTCTACATTCAAGAACAAACTCTAGAGATTCCAATGCAAGGGAGATTGAAATATATCAAAGGGAGAGTTCTAGTGGTTGAAAATGGATAGAAGGGGGTTCACCACCAAGTGTAAACTTGGAAAGACAAGCAATGCTTGAAAATGCAATGTGATATGCAGAAATATAGGTTGAATGTAATATAGAACAATATAAAAGGGGTAAAAAGAAAGAGTGCACCTGGAAAATGGAAAAGGCTAGTGTGAAGACTATGAATGTCCTTGAGATTCTAGAAAATCTGGTTTTTAAGCCTGGTGGGACACTTGTGCCAAATCGGGCGACTTAGTCTAGTTTCAGGAAAATTTTGGAAAACTGCATTAGATCCTGTTTCAGCCAAATGGGTGTCTGAATCTGCAAAAATCTCTAAAAAACCTATATAGTGGGACTAAGTCAACACAATTGGGGGAAGTGTCCATTTTGTCCTTTCTGAAGATTCAAAAGGGGAATCTATAGACCTCAACCGACACTTCTTCTCTTGTTAATTTCTTGAATCTGGAACTGCATAATTCAGCTTGTAGGTGTTCTCCAAGCTTCTCTTAGGGTTTTGATAGCCTTGAAGGGCTTTGACACTTTGATAACAACTTTTCCAATCTTCCTCTTTGACAAATCTCCAAACAAGACCTGCAAATTACACAAAGAGAGAAAGAAATGTGGCATGTTAGGGTATGGGGGTTTTCCTTGGCCAAACCCCTTTTAGGAAATTAAACTAAAATGAAGAGATAATAAAATAAACCATGAAATGATGGAGTCAAAACCTTGCCTTGATGATAGATCTTGATTTGTTGTAATCATTGTTAAAGAATCTTCCCTTGAATGCTTCAAAAATATGTCTTGGTACCTTAGAATGTTCAAACCCTAGCTTGCTTGAGAAGAATGATGAAAGGATAATACGAGAAAGAGTTAGGAGGAAGAGAAAGAGAGAGTTAGGAGATTGGAGGAGGTGAAAAATGAGGGGAAAACCCTTTATTTATACATTATTTTCCCTAATTTCCAAAAATACCTCATCATAGGCCAACCTTAGGGTTTAGAGAACAATATCCCACTAGAATATTAAAATAATTTTGATTTTTATGCCTAATGGGACTAAGTCACCCAAGGTGGCAACTTGGTCCCACAAGGGAAAATTTGCTAATTGTCGAGAATTAAAGTGTGATTAATGTTGTTTAACGGGATTGTCCTCCAAAACAAACTTAAGTATGACCTGTAAGTGTATAATGGGGTCATTTTAACATGAGAAAGGATCAATTTATTGATGGTAGTCCTAGGAAAGAGTGAGAGTTCATTGCAATTCCTTACAACACTTTGAAATAAGGCTTGGTAAGGGGCAAAAAGAGGTTGTTTAGGTGAATTATTTATAGAAAGGTCCTAGAAAAGTGTGAAAGTGGGTTACACAAATTTAATAAAACACCATATAATTATTATTGATTTACAAGGGTTGAAGACCTAATGTGAATATGTTGACCACATTACAACATTAAATGTAGGCAAAACTAGGCCACAAACCACAAGAAAGGTCCAAATGAGAAAAAATGTCAAGGATACATTTTTTGCGATACATTTAGCCCCCACTTTAGTGAGAGGAGGAACTTGCTTCAAACTCACAATAAAGTATTCATTCAAGTGAGGGGTCCAATTGTACCAATACAGATGGTCTAGGATGAGAAAGATGAAGGCGGTGGTCAAGCCCCTAGGATCTAAAATCCTAAGTCAAACCAACATAAGTGCAAGAAGACATGCACAAGGATGAATGATTTGCATCAAAAATAGATACATGATCATGTAATGAAAAGAACTACAAGAATGAAAGTAAAAAGGTGGATCAAGCTTCGACCATTTGTCCAACTAGTTTTGGATCAGATCTAGGTTGTTTATCCAAAAATGCATACTCACTTTGAGGTGAGAAAACTGTTGGTTGTTCGTCGGGTGAGGAATTGAAGAAGGTGAGAAACATACAGTCATGGATAGTATGTTCTCACACATGCATAGGTGGCTATGGGGAAATTCATGCCATTGGTTGGACTTCCCGCTCAACCATACCAAAGTTAAACCTCCTGATAACTTTAATAAGGCACAACAAAAATGATTTTTGAAATATAGAAATGGTGTAAGAGATGTTCAAAGGTAATTTTCTTAGTTTGTGCAAGGTCTCATCTTAAGGAACATCATGCATAATGACTCCAAGAGAGGAAAAGTGCAAATAGTCTCATCTTTTTTTCAAGAGAGGACAAGTGTAATGTTTCCTCATGAGCAACATATTACCTAATATTTCCAAGAGAGGTAATCACAAGAAAAAGAAAATCACACAATGAAATATGAGTATCAATCTATGCCCCCACTTTTAAGCGGTTGCTAACACCATTACTGTGAGAAATTTCTTTAAAGTAGAAGAAGGTATGCGAGCTTGTTTGGAAATCCCTATGCCAAGTCATATGTTTCTGATAAGCTACGTCATGAAAAAGGATGTATGTCACATGTGATCCAACTTAAGGCATGTCTTCCACATCCCAAGCCTGCTCAATTATGTTCATGAAAGGTGATCAACTAGCCGAAAGAGGCAACAACAAGTGACATATGAGGATAAGGCTATCTAAATCCTTGCCCCCACTTAGTGCAGGAGAAGAGTGAGCCAAAAGGAATTATGATATGCATGATATAGTGAAAATCAGTATCAATTAGAGGAATGAGGTTCCCCCACATAAGGGGAAGCACCAAAATCCTTAAGATCTTTGATTTTACTACTCAAGGCTTTGCATTAATTAGTACAATGACCATGTACTTTGTGATAGGCGCAAAATAAATATTTGTAGTAGAATTTATTTCAAGGTCACGGGGTAAGGGATATCAAGTGATCTTAGAGGATTCTCAACAAGACACCCTCTTTATTAAAGGTAGAAGGTTTTCCTTTTTGTGACAAATAGATCTCTTGCTTAGTATAGGATGTCATACCTACAAAAGGTTCTATAGATTGTGAGATTTTGTACACTCATTTAGAGGAGTATGTAAAATCTAAATTAGTAGTGTTTTGCAAGATGAAATTGACATTAAGTGAAGATTTATTTGTTTTTTTCAAGTGTTGCAAAGGATCACTTTTGAGACCACTAGTTTCCAATAGTTTGGGATGCACTAGCATGTTAAGGTTGATTTAGAAGGATGTTTTGTGAAGGTATTGATGTGAGGTGAAGGCTTAGTTATTTCGATCAAAGGACAATAACCAAGACCATGAGTCGTTATTTGCATATGAGGCTCAATAGGGAGATTGACACCTTTTTTGTTAGCACCACATCCTTTTCCACTATAGCCAAGTTGTTTCATGATTTTATAACCTTTTCCATAAAGTGTTTTCATCACTTGTAGATTGGGTGGTTGTTCATTGTTTACTTCATTGTCTAAATTAGTTGAGGTGGATTCTTGTGAAGGATCTGTCGAGTCTTGTGTTGACAAGACTATTGTTCCCTTGTAAGAGTCTTTGTATATGATCTTGTATTCTCCCATTAAAGTAGGTGTGAAATCGAAGGAACCCCAATCATCATCTAAGAGCTACATGATTTTTTCAATATGTTGTTCTTTGTTTGTTTGGTGTGTGGGTTCCACTTGTGTGGTTGGTGTTAATGTGTTTAAATGATTCTCTTTTTTTTTCTCAAGTTGTAAGACACTATAAGGCTCAGGATCGACATCAAGTGTGTGTACTTGGTTTTTGTAGATGTACTTCATTTTATGATGAATAGTGGAGGGCACCTCATTCATTCCATGAATCTGCAATCTGCCTAAGACAAGATTATATGAAATTTCATGAGGCTTAATGTAAATCATTGTTTCCAATGTGGCCATTCCAATTGTGAGAGGTAAAGAAACCATACCAAGCAGTTGCTTTGTGACATTGTCAAATCCCTAAATAGATAAAGAATTAGGTTGAATGTGTGATCTATCAATGCCAATCCTATCCAGAAGGATCAAACTACATGCATTAAGGGATGAGTTGGTTTCTAAAAGAGTTCTCTTGATCCATTTTCATTTGTATTGAGATATTATTATGGTAGCTTCATTTTGTTTTTGCACTTCCAAACAAGGTAGCTCACTTTGGTGAAAAACAATATCAGCATTGATTCCTTGAATCATAGCTGCTATTTCATTTGGTTGTACATTAGAAGGGACAGGAACTTGTTGTAAATAATTTTGAATCATGTTGTGATAGTGAGGGGAGGCTTCAAATAAGATCACATAATGATATCTTAGTAGGATTATTTCTTATTTGTTCAACAAGGTCATACTCCCTAATAAGTGAATTTAATCAAGGATCACGAGGCAAGATTGGATTAGGCAAAGGTAAAGGTGTTAAGGTTGATTGCTTTGGGTGCAGATTGTTTCTTGTGTAATATATGTGTGAAAATTTGTTATTAGGCAGATAAAGGATGAGTTTGGGTTTGTTTTGAGTGTCAAGTTTGCATGATGGTGGGTAAAGGATGAGTTGAGGTTGAATAATATTAACATCTCATAGTGAGTGAGAGTCTAATATTATCTCTTCATATTCTTCTAAGAATAAAATATTATTATTTTCAATTTTATCCTTATCGTGTAGCATGATATCCTCCCTAAGAGGAAGGGCTTTAGGAGAACTACAAACCAAATGCTCTTAAAAATCAAAGGATTTTTCTTCTAAACTTGCTTCATCACAAGTAGTGGAATGATCAATGGTTGAATTTTCATGCTCCATAAGG
>CM021109.1:121729492-122070554 GCA_007115665.2 Sequoiadendron giganteum | reverse complement strand
CTTGGTAAAACTTGAGTTAAAAAAGCTTCTTGATGTTGGATTCATCCGACTAATAGATTATCCTTCGTGGATTTCCAATCTGGTACCAGTCCTCAAACCCACTAAGGGCATCAGAATATGCATGGATTTCAAAGACTTGAACAAAGCATGTCCGAAGGATGATTTCCCTCTTCCTAACATTGACACCATCATGGATTTAACAACTAGGCATGAAATGTTGTCACTCATGGATGGTTTTTCAAGCTATAATAAGATAATAATCACTAATTAGGATCAACAAAAAAATGCATTCACTTGTCCATGGGGAATATATTGCTGGAACATGATGCCATTTGGGTTGAAAAACGTAGGAGTGACCTATCAAAGAGAAATGACCCTTATCTTTCATGAGATGATCCACAAAACAGTCGAAGATTATGTGGATGTTATTTTGGCCAAGTCAAAGAAAATGAGTGAGTACATAGAAGTCTTAGGACCCATCTTTGACAGACTCAAAGAGTATAAAGTATGGATAAATCAAAAAAAATGTGCCTTTGGGGTTACATCAGGGAAGCTTCTTGGCTATATTGTGTCACGAAGAGGGATAGAAATTGATCCAACAAAAATATAAGCCATTCTAGACATGGAACCACCACAAACATTGAAACAACTAAGAGGGCTACAAGGAAGGTTGTAATCCATCAGAAGATTCATAGCGTAATTGTCAGAAAAAATCTACCCTTTATCGCATCTTCTTCATAAAGGAATAACTTCTAAGTGGGATGAGAAGTGCGATAAATCCTTCCAACAGATCATGGGCTACTTACTAACACCTCCAATATTCATGTAACCAATACCAAACAAGCCATTGATCTTGTATATCTCAACAACATCAACAACACTAAGTTCTCTTCTCACACAACATGATGAAAACGCAAGGGAAAGGGCTATATATTACATCAAAAAGACCTTGGTGGGCTATGAGATGATCTATTCATCCATTGAGAAAGCATGCTTAGTGGTGGTTTTTTCTCCACAAAATTTCAGACATTACATGCTATCGCACCAAATCAAGCTTATTGCAAAGATTGACCCATTAAAATACCTATTACCCAAAGCAACTGTCACTAGGCGAATGGCCAAATGGGTAATGATCCTAACTGAATTTGACATAGAGTACATAAAGCTTAAGGAAATCAAAGTACAAGTGATCATAGACCAACTAGTAGAAGCACCTATCTATTCAAAGAACCCTTTGATATCTGAATTCCCTAATGAATCAATGTTCCTTGTCAATATAACCAATCCATGGAAAATGTACTTTAATGGATCGTTTACCCAACATGGATAAGGGGTGGGTATTATTTTTATCACCCCTCAAGGTGATTGCATCCCAAAGTCATACTAGTTATCATTTCCATGTACTAACAACATTGCAGAGTATGAAGTGCTGATAACAGGTCTAAGGATAGCAGTTCAATGGTAGATACAAGAGATGAAAATCTATGGGAACTCACAACTGGTTATCAACCAAGTCAATGATGACTACCAAAATAAGGATGATAAACTCATTCCTTACAAGAAGATTGTAGAAAGTCTCAAGGATTTTTTCATAGATATAACTTTTAAGTAGATTCCTCACTTGAACAACTGAGTAGCCAACACTATGGCAACAATTGGATTATTGTTAGATATGATGCACAACATTATTCAATGTGAATTATTGATAAAAAAAAATTCTCATACCAACTTTAAAAATACAAGAATATGAGTTTGTATGTATCATCATTGGTCCTGGTTCCTCGTGGTATCATGATATATTCACCTAACTTAGCAGAGGAACCCTCCCATCCGATATCAGCTTCAACCTTAAGAAGACCTTTTTTAAAAAGGAATCCCGATTCGTGATCCTAGGTGATACCTTATACCACCAAAGCATTGAGGGGACATTACTACGATGTCTCAACCAAGAGGAAGCCTTGATTGCCTTAACATAAGTACATGATGGCATATGTGGTTCCCATTCTAGTGGTATGACTTTAGCTAAGAAACTGTTGAGGATGGGGTACTACTGGCCAACCATGGAAAGAGAAGCCCATCGGTACATGCATAAGTGTGTCCAGTGTCAAAGACATGGAGATATCTTATTCATGCTCCAGCTCAAGAGTTACAACCAATCATCACACGTTGGCCTTTCTCGCAGTGGGGCCTTGAACTCATAGGAAATATTACTCCAACCTCGTCTAATGGCCACAAGTTCATCATAATGACCACTAAGTACTTTACCAAGTGGGTTGAAGTCATTCCTATGACTTACATAATGGGGAAGCAAATTGCTAAATTTATCCTGAATTACCTTATATGTCGTTATGTTGTTCTACAAGCCCTTATCTCAAACAACAAAACACCCTTTAAGAATTAGGATGTGAAAGAGCTATGCCAAAGACTCAACATCCAACATCAGCTCTCTACCCCGTATTACCCCTAGGGCAACGGTCAAGTTGAGGCTACAAACAAGACCATTCTAAAGATCATAAATAAAATGGTCAATGAAGTTGGCCATGACTGGCATCTACAATTAAATCCCACCCTCCAGTATCCACACACCTTTAGGTGCAACCCCCATTCTCCTTAGTCTACAAATCATAAGCCATCCTACCTATTGAGGTTGAGCTCCCTTGACTAAGAGTATCACTATAGAACCTAATCACCGGTGAAGAGTACAAAGCATCTCGACTAAATGAGATAGAATTACTGGATTAGTGTCATCTTGATGCCCTTAATCATTTCAAATTATATCAAAATTGACTAAAAAAAGCTATAAAAAAAGGATCAAGAGCCGGTCTTTTCAGGTAGAGGATCTTGTTCTCAAATAGAATAAAAAAAAAATTCCAAATCAAGACAGTAAAGGAAAGTTTGAGCCTAATTGGTTAGGTCCATTTGTCATCACAAAAAGCTATGTATCAGGAGCATATCAATTATCAACACCTGAAGGTGAACCCTTGCAGGAACCAACCAACAATCTACATCTTAAAAAAAATTATGCCTAGGCTTGAAGGGTATAAATTTGAAAAATACAAAAAAATCAAAAACTGATTAAAAATCCAAAAGAAAAAAGAAAAAGGATTGAAAATAGTAAAGAAAAAAATCGTGTTTAAGTGAAAATCGCTTTGGTGGCGCTTTGGGCAAGTACCTTGGTGAAAAATTGGCAAACAGGTGCCTTGCATAAATAAAGCACCTCCATCTATCTATGGATCTTTATCCTATCATTCTTTGCATCACCATCCATCCATGGCATCCGTCCTATTTATTCCATCACCCATCTACATCCATAACATAGCTTGATATCATGAAGTATTGTATTCCCCTTTAGTACTACTTGGCATATTCCAAAGGTCAGCTTGTCCTGCTTATATCAAGGTAGTGTATTGCATCAAATTGGGGGCAACTTGTTATGGATCAGATTGGGTTCTTGTATATCTTGAGGTTATTGGAAATCTCATCAAAAATCCAAATATTCATAAAATTTCATCAAAATCCAAAAAAAAAAACAAAATCCTATACAACTAAAATCCAAAAACATTCAAAATTGTAAAGTCAAAAAATCCAAAACACATCAAAATCCCTAAAAAGGTAAAATATCGAAAATCCAAAAACAATACCATATCGAACTACGGGTCTCTAAGCTTGAATGTAGGCAAGGCCATCAATGATGTGCCCCTTGAGACACCCTTGGTCAGTCTTTAGGAGTTCGTCATAATAAATTGGTAATCCATCAACTGTTCATTTTTCATCATTAATAAGTCAAGTCAATCAAACTATGTGGTCTCTACGTGTATAATGTAGGCAAGGCTAATCTTTGATCAGCCCCCGAGGCCCTGAAGATAGTCTTTTAGGCTAGGTTCTTGGTTGAAATTTGAAAAACCCCTTAACATTCATAAAATTTCAGAAAACCCCAAAACATTTGAAAACTCATAAAACACAAAAAAAATTGAAAATGGAAAACACAAAAACATTCTAAAAACTTAGAAAAACTCTAAAAAGCCTTAAATATCGAAAACCAAAACATTCACATAAACACTTAAAAAGACCAAAAATAGCCTCAAAACATTTTCAAAATACCAAAAACATTGAAATATTCAAAAAATCCACAACCACCCATCCCATTTCACTTTCACCCACAATAAACCTTCACCCATAATAAATCAATCATCACCTTCAACCTTTGGCAAAACAAGTAGAAACCTAAGTGTCAAAATCTAAAGTCTAGATCATAGGTAAATGAGTCAGTGAAGTTTGTATCAATGGCTTATCACACACCTCATCCTAATCATAAAATTTGATAAACATGTCCTAGGATGCATCCTTCCCGCAATGGAAATCAACATCAAAAATCACCTTAGCTATATTAAACTGGCAAGAGATATAGATAACATTGACTGTTTGTCTTTGATCTTTTCTTATGATTTATCTTATTGACCCATTCTGAGGACCTCTTGATGATGTCTAAATGATTTAGAGAGAAAGGAATGGGACATCAATCATTATCTTTCATTTGTTGTGCTTGTGGGTATTCTTGTAAAATAATCTTGGCGCATACTTGCTTAGTTGTGTGTAGGGAGGTTGTTTGGAGTAGATTGTTGACTATTACATATGCTTTGGTCTGATATATTCTAAACTTCTATACTACATTCCAACGAGGTTTCCATATTTCAAGGTGTGAACAAGAACTATCTTATATATTTGCAAAGTCAAAGTCCATTAAACTATATACAAATCCATCCCGATTTTCAATATTAGGATGCATCATGTCTATGTGTTATATCAAACATAAGGAATGTCGAAAAATCCTGATCCCAAGATATGAGAAAAATCATCATCACTCTCATCACCACATATAATAAAGTCTCGGTGGATCATGGACTTGTTGAACTTATTGAACCAACCTTCAAAATCGATGGTCAAATCATTCTTATTTCTTATATCTTCTTTCCACACTCACCTAGTATCATGAAAATTAACAAAAAAATCATCATGCATCCATCCTGCATCCATAAAATCAATAGCATGCATACATCTCACATTATCACATCATATCATAATAATGGCAAGCATAATCCATTGCATCATCATCATTTAAGTTGTTTTCAGTAATATATATTTGTTATTCTAAGCATCTTAGTACATTGCATTATCATTCATTGTATCCATATCAAGATCATTCATAAACATTCATATTGTAAGCATCATCCATGTATACATCATAAATGACATGAGAAAAGTACACAAAAATAAATGCATCCATCCACACATCTCGCATAAGCATATCATATCATCTACATATCATGGAATATCATAGCATCCATCCCATAACATATCATAGGAAGATATTGAAAAAGAGGGTAACAAATTTAATACATCGCATTACATATCATATAAATCATAGATCATTATCACATATCACATAAATAAAAGGTGTATCCATCACATTGCATCCATACATAATCATAGTGCATAAACATAACATCACATCATATCATTTACATCCATACATTCATAAAGCATAAAATAAAGGCACATCGCATCATGAATTTGTATCATCTTGTCTATATATCAATGTCATGGTACAATATCTAAATCAACGAGTATGAATATCATCAAAATGTATAATGTACACAAGGCTATGAAAATGAGCTTATGAGTGTATGTCTATATAAATAAGCAGACTATACAAAAAAAAGGTGTTTACAAAATCAAAATAGGTCTATCCCTCATTTCCCCTATCACCATGTCCTAGCTAATTTGGATGTCTAACTGAGGTAGAGGCACTCGGTTGTACCTGGATCTCTTGCTCAAAATCGGGCTGCTTGTGGTGGGGAGGGACATCTCTGTAATATAATGTATGGCAGTATGCCACATCCTCCCTCGCCAATCCAAACAACTATACTGACACCATTTTACCGAGTATCCCCTGTGCTTGTTGAACTTGCTAATGTGACACAACCTCTAACTGTTGTCGTCGATTGATCTCCTGTGCCAACTATACATTTGAGGTCTTCTTGAGCTTACACTCATGATCCCTCTCAACTATAAGTGCTACAACCTGTTGTCGAGCCTAATCTCACTTAGCTATCACTGCTTGCAGCTATTGCTATAACTGTTGTATTTGAACATCTTGGGGATCTGACCCCAGTGGTGGTTACTAAACTGCCAGCTATTGTACTAGTGGTGGTTGTACTGGTGGCTATTGGTGTAGTGGAGGAGCACCGAGGACCTATTCCTCATGTTGTTGGCCATCCTGTCCTCTCCCCTATCCTCTGCCCTACCCATTTAGTCCTCTACCTTGCCCTCTACCCCACCCATCCTGCGGCTAGCCTCTTCCTCTGCCTACTCCCCTCCCTCTCAGCCACCCTTGTGGAGGTATACACTTTAGATCTGTAAGTCAGGTAGGGGGTACAAACCAAGCATCATATGCAAGCATAATTTGTACATTGGCCTACCCCTGATTATAGGCCCATGGCTTGGCAACCAACTGTCTAAATCCCTCGATGACCTCATGGACCAGTATCTTGTGCCCCCAGGTTGCCTCTCAAGCTGATCTCGAAAAAATGGTCACATAGTGATCATCGGGCCTATCCTACCTCTCACCAAATTGTCTGGCTACCCTATCTGGTAGGTACCACTTAATCATGGTATGCTCATAACCTTTCATATGCCAAATCTGACGAGCAAAGAATAGTTGTTACAAATCATCATACCAAGCCGACATCTATAGCCATGACCGCCATTAGAACACTGTCATGTCATCTATCACTCTCCTCTAGTAGGAGATATTGATCTACCCTATGTATTGTAGAGTGATGGCCCCTCTGTACCTCCAAATGATTGGATCATCTGGATCCACATCATCCATGTGGATGATTAATAAGAGCACAACAATATTCTCCCATGCCCATATGTGCAAAAGTGTGACTCCTACACCGATCACTCTCCCATCATAGTACATGAAATCATGCATACCATGATAAAGTGAGGCCAACATCACTAACCCCCATACATACTGGGTCCTCCCAAAAAGCATCTGATGCCAAGCTAGCCCCCATCCGAGACTAAATCCACTACTCCATCGATCTAGGGCAACCAACCCTGAAATAAATGCACCAACTATCAATTTGAAGGTTGATGAGTGACCTCTGTACATCTCGAGGTCAATTTGTGAGTTGACCAGGACAATAGCCTCCTGGTCAAGAACCTCATGGAAAGCATCATATCCATCATTGCTATCATAGATCACCCGCTCTCTATGTATCAAAAATCACAATATCCACCATACATCCTCTAGCATGACTATCGCCTCATTGATCGATAGGTGGAAGGACGAGGTCTCACTATGCCGTCACTCACATAGCACTATCATCATCGCTAGATGGGTCCTCATGATGGGCATATATGCAATGTACCACAATCCAATCTCTCCAAGGTGCTCATGTAGAAGCTCAAATAAATTATTTAGTAAGGAAATAACAATGGGTTGGTGCTCACAAGACATCAAAGGTTGAATAACCTCCTGCACCCATGAAGCACACAATGTCAAATCTCCCTAAAATTGGTTGTTTGGAGTTTTTGTTATCCCAAAATGACAAAGGCATTGCCATTTATGAAGGTGTCACCATAATGCAAATTCCAAACAGTGACGCCCAGTACATTCAAATTTTAAATCGTGACTAGCGTCGCTATTTACACTGGCGTTGCAATTTGACAAGTGAAAACCCTAATCCTAAATTGCAAATCAATGATGTGTGTCGCTATGCACATCCACGTCACAATTTGAAATTTGGAAACCCTAATTTTAAATCGTGAAGTGTGTCTACATTCACAATGGCGTCGCTAAAATGAAAAAAAGTGTCATCGACACTCAAAATAGCGTTGCGATACAATAACAATCTAGACCGAATTTCAGATCCTAATAATGCACCAAAAAGTCAAAATGCAATGAAATTTTTGAATTGCATACCGTTGGTCCTGCACTTGAAGGCCTCTGGTACTCTCATACCCGGTTTGAAATTTTTCATGGGAGCACTCGTTTCACCATTTTGTTAGGAGGTCAAAGCTCAAAATGTAGCAAATCTCTCAAGTGTGAATGCACAAATGACTTGAAAGTGACCCTTCCTCACCTATTTAAGCCTAAAAATTAGGGATTTTTACCCTAATTTAAGCTCGAAGCTAGGGTTTTGGCCTATTTTACCTATTTCCACCATGTGCAACCTATTTTGAGTTGTTTGTTGTATTTATGAGGCCATTTTTGCCATCCTAGGGCATGTTTTGGCGCTTGAACCTATATTTAACCTTTGTCGAGAAATCAACCCAAAATTCAAATTTATTTCTTGATTTCTTGAGGGGGTAGGGAACCATCTTATTCCTTCCGGTGGGGCAATAGTGGGGCATCCAAAAAATCAGATTTTTTTTAATTTTTTGATCTAAGCAACAATTTTAATTCGAAAAGCGTTAGTCTTTGAACCAATGTAACATGCACCTCACTTCAAAGAAGGGAAAAATGTAGACACTTAAAAATGTCCTGAATGATATCATGCACTCGAATCGGATATACTAACATCGCTCTGTCCTGAAAGTCATCCTCTTTTCACTTAATTGATTGAATTAGCCTAGCTATTTAATTAATTGCATCATTTTCATCGTTTAACCTGATTAACCTAATTAGGTGAATTCATCCCCTTTCATGCTAACATTTCTTCCTATTAAATTGGATAAATCAAATTATTTAATTTAATCCCTAAAGTCCTCTTATTTAATCAGATAACCCTAAGTTATTTAATTAAATATAATAACACTTCCCCTTTTTCATTAAATCATTTATTTAATGAATATCCTAATTCCCCTAATTTGCATAGTTGAAACTTTATTTAATTATCAAATTACTAACTAAATCTAATCCTCCTACTTGCAAGGGAATATTTCAAGGGAATATTCTTATGGAATATTCCTTCTCCTCTACACAATTAAATTTTGATTTAATTAACTAAATATCTAATTTTCCTCACCCATGAGAATATTGTTTGAGAATATTCTCTTTCTTCACTCATTTGAAAAAGAGATTATTATTTTTTGAAACAAACTTTCAACAAGACTTCTTGTGCAAGTTTTGAAAGTGTGTTTTTTTGGATGAATGTAAGCCCTTGATCAAATATCATCTTGCATCCTCAACCCTTAATGGGAATCCATGATCCATGCCTCCATCTTCCCTCCATTTTGACCATTGATTGATCCTTTTGATCTTGGCCATCAGTTTCATTTTGCCTATTCTATAAATAGAGCTTGCATCTATTGAATAGGGATCTCATCTTTTAATAGTAAACTTATGCTATTAAAATCACTCTCATATTGCACTCACATTTTATGTTTTAAAAAGAATTTTAGGTTATTTTACATGCATTTTTAGCTTAGCTTCCGCTAATGGCTTCCATGGTATCTTAGGTGCATCCATTTAGCATATTTTGAAATTAGAGTTTTTTTATCTTTCAAATCTTGCATATATTTATAATAGCTTTGCATACACCCAATCGATCATATTATCACATATCGTGTTAAATTATCTTTTAAATCATGTTTTCATACACGTCTCTCATTGGTTTTATCAATTCTCTTAAATAGAATCGATCGAAACAAGCTCATTATCTAAGGGATTGGAAAAGGGTCATCATTCCACATAAATGCGCCGTCACTCCCCAATAGGATAAGTTTCAATGTCTTAGATTAGATGTTTCTCAAGCTTTCATATTTTAATATGTGAGTTTTAATGGCTTATTTATTTGTTTAAATTGAATGATATTATTGGGACTGATGCATAATGGTTTAAATACACTTCAAATCCTCATGGATCAAGTGTAGTTAGCCCATACTACGTCGTTAATCACAAAAAGAATAAATAAAAAGAAAGAAATGAATTGATTGAATAATTAAAATTATTTAATTAATATAAGTCTTATGACATTAGACAATAATTAAATAATTAAAATTATTTAATTATCAAGGACGAAAGGAGAATCGACGAGGAAAATAGAGTTCGCAGGCCCAAGACAATTTTTAGTGTCTACAAGCTGAACAAAATTATCACACCCTAAAATTATAATGTCAGGGAAGAAAACCTGTACCAAGATAGAAGGTATCACAATACATGTTTATGCATAAATTTTCATCATTCCTACACTCACATGAGAGACTATTAATATCTATAGAAAACCTATTGTGAAAATTAAAAATTTGATTCTTTGTCTCGTCTTTTGAGGAGCTCCAAAATTTGATAAAGGAAAAGGTCATAAACATTTGAATCTAACTCATTAAAATGAGCAATAAAGTCTTCTTGTTCATCTTGGGCCCTTGCAGATGAAAATTGATTATAGGATTACCCACCATCAAGATCAATCATGCATATATGGCTTACTAGATTAGAAAGCTCATGAGTGGAGCAAGGATAACTTTAAGAAACACCCCGAGAAAAGATATAAAAACTTGACAAATCTTGTATTATTTCTAAAAAAATCTTAATTCTATTGGCAAATCTTTTTTTTAAATATTAAATATACTGGCAAATCTTTTTAATCACTAGAAATTTGTAGAAAATATTAAAAAATTATACTTTTATTGAAACCAATCAAATAATTTTGTTGGTGAATTAAACTTGTATGCAAACCAATAAAATATTTTTTTTAGCAAATTAAACTTGTATGCAAACCAATAAAATAATTTCATTGGGGAATTAAACTTGTATTCAAACCAATAAAATATTTTCATTGGCGAATTAAACTTGTATGCAAACCAATAAAATAGTTTTGTTGGTGAATTAAACTTGCATGGAAACCAATAAAATAACTTTAGTGGAAAATTATATAAATATTGAAATCTATAACATTAATTATTTAGCAAATGTGCCCGTAAGTTTGTGAAAAATCAGTGTGGGTGGCAAAAATATCAAATGCTAAATGATAATGATTAAGTTACTTAGAAAATTTATAAGTTTTGATCAGAAGTGAGTGAAATTATTGTGAGTCAATATTGATAATGATTAACATACAACAAGCCATTTAATTCTCGTATCTTTTCAATGCTTCAAAGTACTTTTCTTGAAGTCGGATGTCATTCCAAATAACATTTGCAATGGATCTCCCATATATTGACAATGCCTCCAAAAAGAAGGAACTATTCTTCACATGAGTAAATGCCATTAAATTCTAGCTTTGGTTAGATTTCACTACATTCGTTGATTTTTTTTGGTTCTCTATAGGTGCTAGTGTTTTAGCTAGAGGAGAATCAAGATCATGATGGCTAATCCTTTGAACAGGCAATTATTTTGCAATTGATTCAAAATTTTTGGGATTCATATTCCACATAGGCCATGTTAAAGTGGAGGAGGCATTGTGTGTTGTATCAATTCATGAGAAACTCTTGGACCACCTACGAGTAATCTTTCCATCTCATATTACCTCAAAATTCTTGTCCAATGCATTGGACCTCATGCAAAATGCATGAGTCCAAGAGTTGGCATTCCACTATATCTGGGAGCCCTACATCTCTCAAGGTTCATTTTCTAAATCCCCTCAAGAATATGATTTGTTGAATGAAATCAATACTCCTATCTACAGTCTATTCAAGATCATAGATGTCCAAACTTCTCCAGTTGCAATGTGTGTTTACTTTTCCATTAAGCATGTCTTTCACAACTCATGCAACATTAATATACACAACTCGCTTTAGGCTCATATAGGAGAGTTAGGTGGCGAGTTTGTAGAGAACACTTAAGAGATATTATAGGCTCTTCTTTTTTTGTTAAGTCACCACCCACCTCTATTGACCCCACATATTGAGCTGGTTTTAGACACCAACGGTGTCAAACTTAGCCCTAGTTTGATAAATGTAAATGAGCCTCTAGCTCAATTTTTTTAAAAGTATTTGTATTAGGATTCTATAGAGCCATTTTATTTTTGGTAAGTATGACAAAGCTTTCGTCTAGCCAACTTAGGGCCTTTGTAAAATTGTTATTCTAAATTTCTAGCCATCAAAGGGCCTTTTGTAATTTGTGTACTATTATATAAATATATATTTTAGGTACCTTGCACCTTTTTCCTTAAAAAAACATCTTTTGACTGTAAGTGTTATTCTAGCCATCAAAGGGTCTTTTGTAATTTTTTTTGTGTTGATTCAATGCAAATAGAAAAGATTACAAGGAAATAGGACAATCAATAGTCTACCATTGATACAACAAAAATCATCTATTCAATCTGCAATATAAAACATCAAATTTTGGCCATGAAAGAACCTTTTATAATTCATATGCTTCTATATTAAATTTAATTTATTGAACTTAAATTGATTATTTAGTTAAATTTATTAATTTTAAATAATTTAAATAATATAAACTTAAATTAATTTAAATAAGCTATTATAGTTACATTATATTTTTTAATAAATTAATATAACTTAAATTATATTTTAAATAAGTTATTATAAACATAATTTTTTTTTATTAGTTACATTATATTAAGCGAAAAAATAAAATAAATTAAAGATATATATGCCAGTAATATATACAAAGAAAATTTCCCATGTGCCATTGGGTCGATTTGTCTAGGCCTGAGCAAATCGACCCAATGGCACATGGGAAATTTTCTGAGTATATATGATTCAACACATGGGCTATTCACATCACCAAACGGACAAGGAGCTACCTTTCACACGCGGGTCAAGATTTCTTGAACTTGCAGCACCATTTAATGGACATAATTCCCTCTCTGAACCGACTGCTCCAAGAAACAAGTAGTGTTCCTGGGCTTCATCTTAGACCAGAGGTTGAAGATGATTTGCTTGAACAAGGATATACTTTTCCTCAAAGCGGTACGAATGGTGTTAGGCAGGCCCTTTTGCTTCTCCTCTAATAGTTTTTGGGCGAATTCTGACATTTCCTTACAGTTTCTTGCCACTCTTCTGGATATGAGAATCCCAAAGGTTCACTGCTTGCTATTACTCAGAATGGTGTTCAAAGAAGCTATTCTAGTGGACGATTTGGAGGTGGTCACAGTTGTTGAATTGGGGGTTGGAATCCCATTGCCAGATGATATTGAAAGGATGTTTAGGCTCGGAGTGGAGGTGGAGAGGCATCCCTTCCTCCTGAACATGGATGAGAGATTCCTGGCATGACACAGACATTGGGCCACGATTGGATATAATTTCATCTGCTGCAGGCTGGGTGTGATCAAGGTTCAAGGCATACAATGGTGCAGGGACTTTGCTAGAGTGGTGGAGGCCACAAATTTCTATGATGAAGATGAATGCCAAAGGCTTGTGGTGTGTGGTGTAGAGACTACAGTGCTTGTTAAATTCTTTATTTTTGAAATATTTATGGGTGCAACTGGTAGGGTTTTGATGTTAGGGGTGCTTACCAAAGATTATCTCTTTGGCCTTGATTTTGGGTTTTGAATCCATGCACAGGTTTTTGAATTAATATAATCTATGCAACCTAGGTTGTATTTTATGGATTAAAAATAAATATAAATTATAATTTAATGTATAATAATATTTCACCATTTAATGAACGTTTGATGGATGACTACAGTTGTATTTTGGAATGAAATGTCCGGAGTATTAGACTTGTGAATTCAAATCTCCAAAATCACCTTAGAGCAGTTAGATTTACAAAGATCGATGTTTGACCTGTTATTCACGTGTGTTATTAAAACACTTGTCATAGATTTATAAAGATCAATGTTTGACCTTTTATTGATGTGCGTTATTAAAACATTTAAGTCATTTTTTCACCCGATAGAATGGTTACTGTTGACAGAAAAACCTTGATCGGAGTCTAAGGCTTTATATTCTATTATATGTATTCAACCTTGATGTGATGCAATAAAAAGGGAGAACTTAGATATGTAAGAAGTATAAACCAAATTATAATAAATTATACATATGCATATATACACCCATAACATCATATATTAATATACTTTAATGTCTCATGCATGCCTTATAATTAAATCACCATGCTTCATCCATATATATCTTATATATATCTCCCACACTTCCTTCTTCTTATATATATATTTAATCCATATGATTCCACACTCTCTCACACTCTTATCTCTCACTTTTCCCTTCTTTATATAGCCTCTTAATGCCTTTTCATAATGCCTTTCCATCATATCCTTTCATAATAACTCTTAATTATCTTATTCCCATGAATTTACCCTTTTCTCTATAATATTTTACACATTTATATCTTATTTGGGTATATTAGAGGTGTTTTAAGGCTATTTAAGTGGTATATAATGGATATGTGGGTCTAGAAATGACCCAAATGACATATGTGGTGCCTCACAACCCTCTATATTCTACCAACATTCTCCCCAGGCCTTAAAAACTATCCTGTCCTCAAGAAAACTTGATGAAACCATTTGTATGATTCATGATTTTTTTTTTTCTATGGTTATTCCTTAATAGAAACCCTCTTGATGTGCTCTACTTCTTCCTCAGTTGCACCCACTTGGTGTATTTAGCAACACCCACCTTAGCACATTTTATCTCTACTCAAACATTAAAAATTTTCTTGATTGCTATCATTTTTTATATATGAATACTTATGCTTGTACAACCTCTTAAAAATGTTTGCATATTCCATCATTATTTATGTGTGTATAGGTTGTTTCAGTTTTTTTATTGTTTGTTTTAATTTGTCAGTCTTTAGTAAGACTTAAGATAATGGTTGAACCATGAGTGCTATTATAAAGCACACTGTTCATTATATTTTTATCTATATATTTGTAGAGCCTATTGGAAGAAATTAATGAGAAAATATTATAATTGATTTTCTCTAATATGGTATCAGAGCAAGCGATTAGGGAGGTACAAAAAAGTGAACTAGAATAGAGGCGTAATCATTGTTGAAAATGTTATTGATCCTCACTCTACCAATTTTGTCGTAGCAGAATTATTTACTTTTCCAACAATCTCAACTCTATTGAAACCTTGAAAGAAGTGAGATTGGTAGATAACAACATGCATGATAATGAAAACAAGAATGACAAGGACTCCTAAAATTCCACTGTGCAATTCGACCCCATAGTATTGATTTCATTTGTGTTGTTTTTCATTTTCTATTTCATTTTCTATCTTCTCCATACTCTTTTGTTGTCAAAGAGTGACCTAGAATGTTAGGAGAACTTTTGGACAAGCGAGTGCAAAAAATAATGAAAATTGATGCACGTAAGGGACACCAACAGAGTTTTTGCACCAAGTTTTCCGTCAATTAACGTTGTTGAATGTCGAGCTCAAGAGGGAAACACCTCTCAGGATAAATTTGACATCCATAAACGTACGTGGGTGACATACGAGCATTCCAAATCGTAGTTTGGCAAAAAATTTGAGTTTTGATTTGTTGTTTGTTGGGTGAATATTTGGTAATCAACAAGTTGATTACAAAATGGTGATTTCAACCACAGTTAAAATGAGATTAAATCTCTCCTCTCAGAAAGGGGATTCTCCCTTCTTATTGCTCACTGAAAATAACTAATAACTAACTATAATTAACCACAGTGTTTTCATCATCCTATTCTCTTGTTTCAAAATAGATGTTTTCCTCTTTCACAAATTACAATTATATCTCGTGAAGATTATAACATGTAATTCACTTCAAAGTACTATTTTAAGCAATAATAACCAATATCCAGTTTGATTAAATAAAAAAATAAACAAAGTGATACTAGTGAGTGTTCTTAGCGAGAATTCTACAAAATCACAAAGTCTTTTGTTGATTTCTATGACGATTTGAAAAGAACAAGAATGGTATATATTGCAGCTCAAATTCTCGGTTATATGCCACCAAAAGATCAAAAAAACACTAATAATAACCTGTAGCCCAAAGTCTTCGAATAATTACCAAAGTGCACACATAAACATAATCTTCAAATATAATAATGCAGCCCAAAGTCTACAAAATCAGATTTGAATCCCCTTCTAAATATATGATATCACACCACTTATTCAATCATGTGCAAGATAATGCAATGAGAAAGACATAGAACATCCTCAATACATAACAAAGTAGATCCAAGACAAGGTTGGATTCAAATTTGCTTCTTTTATTGATTGAAATCCAATTTACAACTCAAAAACATAGTTTCAAGATTTCTATTCAATTGGTCAGTCCTTCACTTCATTAGCTAAAATTTTCTATTTACAAAAGAGCTCCCTCATATATATAGAGGAGATCCAAGAGCTAAACTAGGAAAGTTACAACTAACTTGACTTATTCAACAATAGAGTCCAATTTGATATAGGACTTCATTGTTTTTACATGTAATTGCATATTTACAAAAGACATGTAATATGTCATCTACAAAATACATATTGCATAAAGGGAAAAATCTAGAAATAATCAGGAATAGGCACACTCATTCATTCTTCATCATTTTTCTCCATGAACTCTTCATATTTCTTCAATGCTGCTTGGACTTTTGAATCATCTAGTCCTGTGGTATGGTTGAAGATTGTGAGTACTCGTGTGATTGAGTCCATGATGTTGATGCATTCTTTCTTGTGCCTTTCTAATATTATTTTTAGGTTATCCAAAGTTACTTTAAAATCCACTAGTTTTAAATATAATCTAATTAAAAATCTTCATCTTTAGTCTCTTTTTGGATCAATAATGTAAATACTTGGATAACCATGTCAATGAGAAGGATTTTTTGATCATCATCAAACACTTGAAAAGGCAACTCCTTAATTCAGGAAATGAGATCTGAACCTCTATCTTCGACTGCATCTTGAGCTTCTTGTAAATCTTTGATCAAATCATTGATGGCGTTCTTTTTATGCTTCATTGTTTCCTGAATTCCAATTTAAACATATTTATATTGAGAATTACCCCAATTTTCTCTAACACATCAAGCTTGAGATCTTTCATTTTATTCCAAGCTTCATAACTTTTCTCTATCTCTTGCAAAATATGAGATAGAGTATCAACTATTTGGCTCAATTTTGCCTTTACATTTTCCATATTGCTAATCCTTTCAACAAAGGATTTTAGAAATTGTGTACCTTGAGCCAATATCCTATCAATCCATTCTATAATAGCTCTACCTCATGTATGTATCCTCTCATCTTTCTGAATAGCAAGATCTTCTATGATTGTAGCAATAGGCTCAATTGACTCAGATGATTGGGCTATCTTCTGGATTATTGATGTGAGTTGATCAACCCCAAATTTCAATTGGTCTTTGACAATCTTGTCTTGATCATACTTCTTAATTAGAAAAGGCAATTTTTCTTGCATATCTTCCTTTGCACTCTCATGCATCCTCTTACCCAACTCTATCCTAGTGATACAATATTTCAAAAGAACAACCTCTTCTATAGTTTTACCAAGAGGAGGCTATGCTACCTCTACATACTTGTGACCTGATTTGTCAACCAATACCCTAGAAAGAGTTTTGGCCTTCTTTATTGACTGGGTCTTGATAGGAACTAATTGACCAAAATCAAAGTCGCCAGGAGAGACATATTACTTCTTTCTCTTCAATTTCTAAGAGGAAAACCAAGGGGGAAGAGGAGAATAACCTTCTCTAGGACCTATTACCATAGTTTCAGTTGATGGTGTGGCACTCACAATGGTGGTAGTAACAAGTGGTGGAGTATTGGTCAAAATTGTAGCCGAAATTTCTACATTAGATACATTTTGTGAGGTTTGAGCCATAAATTTGTCCAACTTAGATTGAATAGACACATCAAAAGTAGGAGAAGAAAGACTCGGAAAAGAAGGTGAGAAGCCAAAAAAAATTCAAAGTTATTCCTAGGACTCTCAAAAATAGACCCAAAAGTTGGGGATGAATGAATAGATTGAATAGATAAAAAAGGATCAACAAAAATAATGGTAGTTGAAGGAAAAGGTTGTTCAATTGTAACAACATGAGGAGTGGGAATGGTCAATGTAGTAGGGATTGGAGCAAAATAAATAGGAGAGTCTTCTGGAGAAACTCATGCAAAGACTCTTGTGTTTCTTCATCTGAATTCTCCTCCCCTTGTTATCCATCTTGAGTTGATTCTTCTTCTATCAGAGTAGATGGCCCTTCTGTCCCCTTAATCTTATCCCCTTTCACTATGAAAATGAACTTAGGCTAAGAAGTTTTACTGGTACTTGGCGCATCACCCTTATTCTTTCTTCTAATCATTTCCTTTTTGGACCACTAGGTGAGAGGAAGAGGGGTCTAAACAATGTGATTTACTTCATAAGTGGGATCAAGGATATCATCTTCATCGTACATATCTTTAGGAATGTCAGATAGGTTCAAGTTTACAATCTGATCTAGGGTAAGCTGACAATAGTCAAGCTTCCTTATGTCTTCATTCATCCTACATTTTTCCCATATATCCTCCACTCTATGTACATGTGTATAGCTATTATTGAACTTGTACTTCATTCCTCTATAATCAAAATTAGGCCTCCTTCTATATGTCTCCATTGTAACCCACCGCATCTCTATTTCCATAGCCTTGGCTTTAGGAATTGTGGTAATGGAGTGCCTATCGATTGTGAGAGGGAATTTGAATCTAGGTTTGTTTGATTCAACCCACCTTCTATGAACTACCATTATTTGTGTACACAATCCATGAGTATAATCTTGTTGGTCGGATACCTTGGAAGCATATATGGGTATCCGAGAAAACACCCAACTTAGATATATGTGAAGGTGGGGAATAGTGGGAAAATACAACCAAACTTATTAACCAGAGCCCATGCCTCATCTGATACTATTCTATTCTCAAGATATTTGTCAAACATACACATGTATGGAGTGAAGAAGGCATCATTGACCCTCCCGAAGTGTTGAATAATTTTCTTCAGGTTCAATTAAGAGTAATACCGATAAACCAAAAAATGCCTTCTATCATCTTCTGATGATAACCCTGGAAAGTTTCATATTGATATGGGAGCATAGACTAAGTATGAGGTCATGTAAAACTTCAAAGAACTCGAAATGTTTGTGAGTTGATTATGTATAGCATCACTAATCTTCTTTCCCTAGAAATGTTTTTGTTGTCTCTTCCTTATGAAATGAACATACAAGTACATCCACTCTTGAAAAATGGAAGTGGGAAATCCCTTGATCCTGCTGAGAAGTGTGATCAAGTCATTTATCTCCTCAAAGAAATAACTTTGAGGAATGCTCTTGGGCCATCTTGAAATATTTTCCCTCAAGTTCTTGAGCCACCGTATATTAATTTCCCTCTTGCACTTATCTAGATTCTCATCATAATGAACATGTGCATGCTCAATAGTGAGGTCATCATATGCATCAATGCTTGGAAATTAGAAGATCTTATCAAAGAACTCTTCTTCCAATATTATGACTATATTTCCATCTGCATCCTTGACACTTTTGGTTTCTTTATCATAATGAGTTGCTACTACAAGTATAAACTTAGGATTATGTGTTGATACTCCAAATGCAACCACCAATTGAATATTACTTTCCACAACGCACACCATGCATACATACAATGTATGCTTCTTCATCCTTTCAAGAAACTTAGACATATCAACATAGCCAATCTCAGTATCCTTGATCTCATCAATATTTGAAGCAACAAAGGTCGTTGGAAAAACCCCTTGGTATTTAAACTTCATGTTTTCTTGCTTGGTGAAGGATTAGACATTGACAGAGCAAATGCAAGAAGAAATTTAATGTTTTCCTAGTGGTAGAGAAAAAACAAGATTTCATGCATTGGTGGGAAAAAATTGAGCTTTTGCATGTGTTAGAAAACTGAGGATGCAATGACACAAAAAAATTATGCCCCTGCATGAGGTATTTCAATTTGGATGTAGAGGCGCATGAAAATCGTGCCCCTACATGGGGGAAGGAAAAACATTAAATGTAAGGGAAGCGAAAAACCCCACCCCTACATGGGGGTAAATTTATCAAGTGCAAGCATGGAGAAAAACTCCTCCCTTGTTATGGTCATGTGGGTCAGGTTATATGCAAATAGGGTTTTAAAACCTGTCACACATAATGAAGGGTATGTGGGTATGATATGTAGTTCAGAGTTTGAAACCCGAACAAAATCAAAGGTAATGCAAAGGTTTCAATAGTGGAAAATTTACTCGCAATACCAAAATGGCAGAACTAGTGTCATGACTTCCATTCAAGATTTAAACCTTGACTAGCACAACGAACAACGTGTTAGGGTTTTGTGTGGTTGTAGTGCAGGATTTAAACCCCATATTACAAGGTTTTCACATAACACCTTATGATGTGGATCGAGAACAAAACCCCGACATAAACCGTCCTTTTAATTTTGAATGCGTGATATTTGGTGTAAATCAGCAAAGGTTTCTCAATAATACACAGGGTTCAAAAAGAATGTAATGTAGACTTTATAATCCACTCTAGATGATTGAGATACCTAGTAAAAAGTATCATAGATGAAGATCTAGTTAGGGGTTTTAAAACCCTACAAACCCATATGAGAATGTGGTAGCATGACTATGCAAGATTTCATAAGGAAAATCAAAACCAAATAAAACTACAAAACACATTCTATAAAAGAAACTAAAACCTAAAACTGAAGGAAGAAGATATAATCAAAACCACAGAGAAAATCAAATAGGAAGAAAAAGACCTATGATACATAAAGAACAAAAAAACATACTCGAAACCCTAGATGGTGGAAAGGTGAAGAAAACCATGATAGAATCCATGAAAAACCAAAACCAAATGCTTTGAAATGAGCAAACGCATACAGTGAAAACTTAGACAAAAATGAAAAATGGCAAGATGAAATGAAAATGAGGATTAAAACTAATTAAAAGTTGATTAAATACACATTAAAATCATATTAAATACCAAAAGTGTGGGAAAGGGGGTGTAGTTACACTAAAATTTAATGCGACTACATCGCTATTTGCAACCAAAAAAATCATGCAAAAGCATTAAAATTTAGCGCAATTACATAATTAGAAAAAAGACCAACTTTGAAAATCAGATTTTTGCAAGTTTTCAAAAAGCAAAAAACTCGATCGCTCAAAATTACTTTTAGAGGAATCGAGTTACACATGAGGGCAAGTAGGATTTGCCTCATTTTGCATGCTTAGAGGGCATGGGATACGAAATAGAAAAGTTTTGTAGGGGTTATCCCATGAATTGAGCATGTTGAATTCAAGGATAATAGCCGGCTTTAACTAGGGAGCTTCCTTCGATCATTCTTTGAAATGATCGAAGGGAAAAGAATCCCAGACTCTAAGTGCCTTCATCCATCCATTGGGATATAGATTCAAGCAACAAAAGGCACAAAAGACAAAAGGAAAAAGGCACAAAACTATACAATTATTGTACAAACTTATCTGATGCTTATTTGAGTGAAAAGCTTCAAATGTTATCCATTGTGAGGTAACAAAAAATGTTGTTCCATCCTGGTATGCCATAAGAAAACTATTCTCACCAGAAAGTTGGTGAATGGTAAAATGACATCTCCACAAGGAATTAAACTTTCTGTGCATTTCCTTTGGTTCTCTTCTTTTATCCCACAATAGAACTTGATCTTCAATCTAGAAATCTCAGGACTTTGCCTTTTTATCAAAAATCCTTTTGACTTGTCTCTAGTGTTCCACAATGTGGTCCACCACTTGTATGGGCTTCTCTTCTAGCTCATCAAGAAACATAATGCACTTGTTAATGGAGTTCTTAAAATTTTCATCTTCAATAGCCTTAGCCAATTTCAAAGTAGACAATTCTAACATGATAGGTATTTCCATATTGAACTCGTATAAGAGCTAAATGGAGACATGCTAATCACTTATTTGGGGGTAATACAATCTACCCACAATGCATCATACAATGCCTTGTGCCAGGACCATGATTTTCATCCACCAACTTCTTGATAATGGTATCCAAATTCTTATAACTTGATTCTTCTTGAACATTCCATCGGGGGTGTTTATAGTCTAAAGAATGAGAAAGAGTGATCTGATATTTGAAACAAAACTATGTTATTTCATTGGATAATAAAAAAGTAGCATTATCTGCTACAATATTCTTTGGAACACCAAACCTTGAAATGATATTCTCCTTGAGAAAATTACATACCACTTTAGAAGTAGCATGCTTGAGAGGAATGGATTCCACCCACTTAGTGAAATAATCAGAAGCCATGAGGACATAACTATGTCCCACACTTGATGGTGGATTAATTGCATCAATGAAATATATACCCCATTCCTGAAAGGGTTCTTCAATTACCACCGGCTTGAGGGATAAAGTTTCCAATTTAGGTTTCCCCACAAACTGCTAACATAACTCACACTTGCACATCCAATTGTACGCATCTTGAAAGAGTGTGGGCCAGTAGTATTTTTCTCTCAAAATCTTGTGAGTAGTGACTTGTGCTGAAAAGTGTCCTCCACATGCTAAGTTATGAAAATATTCCAACAACTTACCTTGTTGTGCTTTGTCCACACAACATAAAAAGGTTTCATCAATACTCCTCTTATGCAAACTATTGTCCCAAATAATGAAGCTTGCAGCCTTGAGCTTGATTGTCCTCTTTACCTTGAATAGAAGGTGTTTGAGACATTCTCTATAGGTAAGGAAGTGAGAAATATTTGAGCACCATTCATCAGTCATGGTTACAAACAAGACTATGGGAACATCTTTAGTTATTACTTCCTCATCATCAAATATTTCTTCTGGTTTATTATCAATGATCAAATGACACAAAACTTTCCCATGAACCAACTTAGTGGGTTTAATTTCCATGTCATATTCTTGGATTCTGGCAATCCAATTGCCTCTTTTAGTTCCAAACTCCAATTGAATCAAGATGGACTTGATCATGGAATTCGACACTAATGCAACAACATGATAATTAAGAATGTAGAACCTGAAATGCTTAACTGCTTTGACCACAACATAAGCATGATTTTCTATTGGTGAGTACTTAAGTTGATAATATTTCAAAGGATAACTCATGAATTCTATAGGAGATTCAACCCCCTCATTTTTCTACTACACCAAGATAGTGGATATTGTATGTTCAAAGGCGTAATTGTACATGATAAAGTCTTTTGTATAGTTTGGGTAGACTAAGATTGGAGAATGAGAAATAGCCTCCTTAATTTCATTGAATGCAACTTTTCCCTCTGCACTCCAAAAAAATATTGACTTACCTTTCATCATATCAATGATATGACAAGTCTTCTCTGTGAAGTTTGGAACAAACCTCTGCAAGAAATTGACCTTCCCAAAGAAGGAGTGAACTATCATCTTACTTGAAGGTAAAGTAAGATTTTAAATTGACTTGACCCACTCAAGATAAATATTAATTCCTTCCTTAGACACTATGTGTCCAAGGAGCTTACCTTAGGTAACCACAAAAATTGATTTCTCGGGGTTGAGGGAAATTTCGTGTTGCCGACACCTTTCTAGCACTTGTTGTGAGTGATGATAATGATCTTGACGTTTCTTTGAAAAGATAGTCAAGTCATCAAGATAAACCACAATGAACTTACTCATCACACCAAAAAAATCCAAACCCATTGCCCTTTGAAATTTGGCACTATCGTTGATAAAAGAAAGGCATTCTGTGATAAGAAAACATGCCCCATGGAGTAGTGAAAGCAGTTTTATGTTGATCTTCTTCACTCACCTCCATTTGATTATACCTTGAAAAACCATCTATCATAGATAGCATTTCAGATCCTATCATTGTTTATAATACTTGGTCCATTCTTGTTAGAGGGTAATTATCCTTCAGTGACAATTGATTCAAGTTTCAAAAATCCACACAGATGCAGATCTCTCCATTATTTTCCATACAAGAATAATGTTTTCTATCCACATTGAATGGTGAATAGGAAAGATGATCTTAACATTTAACATTTTTTGAATTTAGGCAAGAATGGTACTTGAAATATTTGGATTGTATTGCCTCTATTTTTGCTTGTGAGGCATAGAACCCACCTTGAGGGGAATTTAATGTTGGACCTCCTTCAGACGAAAATATTTTAAATCATCATAGGAATAAGAAAGAACATCCATGTACTACCACAAAAGTTTTTCAAACTTATCCTTTTCCTTCGACATGCAACATTTTCCAATATTTACCATTTTGTGATCCTCCACTGCTCCCAAATTCAACTATTTAACTCAATTGAAGACTCAGATCTGGATTGTTGTTTCTTTTTGACATATCGGTCATGTTTGTCAAAATGTTTTTCAAGAGAAACCAAACCTTTGGGAATCTTATTCCCTTTTAGCTACAAGATTTCCCCGCTCGTATCCTAGTCCACCTCAAAGATTGATTCTTAAGGAGAGGAATTACTTACTTCAAAATACAACTCACTAAAAAATTTAGCCTTCTCTAGGAAGGCAACAATTTGATGGTCATCATTAAACATTTTCCAAAGATCAAAATTATCAGGAACACTAGGATGAAAAAAATAACTCAATAGTATATTGGGTTCCTTTGAAATATTTTTGGGGGATCATAGGGGTAGTTGATACTACCAAAGAATCAACCCTATCATTGTATTCCCTTGGAACTACAAAAATTTTAAATGCATCAAAACCTTCAACGCCATCCCAAACAAGGTTACGGTAATGCCTTAAATTTTTTTTTTTTTTGGGTACAAATTCCTTACCTGAAAAATTACTAACTCAAAATCACTTTAAGCATGAATATTTTTAATCCCTTTTTTGTGTGCAACCTCCATCCCTAACAACAAGGCCTCATATTCTGTAGTGTTAGTATTATCAAATTGCAATTTGAAAGAGAAGAGATTTTTTTTCCTTGTGGGGATATAAAAATTATCTCTACGCCAGATCCAATGGAAGAGCAACTTCCATCAAATTCCATAGTCCAAACATCATTTGGAATCCCTAAGCTGGAAGTTTCAAAGTCTAGATTCTCTTAATCTGAAGAGGTCTCTTTGTTGGAAGAGGATGATCCATGAGTTACCTGTTCCTCACTTGATTTGTTGTCTAAAGACTCAAAAAATTCATCAGTTTGCAAGAAATAAGTACCCATTCCAAAAGACTCAAAAATAATTTGATACCTTGGATCATCATATTTTGTTATAGAAAACTTAGCTTCCCTTTCCAGAAGATTTTTTTGCACAACACCCTTGATGAGTATCCTAGCCTTGGACCAATCCATGTTTATTTCAACCCTACATCTTTTAAGAAGTTTCATCCTAATAATATCCCATATGAGGTTGGGACATCGACTACCAAAAGTATCATTTTAATCTTCTTGTAAGGAAATGCAGTAAATTAAAATTATGCATCTTTAATTTTCCCTATTAGGGGTACTTGTTTTCCATTAAAAAACATTGGCCAAAATTCTTTTTTAAATTCAAACCCAAAGTGTTAGCCACTTTGGCTAGCATCACATTGTCGGAGGCACCCAAATCAATGACACAGTCACTTAGCTTATAACCATTAACCAACAAGGAGATATAAAATGGATCTATATTTTCAGGAACGGATGAGGGAGTTGAAACCAAGTTACTTTGTGGAGGCCTCAGTTTGGAAACAACAAGGGTATTCTAGGAAGAATCTTAGCCAAGCTGAGTTCCTTTATCTTTGACAAACTTAGAAAGTCTATCAAATTGATCGAGATTGGCCTGAAGATACTCAACTTCCGACATTTGAATTTTTTTCTTATTTGCATGGTCTATGATGTCAAAGGATTGGTAAGGATTTACCAAAGAATATGAGATATTTTCATTTTGAGGCTTGGGAATTAGAATACTGGTCTTAAGCATAGAAGAAGATGAAGGAGGATTTGAGGTACTTACCTGCTTATTTCTCATTGTATCTTTTGATTGGACTGGCAAAGGAGTCCCTCTCTTAGCGATTGTAATTGTTGGGTGTGAGTGATCCTTTACTTTAGCTGCATCACCTTGTTGATGATCAAGTTGATTTTGTGAGCAAGTGAAAACAACATAAGCCTTGAAAAAAAATTCCTCTTCTTGCTCAGCTCCTTCTTCATAGTTCAAAACCCCAATGTTAGAGTTGTCAACAACATCTACTTCCTCCTCCTAGAAGAGATTGATACCATCCTTTGAAAGATATTATGATTGATAAAAGATCTTCTTGCTCAGATTCATAATATCCCACTGTTGCATTTGTATGTGGTGCTTCAAATGCAAGCCTTCCTTATGGTGCAGGAAGTTTTTTTTGGTTCCTTGCAACATTACTAGGATAATTTCAAGTATTTGGATAAGTTCTCCTTGGAACATCCTTGTATGAAGGAATAAAGGAACCTTGAGAAATTTGCTTCTTAAGAGCTAGCGATTCATTTGCTAAATTTTGCACCAAAGGATCTGTAGTGCTTGTAGAAGGTTGGGCTGAAGAGGACTATCCTTAAACCAATTCAAATATTTCCTTATTTTACCAGTGAGGATTAAATCATCCTCCCCCTCAATAGCCACTGCTTGAGTAGCTTCAAGCATAGCTAGGACTGCTCTTCGTAAAATAAAACTTACCTTGGGAAACTGTGTATTTATGAAGAAGCACTTCAAAATTTCAGTTGTAAGCTGAGCACCAACTAGAGTTTTGGTTTTCAATTTGTTGAGCTTAGCCATAAACTCATGCATGGGTTCATGTCATTCCTTCATCATTTATGTGAGTTGAGCCAATAAGGCATGATCATCTTCAATAGGCTTGAATCTTTCCTTGAATTTGGTTTGAAGAGTTGCCTAATTTGTAATAGTTTTGGCTAAAATATTATAAAACCAATTAGCTGCTAGTCCTTGAATATTTTCAATAAAAAACCTTACCGATACATCTTCATGTTCTACACCGAGAACTCCACATGCAATATAGAATGTAACAATATGCTTGCTAGAAGGTTTTTTCCCATCTCCATAGAACTTGGGGATATTTTTATTTGAGCCATGGGGGAGTTCATGCATAGGTGGCATCAAATTCAAAGGACCAAAAGCATTACCCCAAGGCCCTTGATCCTCTTGAGCGGTCATTCTTCCTTGGTTGAATTGAGATATAATAAACATTTGAACTAGTGATATAGATAAAGCTCTTTGAACACTTGAAGCTTCACTTGGAATAAGAAATCTTACACTTGTAGGATGAAAACTCCTTGTGTGCTAAAGAGGTGATCTTGTCTGTGGAGGAAAAGGATCAAAGTTATGTTTACATAGAAATTCAAATTTAGGATCAATATGCCCTTGAGCCCTTTGACCACATGTATAGATTCTTTATTCCATAATGAACTCATTGATAGGAAATGAAAAACAATAGTAAAGAAATAATTACAAACACAATAAGAAGTTTGTATACTTCAATCAAAAGCACGAGGCTTTGGTTGTGTATTCATATCCCCAATAGAGTCGCCAAAAAATTGTTGGGTGAATATTTTGTAATCAACAAGCTAATTACCAAATGGCGATTTCAACCATAGTTACAATGATATATTTAATCTCTCCTCTCAGCAAGGGGAGTCTCCCTTCTTGTTTCTCACTGAAAATAACTAATAAATAACTATGATTATATACACTATAATTAACCATTATTTTTTCACCATCCTATTCTCTTGTTTCAGAATATATTTTTTCCTCTTTCACAAATTACAATTATATCTCGTGAAAATTACAACACATAATTCACTTCAAAGTACTATTTTAAGAAATAATAACCAATATCTAGTTTGATTAAACAAAAGAATAATCAAAGTGATACCGGTAAGTGTCTATAATGAAAAAACCCACAAAAGCACAAAGTATTTTGTTGCTTTCTATGATAATTTGAAAAGAAAAAGAATGGTATATATTGCAGCCCAAAGTCTCCAATAAATGCCACCAAAATGTCAAAAAAATGTTGATAATAACCCGTAGCCCAAAGTCTTCGAATAATTACCAAAGTGCACACATAAACATAATATTCAAATATAATAATGTAGACCAAAGTGTACAAAATCATATTTGAATCCCTTTCTAAATGTATGATATCACACCACTTATTCAATCATGTGAAAGATAATGCAATGAGAAAGACATAAGAACATCCTCAATACATAACAAAGTAGATCCAAGACAAAGATTGGGTTCAAATTTGCTTCTTTTATTGATTGAAATCTGATTTAAAACTCAAAAACATAGTTTCAAGATTTCTCTTCAATTGGGAAATGATTTGCTTCATTAGCTAAAATTTTCTATTTACAAAAGAGCCCTCATATATATAGAGGAGATCCAAGAGCTAAACTAGGAAATTTACAACTAACTTGACTTATTCAACAAAAGAGTCCAATTTGATATAGGACTTCTCTATTTTTACATGTAATTGCATATTTTTAAAAGACATGTAATATGTCATCTAAAAAATACATATTGAATAAAGGGAAAAAGTTGGAAATAAACTAAGTTGGGAATAGGCATGTTCATTCATTCTTCATCATTTTTATCCATGAAGTCTTCATATTTCTTCAACGTTGCTTGGACTTTTGAATCATCTGGTCCTATAGTATGGCTGGAGATTGCAAGTACTCATGTGATTGAGTCTTCAATTTTAATGGATTCTTTCTTGTGCCTTTCCAATATTATTTTTAGGCTATCCAAAGTTACTTGAAAATCCACTAGTTTTTCAATAGAAGCTAATGAAAAAAATTTCATCTTCAGTCTCTTTCTGGATCAACGATGTAAATCCTTGGATAACCGTGTCAATGGGAAGGATTTTTTTATCATCAAATAGTTGACAAGGAAGATCCTTAATTCTAGCAATAAGATTTGAACCTCTATCTTTTCCTACCTCCTGATATTCTTATAAATCTCTTATCAGATTGTTGATGACATTATTTTTACGCTTCATTATTTCTTGAATTCCAATGAACATATTTCTATTGGGAATTACTCCAATTTAATATAACACATAAAGATTGAGATCTTTCATTTTATTCCAAGCTTCATAACGTTTCTCTCTCTTGCAGACTTTGAGATAGAGTATCAACTGTTTGGCTCAGTTCTACCTTTACATTTACTATATTGCTAATCCTTTCAATAGAGGATTTTAGAAATTGTGTACCTTAAGCCAGTATCCTATCGATCCATTATGTAATAAATTTTCCCCATGTATGTTTCCTCTCAAATTTTTGAATAGTAGGATATTCTATACTTGTAGAAATGGGATCAATTGACTCAGATGATTGGGTTATCTTATAGATTACTAATGTGAGTTGATAAACCCTGACTTTCAATTGGTCTTTGACAGTATTGATCATACTTCTCAAATAGAGAAGTCAATGCTTCCTACGCATCTTCCTTTGTACTCTCATGTGTCCTCTTACCCACCTCTATCTTGCTAATAGAATATTCCAAAAAGATCAACCTCTTTTTTAGTTTTACCAGGAGGAGGTTGTGCTACCTCTACATACTTGTGACTTGAATTTTTAACCAATACCCTAGAAAGAGTTTCGGCCTTCTTTATTAACTTGGTCTTGACAGGCACCAACTGACCAAAATGGAAGACATCAAGAGAGATGTCTTGCTTATTTCTCTTTGATGTCTGAGAGGCCAACTAAGGGGGAAGAGGAAAATAACCTTCTCTAGAACCTATTACCATAGTTTGAGTTAATGGTGTGGCACTCACAATGGTGGTAGTCACAAGTGGTGGGTTGTTGGTAAAAATGTAGCCAAAATTTCCATATTAGATACATTTTGTGAGGTTTGAGCCATAAATTTTTCTAACTCATATTGAATAGACACATCAAAAGCATGAGAAGAAAGACTTGGCAAAGAAGGTGAGGAGCCAAAAAAAATTCATTCAGTCTTAGGACTCTCAAAAATAGACCCAAAAGTTGGCAATGAATGAATAAATTGAATAGATACAAAAGGAGCAACAAAACTAATGGTAGCTAAAGGAAAAGGCTATTCAATTGTAACAATAGGAGTGGGATTGGGAAATGTAGCAGTGATTTGAGAAAAATAAATAGGAGTCTTCTAGAGCAAACTCCTGCATTTCTTCATCTGGATTCTCCTCCCATTGTTCTCCATCTTGATTTGATGCTTCTTTTGTTAGAGTAGATGGTCCTTTTGTCCCATTAATCTTATCCCCATTCACTTTGAAAATGAGTTTAGGCTTAAAAGTTTTACTAGTGCTTGGCACATCACCCTTATTCTTTCTTCTAATGTCTTCCTTTTTCCTAGTTTTCCCTTTAGTTTCCTCTTCTTCAAATCTAGTATTAAAGTACTTCAATTTAATTCCCCTCTTGTAACCAAACATTTGTGTTAGCAAGAATCAACTAGAACCTTTCCCTGATGGAGATCATTTCATTTTTGGACCACTAGGTGGGAGGAAGATGGGTCTCAACAATGTGATTTATTTCATAAGTGGGGTCAAGGATATCATCTTCATCGTATATATCTTCAGGAATATCAACTAGGTTCAATTTTACAATCTGATCTAGGGTAATCCGACAATAGTCAAGCTTCCTTATGTCTTCATTCATCCTATAATTTTCCCATGTATCCTCCACTCTATGTACATGTGTATAGCTCTTCTTGAGCTTGTCCTTCATTCATCTATAATCAAAATTAGGCCTTCTTCTATATGTCTTCATTATAACCCACTGCATCTTTTTTTGCATAGCCTTGGCTTTAGGAGATGTGGTAATGGAGTACCTATCGATTGTGAGAGGAAATTTGAATCTAGGTTTGTGTGATTCAACCTGCCTTCTATGAACTTCCATGATTTGTGTACACAACTCCATGAGTATAATCTTGTTGCTCAGATACCTTGGAAGCATATATGGGTATTTGAAAAAACACCCAAATTGAATCTATGTGAAGGTGGGGAATTGTAGGAACATACAACCAAACTTATTAACCAGAGCCCATGCCTCATCTGATACTCTTCTATTCTCAAGATATTTGTCAAACATACACATGTATGGAGTGAAGAAGGCATCATTGACCCTCCTGAAGTGTTGAATACTTTTCTTCAAGGTCGATTGAGAGTAATATTGATAAACCGGAACATGCCTTCTATCACCTTCTAACGATAACCCTTGAAATTTATGTATTTATGCAACAACATAGAATAAGTATAAGGTCATGTAAAACTTCAAAGTGGAAACCTTTGTGATTTGATCAAGGATGGAATCACTAATCTTCTTTCCCCAAAATATTTTTGTTGTCTCTTCCTTATGACATGACTATACAAGTACATCTACTCCTGAAAAGTGGAAGAAGTTGGCAATCCCTTGATCCTGCTGAGAAGTGTGATCACGTCATTTACCTCCTCGATGAAATCACTTTGAGGAATGCTCTTGGTCCATCTTGATATATTTGGCCTCGGGTTCTTAAGCCACCTTGTATTAATTTCCTCTTGTACTTATCTAGATTCTCATCATAATGAGTTTGCATGCTCAATGGTGAGGTCGGCATATGCATCAATTCTTGGACATTGGAAGTTATTATAAAATAACTCTTTTCCAATATTATGATTATATTCCTATCTGCATCCTTGACACTTTTGGTTTCTTTATCATAATGAGTTGCTACTTCAAGTACCAACTCATGATTATGTGTTGATACTAGAAATGCAAACACCAATTGAATACTACTTTCCACAACGCATACCATGCCTGCATTCAATGGTTGATTGTTTGTCCTTTTAAGAAAATTAGACATATTAGCATGGCCAATCTTGATATCCTTGATCTCATCAATATTTTAAGCAACATAGGTCATTGGAAAAACCCCTTGGTATTTAAACTTCATGTTTTTCTTGCTCAATGAAGGATCAAACATAGATGAAGCAACTGGAAGAAGAAATTTCATGTTTTCCCAATGTTAGAGAAAAATGAGGATTTCATGCATTGGAGGGAAAAAACTGAGCTTCTACATGTGTTAGGAAACTAAGGATGCAAGGGCATGGAAAAATTCTGCCCCTACATGAGGTATTTTAGTTTGGACGTAGAGGCACAAAAAAATTATGCCCCTACATAGGGATAGGACAAAAAAATGTAAGGGCAGAGAAAAACCCTACCCCTACATGGGGGTAGGAGAAAAATTCCACCCTTGCATATATGTCTGGTAAGATGGTCATGTAGGCCAGGTTATATGTAAATCGGGTGTTAAAACCCATCACACAATGAAGGGTACATGGGTATGATATGTAGTTTGGGGTTTGAAACCCGAACAACATCAAAGGTAATGCAAAGGTTTCAATAGCAAAAAAATTACCCGCAATAACATAATGGTAGAACTATTCTCATGGATTCCATTTGAGATTTAAACCCTGAATAGAACAATAACGACGTGTTAGGGATTCATGTGGTTGTAGTGTGGTCTTTAAACCCCACATTACAAGGTTTGTGCATAGCGTCTTATGATGTGGATCGAGAACAAAACCCCAACATATATTGTTCTTTGATTTTTTCATGTGTGACAGTTGGTGTAAATCAATGTTAGGTTTCTCAATAATACATAGGGTTCAAAAAGAATGTAATGCAAGCTTTATAATCTGCTTTGCATGGCTAAGACACCTAGTAAAAAAGATCACAAATGAAGAGATCGTTCAGGGTTTTAAAACCCTACACACCTGTATGAGAATGTGGTAATTTGAATGTGTAAAATTTCATAAGGAAAATCGAAACCAAATGAAACTACAAAACATATAAAACACAGTCTATAAAAGAAACTAAAACCTAGAAACGAAGGCGGAAGATATAATCAAAACCAAAGACATAATCAAACAAGAATAAAAAGACCTGCAATAAACAAAGAACAAAAAAACATACCTCAAAACCCTAGATGGTGGAAAGGTAAAGAAAACCCTGATCGAAATTGTGAAAAACCAAAACCAAATGCTTTGAAATGAGAAAACGTGGATAGAGAAAACTCAAACAAAAAAGAACAATGGTGGGATGAAATGAAAACGAGGATTAAAACTAGTTAAAAGCCTATTAAACCAACATTTAAATCACATTAAATGCCAAACATGTGGGAAAAGGGGTGTAGTCACACTAAAATTCAACGCGACTACATACCTATTTGAAACCAACAAAATCATGCAAAAGTGATAAAATTCAACAGGATCACATGATTAGAAAAAATAATAACTTTGAAAATCAGTTTTGCAATCTTTCAAAAAGAAAAAAAACTCAATCTCTCAAAATGAATTTTCAGGGAATCGGGTCACACACGAGGGCAAGTAGGTTTTTCCTCATTTTTCATGGTTAGAGGGTGTGAACTATGAAACAAACAAGTTTTGTAGGGGTTATCCCAAAAATTGATTGCATTGAATTCAAGGATAACATTATTGTTGAAATCTATAGGGTTTTGAGTAAGAAGAAGCGGGCTCTCAGAGGTTTAGGTTGTTTCTTATGCCTTGACTACCCTCTCCCATACTTCATCCATCACAAATAAAAGCCCAAAAACAACATGATAAATGACCAATTTCATCCTATAAGGACATCACAAAAATGTTCACCTCCAATTACTTCTTCTCTATTGTAGATAAGGAATTTGTGTAGGCCAATCCTTTGAGCAAAGCAAGGAATCGACCAAAAACGAGTATCATTACTCTCGGTTTTCTAAAGGAATGAATCTAAAAAAATCATATTTTTTACTATGCTTAGCCATAGAGAGGAATCTTTGTGTGAGGCTCTTTTGCATTAAATTAAAAAAATTCATTTCCAATCAAGATTTTGTTTGTTTAGATATGTGAATTAGATAGCAGGTTGCACTAGAGAAGTTAGATAATTGAGTTTGTTTAGATGTGAATTGTTTCAATTGTAGCATATTATGTCAAGAGTCATATAAGTCAATGAATACAATAGTCTAACATGTATGAAAATAAGTCAATTTTAGTAGTGAAATGATGTCATAAGTGAATAGACAAGTGGGGTGTCATTCTTTACATCAACAAAGTTATGTTTTAATTTTGGTGTCATTCCTATATTTTTCTCTCCTCTATGGCATTTTTTTGATCTGAGTGATGAGAAATAGGACAATAAACACACTGTGTTTTTCTAACACAATGGTAGCCAGATCTTCAAAATTTCCTCTTCTAGATTCCCAGTTGCTATGCGGGAATAATTTTTCCTCATGGAAGACCAAACTTAAAACTGAACTTGAAGTTGATGAGTAGAAGAAATTTGATCAAGTTGATAGGAAGGCTAAATTGATCATCATTTTCAACATGTTTGATAAATTTCAGCCCTTTATTTGAGACTCATCCATAGCCAAAGAAGCATGAGACAAGCTACATACGGTGTATGAGGCAAAGAATCAAAATCAGATCTTGAATTTACAGAGTTAGCTATACAACCTGAAGATGAAGAATGGAGAACAGTTAGAATCCTTTCTCAAAAGGATTTATGAGTTGAGAGCTTCACCACAAGCATTGGGAGAAACAATTGAAGATGCATTTGTAGTGCCCATTGTATTTTGAGCACTACCTTCCAAATACAATTTTTTTTGTGAGAACCTTGAATGTCACAGAATAAACACCCACTTTTGAGAAGCTTGTGAACCTACTTTAGAAAGAGGAATCTCTAATCCAGGATCATTTGAGGGTGATCATGCAATTACCACATGTCATGAAGGCAAGAATCCTATGAAGCAATTTGGTGGACCTCCCAAATCTGATAATTCATCCAGATACCAGAAGAAGTTTCCAATATGTGAAAATATTGGAAATGATGTGAAAAATTGTTGGTACAACTCCTTGGCCAAAGGATCATCCCACAAATCACATCCAAAGAAGTCATTTTGAAGTGGTAATACATAATGGGAGCAGAAGAACAAACAAAAGCAACATGCCAATGTTGCTGAGGAAGAAGACTCTCCAGAAGAGGAATACGTGTTTTCGGCCCACACTTCAGAAGATAGTTCAAAATCAACCTCAAATTCTTATGTGGACTCAGGTGCTACAAAACACATGACTGGATAGAAGGAGTGGTTTCTCACATTGAAACCCCATCATGGTAAAGTCTCTCTTGGAGATGATACCACCTATGACATTCAAGATATTGGTGATATGTCCTTGTGGTTTGGCATTCATCGTTACAGACTCGCTGAAGTTTTGTATGTGCCAAGACTAACCAAAAATATCTTATTTGTTAAAAAAAAAATTGATCACAAACTAAGAATTAAATTTGATAAAAACTAGGATCAAAGGGTATGTCTCATCCAAGATAAGTCTAAAAGTGCAAATATTGTTGCAAGTGCTATAAAAATTGGTAAAATTTTTAGGCTTCATACAATTGCCAATAATTAATATTTAGTGACTAAGGATAGTGATCTATCTATGTTATGGAATCATAGATTTGGTCATTTGAGCACTAGTTATTTGCTAACTCTTAGTAAGAAAAGCATTGTTAAAGGGCTTCCCTCACTTGAGAAGTCGAGTGCTATGTGTTCTAGTTGTATTGCTAGAAAATAACATAGAGCACCCTTCTATCCTAGTGAGCATCATGCAAACCAAGCTTTGCAGTTGGTGCATACCAATATGTGTGGGCCTATGACACCTATTCATAATGGTTTCAAGTATTTTCAACTTTATGTTGATGATCACACAAGAAAAATGTGGGTATATTGCTTGCAAAGTAAAGATGAATCCTTTTCCTACTTCAAAGCATTTCACACTCTTGTGAAGAAAGATACGAGTCATCATTCTTTTTCCTCTACTCAGATCAAGGGGGGAATACACCAAATTAGAATTCTCCACCTATTTGAAGGAAAGTGGGATTCAACATCAATTGATTGCAACCTATACACCTCAAAAAAATGGAGTTGTTGAGTGATGAAATCATATTATCATGGAGATGGTTCATATCATGTTGAAGGATTCTCACTTGGGACATGCTTATTGGGATGAAGTGCATACAACAATTTATATTCTAGATCATGCACCGACCAAGGCACTTGATGGCATCACACTAGAAGAAGCTTGGACAAGTGTAAATCCATCTATCTCATGTCTTCATGTGTTTGGTTGCAAAAAATATATGCACATTCCTAAGCAACAAAGAAAGAAGCTTGATGAGAAATCCATGAAATGTATTCTTCTTGGTTATAGTAGTGAGTCTAAGGCATATCATCTTATGGATCCTACCACAAAGAAGATATACATCGGTAGAGATGTTATTTTGATGAGAAGAGTTAAGTTCATCTTCCATACCATCACCTAATCCAGATACTACTCCTATTTTCAACATGGATGGGAAAAATAATGGGAATGTTGAGAATCAAACTACCTCAACACCTACAAATATTACAATACCTTTGCCTAAATGGAATACTAGTACCATTCACAATGCAAAGCTAGATGGAGTTCCAAACACTTCCACTTTAGGACCAAGGAATTGCAACATGGCTCGCAATGAGGTAAATCTAGCATTAATGAGTTCAATTGTTGATCATTTTGAACCATCTAATGTTCATGAAGCACCAAAATCAAAGCCTTGGAAAGAGGCTATGGATGTAGAGTATCATTCCTTGATGAAAAAAAAAACTTGGGAGCTTTTTGATCTACCACCTGGTAGGAAATCAATTAGATGTAAATGAATATTCAAAACTAAGTATAAGGAATATGGTAGTATAGATAAATATAAGGCTAGAATTGTAGCTAAAGGTTATGCCCAAAAAGAAGGGATAAACTATGAAGAAATATTTTATCCCACAACAAAGATTAAAACCATTAAAATGGTTTTTTCTTTAGCTGCACAATTTGGATGGAAATTGTATCAAATGGATGTAAAAAGTTCCTTTCTCAATGGATACCTTAAGGAGGAGGTCTATATGACCCAACCAAAGGGATACATTGCACCTAACAAAGAAGAAAAGGTATGCAAACTTGTTAAGCCCCTATATGGTCTCAAACAAGATCCAAGAGCTTGTTATATTAAAATTGATGACCATTTGCTACAACATGGTTTCAATAGGCATCCATATGATCCAATATCTACGTCAAGGATCAAGGGGGGAGATTATGATAATTAATGTATATATTTATGACCTTTTTATCACAAGCAACTTAGAAGAAATGATTGAGATAACCAACTGATCTCAAGAAGGCATTTGATATGAAAAATCGTGGGCTATTGGACTATTGTCTAGGCTTAGAGATATGACAAACTAATCATCATATATTTTTATCTCAAAGAAGATATGCCAAGATATTGCTTGAGAAACAATTATAGATTCCAAACCCATGTATACACCTATGAAATCTGGATTTCAATTACCTATTTATGATCTATCTCTTCAGGTGAATGCAACTTTCTATCAACAAATGATTGGAAGTTTGATTTATTTGACTTACACTAGACCAAATATTAGTTTTGCTATTAATTATATCTCAAGTTTCATGCAAGAAGCAAATATGTTTCGATGAAAAGAAGCAAAACAGGTACTAAGGTATATCCAAGGTACTGTGAATCATGGTTTGGAATATAAAATGAATGATTAGTGCTTCTTGATAGGATATACAAATGAAAATGATTTAGGTTCTTTTGATGATAATAAATCCACATCTAGATTTGTGTTATTCTTAGGTTCAGGACCTATTTCTTGGGGAAGTAAGAAACAAGCCACAATTACTCAATCCTCAACAGAAGCAAAATATTATGCAACAAGTGCAACATTTTGTGAAGAAGTTTGGCTATGTCACATATTAGAAGGATTGGGGGTATGACAAAACCAACCTACAGTCCTCTACTATGACAATTAGAGTGTTCTCGAGCTTGTTCACAATCAAGTATTTCATGAACAAACCAAGCATATTGAAGTTGACTATCACTTCATATGAGAGCATGTTCAACAAAACAACATTCAACTCCAATTCTACTCAACATAGGAACAATGTGTTGAAATCTTCACCAAGCCTCTTGGACATGTGAAGTCTAAAACTTTTCAAGATTCTCTTATTAGTACTTTAAAACAATGATGTAATAAGGGGGAAATTTGGCATATTTCATCATTCTTTGTGTGTTTATAGGTTGTTTCAGTTATGTTATTGTTTGTTTTAATTTTTTATTGTCTTTAGTAAGACTTAAGATAATGGTTGAACCATGAGTACTATTTTAAAGCACACATTTCACTGTATTTATGTCTATATATTTATAGTGTCTATTGGAAGAAATATATGAGAAAATATTATCATTGATTTTCTCTAATAAAAATATATGTTATCTTTTTCTAGTTGGATCCATCAATCCATCCATAATTCATTTGTATATATTCTATCATAGATTCCTTCTTCCACCTTTTATTCCCACACATTTTTTTAGAATGAATGATTAGTCCACAAAGGCTTCAAGGATGAAGATTCCAACACATTTCTTTTCGACGTCCTTTCCTATGACAATGAGAATATTGCATTTCTTGAATAGAGCTATGTTAGAATTTGTACTTGTAACATCATCTTCTTTTCCATTTCTAGGTCCTTCATTATTTAGCCTCACAAATGGTATAATGGGCTCTTTAAAAACTTTTCTTGTATATCCCACTATTCTTGTCATCTTAAAACCAACATCCTTTATCAGTATCATCACAACTATCAAGAATTGTAGATTCAAAATTATCATTATCTCCAACATTACACTCTTAATTAAAAGAATCTTTAGATTTATCAATTTTATCAAATGATTCATCAAATGAATAACATGAATCATTTGTCTCACAAGAAATATCACATAACAAAGGCTTACACTTTAGACACTCATTTTCCTTCTGGTATGTTGCAAGAAATTGATCTAACCTATCATTTAGTTTTTTCAGATTTGATATTTGATCTTTTTGTAAACTATTTTTCTTTTTTCGTCTTCTTCAACTTTTCTTCTAGTTCTTCATTTTTTATTATAAATTTTTTCAATTCTTTTTCAAGGATACCATTTTCACATAATAAATCATATTTATCCTTACCTAACTCTTTTGTCTTTTCTATCAATTTTTAATTACACCCTTTAAATTTTATCGATTCTTCTTCCAAAATATATTTTACACATATTAAATTCACGCTTTCTTTCTTTACTCTTTTTCCAAGCTTTCCCATTGAATCAAATTTATTTTAAAAAATTATCCAAAATTTTTACTTAATTTTTTTAGAACTAATTTATTTCTTTGGTATGATCTCCCTCCTTGTGCAACAACCAAAGTTCCCACAACAAAACCAAATATTGACAAAAAAACCTTGACTAGAGTCTAAGGTTTAATATTTTGTCATATGTCGTCAACCTTGATGTGATGCAATAAAAATGGAGAACTTAGATATGCAAGAAGTATAAACCGAATTATAATAAATTATACACATTCATATATACACCCATATCATGATCATATATTAATATACTTTAAGGTTTCATACATGTCTTTTATAATTAAATCATCATGCTTCATCCATATATATATATATATATATCCCACACTTCCTTATTCTCATATATTTAATCCATATGATTCCATACTCTCACACACTCTTATCTCTCACTTTTCCCTTCTTTATATAGTCTCTTAATGCCTTTTCATAATGTCTTTCCATCATATCCTTTCATAATAACACTTAGTTATCTTATTCCCACAAACTTACCCTTTTCTCTATAATATTTTACACTTTTATAAATTATTTAGGCATATTAGAGGTGTTTTAAGGCTATTTAAGTGGTATATGATGGATATGTGGGTCTAGAAATTACCCAAATGACATCTATGGTGCCTCACAACCCTCTATATCCTGCCAGTAGTCCCTACCACATTCTAGTTGTTAGCCTTCTGTCAAGATTTCATTGCATCACCTTCTCTCAAGCCATTGCATTTTTATAAACCTTTGAGTTTTACAAAGTTGTGACCATGTGCTATTGTAACATGTGATATTACGTGTCACATTTCTATTGTTATTATAGTTACATTATAATTTTATGTTAATATAAACTTAAATTATATTTTAAATAAGTTATTATAAACAATTTTTTATTAGTTACATTATATTTTTAAAGTAGAAAAATAAATTAAATTAAAGATATATATGCTAGTAATATATACTCAAAAAATTAAAATTAATGTACAATAATATTTCATTTTTCGATGAACATTTGATGGATGGTTGTAGTTTCATTCTATAATGAAATGTACAGAGCACTAGACTTGAAAACTCAATTCTTTGGAATCACCCTAGAGCCGTAAGATTTAAAAAGATTGATGTTTGATATTTTATTCACATGTGTTATTAAAACACTAAGTCATTATTTTACGCCAGATAGAATGGTCCATACCACATTCTAGTTGTTAGCCACCTATTGTCTAGATTTCATTTCTATATAAAGTATGGAATAAAGATACATGTTCAATTTATTGTTGGCAATTATTTGTTAGAACCTTTTTTTTGTAATAACATTATGTCACATGTGTGTCTTGTGGTGAATTAAATGTTGAAGAGCTGAGTATTGATGTCTTCAATGTATATCTACTTCATCTATGGTGAATTAAATGTTTAATGGTTGGGTATTTATGTCTTTGATCTATATATACTTCAACAACTTGATGCTCCTCGTATCCTTTATAACATATTTACTTTCTCTCTTCTCTATTCATTATGATATTATGGAGTCTTCATGGCATGTCATGCTATCCAAATATTTTTGGGAGAAAAGAAACAATAATGTATAATATGATTTATTTTTTTGGGTAGGGTATTCACTATTCCTTGCATGCCTATTGAGGAGGTTATCAAAACAATTATGGGTAGTGAATGGATTGAAAAAAACCCCAGGCTCTATTTTATGAGGTAGTTTCTACTTTCTTTTCCAATTGCAAGGACATCTTGATGGATAAAGAGTTGGTCAAGATGCTAGTGATATCTTATTTTTAGCCTTTCATTTACTCTCTTTCTTCGTTGGATTTGGCGCTTGAGAATTATAATTTTGAATTTGGGTTAGCCCTTATTGGTGGAATCTTTCCCAAATTTGAATTGACTTCTTCTCCATTTCTAATTATTTCCCTAGTTGTTATGAGGAATGGTCTGGTCTATGATACAACAAATGAATCTCTATTGAGTTTGGAGTTTTGGAGTAAGGATTTAGGTGATTCCATTTCCATTTTTGCTTTTTATTTTTTCAATTCAACTCACCTCTTGCTCAAACACCCGATTGAGGGCCTCCATCATAATCCTCCCCTGCTAATACTAGCTTGTTTGGAAGTTGCTAATAATTTTTTTGTATATATATATAATGGTTTTTCCATGTTGAGCATTAAAAAAAAGAACATAAAGCCTTGGTTTAAAATGCAAAAATTAATTTTCAAAGGCTAAAAAGACATTAAAAATATTTGTATGATTCATTTGTTCATCTCTTTAACATATACTTTAGTCTTAGTTGTCAAGAAAATATATTCAAAAAATCAAAATATTTTTAACAATAATATATAAAACTATTAAGGTAGAAAATAAATTATATTTTATATAGAAGCACAAAAATACATTAGTATTTTACATCATTAATATCCTAAAAAGACACTGGTATTTTTTCGTTATTAATATCCTGAAAATATATTGAAATTATATTCCTTTTTTCCAAGTTACGCTCTGATGCCATTTGTACTTTCTCAATGATTTAATAACTTTATGTGTGTCTTGTGGTGAATTAAATACTAAATGGTTGAGTCAGAGTGTCGGTGTCTTTGATGTATATATACTTCACCAACTTGATGTTCTTTGTGTCCTTTATAATATATTTAATTTCCCTCTTCTCTATTAACTACACTATAATGGAGCTGACATTGTGCTTACAATTGAAGAAGAGTCAGTTAACCTTTAAGGCATAAATTTCAAAGCTAGGGATGAAGAATATATTTAAGACTAATTCCTTGGTGGTTTTGGAAGCAATCAAAATGGTCTTAGGGAAAAATTTCATGAAAGATGGAAATAGATTCTAAGTGAATTTTGTTATTGCCTCTCAATTTCTGACGGTTACGTAGGGTGATCCCACAAAGCTAGTTTACAATTTTCGAGAGGAACTGACTTTTGCTGAAATCATATATTTTTAGAAAATATAATGATTTAAGCCTTAAAAATTTCCTTTTTAAGGATTCCAATTGAAGAGGTTTTGATCAAACCACCTTAGATCAAACCCCCTTGGATAGAACCTTGCCAGTTTTAAACCATACCTATAAATGAGTCTCCTTTACACCTATCGAAATGTTGATAAAAAATTACTTTTGATTTACCTTTTGGGGGACCAAACGAATTCATTTGAAATTTATTTCAAATGATTATGGTATTCCTCAGAACGAGCTATCCAATGAATATAATTTTAATATATTTTGGTTTTATTATGTATATGTTTTTTTAGTTTTATTAAAATAGGTTTTAAACCAAAAATCAAGCTCTTTGTTCTTCACATGTGGAAACATAACATATTATCAAAATAAAATTTTGAAAAATATGTTCGGGCTGGGTATTGATGTCCTTGATCCATTGAAAAAAAAATTGAATTTCAATACATACAAAAAAATTTATGTTGTATACAATCTGCCTATGTCTGAATTGTAATTGGTTTGACTTCGAAACTTGATTGAGTAAAAAATATTCAATAAAACACTATAAAACCAAATGAAAGTGCTAGATATCATAGTTACAAATCTAAATTCACAAAAATAGAATTTTATCCTTCATACAAAAAAAGTTATGTTGTATATGGTGAGCGTCACTCCTTAAAAATGTTGTTTTTTTTTAAAACTAGTTTTCGAAGGAGATGGAAAAATAAGTGCAATCTGATTCCAAAAAAAATTAAAAATATATATTTAGAATCTATAGAAAAAACGTCACAAATCACTAGTTTTCATCATTTTCAAATTTCTCACGGTTTAGCAGCTATAGGAGCCCGAAAGTGAAGATTTAGTTAAAAACAATTAGTTTGGTGTCCAATTTGCCCAAAAATTGTAAACCAGTATTGTAGGATCACCCTGTTGTACTTATGGGAAGCTAAATATACTATGAAAAAATTGGTGAAAGCTCTCATTAAGCCTAAATGACGCTTAGGTCTAAAATATTTTTTGGAGTGTCATTGTGGTGCTTGGTTTCTAGAGCGGTGTTGGGGTGTGGCTTGTTATGCATTCTAATTACAATGGCCCTTGGGTGTCATTTCTTATTGAAGCTGTAGGGGATAGTAGATGCATGTTTCCATCGTTCTCGTTGGGCTTTACAGTTTTTGAAATCCATCACTAGGGTTTCCAATACCGATATTGTAGATTGGTCTTTCACCTTCATTCCAACCTTGGAATCTGATGAGGATTTGGACCCCTAATTTCAACTTATTATAATCCTTAGTCTTACTCGAGTCATTTCCTTTATCCCGGTTTGGGATTGGATCCTTTTAAATCCCTAAATTGTTATTTTTGGAGGTTCCAGGACATTGATCAATACTTACTTCTCTTTGGTCTATAAGATCTTGTATGATGTTCTTGAGTCTCATATAGTTAGGTTCTTTGTGCCCTTTGATCGTATGGTATTCACAATAATAATTTTCATTATATCATAAGGGTTTGAATTCAGGTTTGTCATATTATCTTAGCTTTGGAAGCTTTATAAGGTTTATTTCGGTCAAATTTTTCAAGACCGTTTCAATGGGTTCCCCTAAGGGAATGCATTTTCATCTAGTGTTGTTATTAGGTCTTGGTAGTCCCCTTGGAGGATTTGTGTTGTGGTTGCTTTGTTGATTATCAGATGGTGGTTGTATATTTTGCACAAATTTGGATTCCACTACCCCATCATTGGTGACATTTTTGTTTTTATCCCAAAGGCATGGTTTATCATTAGAATTAGATGTGTGATCTCTATTGTCTTTATAAATTTTGACAAGGCCCTTAGCGATAAGAGATTTCTCAATAGTGAGTCCCTTTTCTATGATCTCTTTGAAGGTATTAGCACATTGCACAGTTAAATGGAAGCCAATTACCATGTTTAGATTCTGGACAAAGATGTCTATGAGTTATTTTTAAGGTATGAGCCATTTACATTTACAAGCTTTATGTCTCCAACGTTGTAGGAATGATGCAAATATTTTTCTTGAGTTTTTCTTTGTGATGTATGAGTCATCATGGTTATTTTGTGTTTTATATTGTATGGGAAGTGACTAACAAACTTTTTGACTAGTTCTTGGAACTTTTTGATTCCCGAAGGTAGATGAGAGAACCATTCTATGGCTTGTCCTCCTAAGCTTCAAGGGAAAAGACGCATTAAATATGTATCATTGTAGGAGACCTCTAGAAAAGCTACATATAATTCATGTATATGCTCACGAGGGTCACATCTTCCCTTATACTTATCGAATTTTGGCATTTCAAAGTTGTTAGAAAAAAGTATCATAGCTATGTTTCTATCAAACGGATATGGACAAATGTCCTCAAGAGTATAGTTTTTGTTTATATGCCCTATTTGCATGTTTGTGAATTTTTGGTTCAAACTTTGGATTTGAGATGCCAAGTCATCCTATTGAGTGTCTTGTGGTTGGTTGTTTGGAGAGTATGTTTGGTGTTGTGGGATCGGCGATGAATTGTATGATGGATTTTTTTTTTGTATAATGTTTTGGGAGATGTTGTATGAGTTTTATGGTATTTTTTGGTAGTATGTATTGTTTTATCCATGGGTAGGGTTATATGGATTGTATGACAAATGTTGTGATATGTGTTGTTTTTGGGGTAGGATATTTTGTTGTGGGATAATTTTTTGCTATGGGATATATTTTTGTTGTGGGATATGTTGTTGTTGAGGTATTGTATGTTTTTGTTGTATGTATTGTTGTTGGGGTTGATTTTTTGTTGAGGTACAATATGTTTTTGAGGAACATATTGTGGTTGAGGGGTAATTTGTGGTTGTTGAATGTATCACGTGTGTGTTGAGACGTGCTTTGGTTTTGATGAGGGTTATGTTGTTGGTGTATGCCTTTTTTTTAGATGTTTTTTGAGTTTTGATGAAGGTTAGGTTGTTTGTGTATGAATTTTTGTTGAGATGTGCTTGGGTTCTGATGAAGATTAGGTTGTTGTTGTATGACTTGTTGTTGCAGTGTGCTTGGGTTTTGATGAGGGTTATGTTGTTGGGGAATATTTGTGTTTATGAATGTGATAGGTGTGGGTGTTTGTTAAGTATGTGATATGTTATAGTTTCTTGGTATGGTAGTTGTGGAATTCTTTTTTGTGACAACAAATGATGGATTTTGTGACTTGGAAGGTTGACTTGAGTTAATGAGATTATTTGTGCTCTTGGTTGCGTTAGATGTTTGTGTAGAATTTGTAATGTTAGGAGGCACATATGGTGTAGGAGTTGGGGTTGTGAAAGGGTTGTTTATATATTTTGGCATGTTATTTTTTGGGGGGTTTGGTATGTTTGGGTTTGTTTGAATGGATGTATTTGTTGAGGAAGGTGGGATGTTCGTGTTTGGTGGATTTTGGATTGTTTGATCACCTACGTTTTGATTTTGGTAAAAAGATTCATAAATTATTTTGAAAATGGTATAGAATCCATGTAATATGACTGGTATAGAAGGTTGAATAGGTATGTTTGCATAGGAGGTGTTGGTATCGGTTCATTGATAATTTAAACTCTAGGCACGTTCTCATGTATAGGAACACTAATTTTCATGACATTTATTTGAGATTGTTCTCTAATTGTTGCAATGCTATAATTAGAGGGTAGTTTGGCACTATTTTGTGCAAGTTAAAAGAAAGTATGTGTTGGCATACATAGAAATAAGGGCATCAAGTTCTCTAGCCAATGAGGGATCTTGTTGTATTTCCAAAAGTTGTTCCTTAGAGAATTTGTTGGATAAGTTCTTAGATCCATTTGTGATCTCTTCCACAAGGACGGTTTGATATTGGGGTTGTTGAGTTGGTTGTTGTGGTGTTTAATATGTACACAGGTTAAATAGATCACTAGACATCCCAAATTTTGTTTTGATAGTAGTCATAGGCATGTTGACGTTTGAACTACTTGGGTTTCACTCCATGATTTTCTTATGTTGGTACCTTGTAATAGGCATAAAATAAAATTAATTTATGGAAGATGGGATGTAAGTGAAGTTCGATTATGTGATATGGATGAGGGTTTGTTTCAAGATGGACTTATGAGAGCTATGCTTGATAGATTTGGACAAATATTGATGTTGATGGTGTTTGATTTGATGGGAGAAATGAAAACCTCCAGAAGTGAAAGTTAAGCTAGATCTTTGTTTGATATGTGTTAAAGGATGGTCTTTACTTGTGCTAGAATAATGAATCCAAGCAAAGAGATGATGGTGAGTTTACCAAATTAGGAGTAGACGAGACCACTAAGCTAGTTTTCTCACATATTTTGATGCTAATTGTAACACCCCTCCGCATGAACCCCAAAGGACAACAAACACCGCACAATTTTTTTTTTGAAAGTGAAACATTGCATAAGATAAATTTGTATATTCATTACATGAAAAGTAATTATACATTTTCAAAGTCATATGTGTCCTCTGAGGTACACAAAATAGTCATTACAAATCATAAAATTTTATCAATGAAAGCGAATAAAACCAAGATTACATAATGATGACATACAACCATTAATGATCAAAAGAGAGGAAAAGATATTCATCATTTTATTACAATTCAATTCATAATTCCATAATACAATTGTGGAACATATTTCCATGGATACAACCCATCATGATTACATTAATACATTACATAATGCTTCCCTTATAACAATGGGAAGAGTACATCAAGTACAAGAATAATTACATCAATGAAGAATAAGGTACAAGGCGAAGGACAGTCTTCAACCAAGTGAAGCTCTGGAAACTTTGTGTTCACTTTCGTAACACGAACACAAACTGGGAACCCAATGTGGTGCATAGCACATTCCACCCGACCATGTGGACTTGAAGGCCCACCCCCCATGCTAGGAGATGACAAGGACCCACGACCAAGACAGACAAGTAGAACAATCATAAGACCAAACCACAAGGTCAACCAAAACATAACATACACCAATCTCAACGACCACTTACAAGGTGACTGCTTCCAAAGACATACAAAGGAAATAGCAAGGGTACTATATCACCAATATTCATATACACCCAACTAAAGGGTACGTAAATACTTGGGTTCCCAAGAAACTCATATCATGGAACCACAAAATGACTATATAACTCCCATTATCACAAATCGACAGATGTAGAGTAAAGGGGATGATATCAGAATGAAAATAGAAGCCAACACTTTTAAGAAAATTATCATCTTCATATAAGATTGAACACAATAACCAAAGTTTTCATAATAAACAGATGACACCAGCGGGCTCCCTTCATATGACAATAATAAAAAACATAATGATTTCACCAATCAAACATCATAATTTAAGCAAGTAATTGACCACGAAAAAACTGTTTTCATATTTCATTATACTCACTAATTTCACTTAATACACCATCCACACAATAATATTCAAATCTCAAAGTTTCCAAACTACTACTCTACGCTTCCACTACACAAACATGCAATACTCCAAATAACTATCATGTTGATTACACAAGGCAATATTCACTATTAACTATTTAATATGTAACCTTCATGCTAACTTACAACTTATCATTAAAGTACTCCAATTATCTAATTCATTTATCCATCACAACTTGGATGCTCCATTATTTAAATTACATTTCCTTAAATCTCTTCTTTATTTCCCTAATTTATGTAATGAACAAAACCATATGACAATCACACCTACATAAATATATAGAATCTACATCGATTAATACTATGAGGAGAAATTTAAGACAAAATGAATAGAAGCCTACTATGTTACTCTTTCACTCATCGAGAAATCATTTAAAATAGTTAAGGGAATTATAGAAACGTATTTTACAACTATCTCGCTAAGCATCTAACACAAGATTAATTTAATTTTCGTATAACTACTTACATTTTCATAATCATTCATTATATGTAATAAACATCCTAAACCATTTCACTATATTTTATTTGACCATCACGAAGTCATTTAAATAATTAAAGAATTATGTAGATAACTTATAAAATTATCTCTATTTTCAGCAACGAATTTGCTTTTATTTTAACTCATGGTATAAACACATTTTTATACCCTCATATAAATAAAACCATAAAGCACCCTATCTCTTCTAAATGACTATTTCATTTACTAACAAATCAATTCATCTTGAAAAGCATAACAATTTTAATAAATACAACTCACATACTTAATTGACACCATAAATAGATTTCTAGCCTCTAGAATAACCATATTCTAAATGATTAAGTTACCTTATCTACTCCCCATTGCCTTTACGTACGTAAAACAATCTGAAAAAACATAAAAGATGGAAAAGTTTCCTTATTTAAATACCTAATTACAATTACATCAAATCTTTTCAAACAAAGAATACAAATATAAACATGAATTCCTAGATCTCTTTTACTAATTTACTATCAATCCAATAATTAAGGACGAAGTCACCATTATTGCAAACATTCATAATTAATTATTAAACAATTAATCTAATTACTAATGGCTTGTTGTTTATAAACAAATCCTCAAGGATTCAATAAATTAATCCTGAAAGATTCAATATTCAACTATTGACGGAGAGATAGTTTAATTCCTTTATTTTAAAACAATCCTTTAATTATCAAATTAAAGATAGGCCAATTCTTTCAAAATATAAATTAAGTAGAGTTAATACTTTCTTTTAAACTAATTTAGTTCAATCACTTACTTAACTAATTCGCTTTCAAATTGGTTACGTAAATACTAATATTTTTATTTAAATCCTATTTCCAAGAAATAGCATAAATTATCTATTACCACTCTAAATTTTCCACTTTTAATATTACACTTTCCATCTATAATCTTTTATTTTTTAATGTCAAATTCCATGGGTGAAAGGCTATGATTATAATTATTTAACTTTATCACTATAACCTTATGTCAATATTATTTATCCATAAGAATTACCCAGCCAACATACATTTACTCTTTTACTAATATAACCGATTTTAGATTTACTTCTAGTAATATTAAAATCATAATTCACGAGGTAAAATACTTTCACTATTATTACTAATAATTTTATCAATAATATTATTAAATATATTTTCCCATTGGTAATATAATGCCGTTAAATTATTCTCTTCAAAATTGAACTTATCGTATTAAAATTCTTGATAAATCCACCGCTAGGTTTCTATAAATTTTTTAAATTTTTTGATAATGTCTGAAACAATATAAGACGGATTTATTAAAAGGGCTTTAGAAACTTTCAAGCAAATGCAATTGGAAGGTGACGCCAAAGAACCAGGGAGGTTATTCAAACTTTTAAAGTTCCTATTATGCTCAAGCGCTACGGCTGAGACAGGTTGACAATGAAATCAGGGAGATTATTTAAACCTCTACAACGTTCTATTCTCAAGTGCTGCGGATGTGACAAGTTGCCAAAGAATCAGGGAGGTTATTTTAATCTATACGCCCTACCATGTTCAAGCGCTACCGCTGCAACAGGTTACGAATGGAATTGGGAGCTTATTTAAACTGCTACAACATTCTATTTTCAAGTACTGCATCTGAGATAGGTTGCAAACAGAAACAGGAAGGCTATTTTCACCTCCACACTCTTCTATGTTCGAGTGTTGCGGCTGTGACAGGATGCAAATGGTATAATCAGGAACATTATTTAAATTTATACACCCTCCACAGTCTAAACACTGACGCAGCTAATCACAAAATGGCGTTGTTGAAATGCAAATTGTGGACGAAATGATAAGGCACGTGAACTGTTCACAGAATGCCTCAAAGAGATATCATCTCATATTGGAGGGAAAAGCTTGCAGGATATGTACACGATGGATTTGCTGAAAGGCTGAAGAAAAACAAATGCAATCATCAGGAGAGGGTGGTTATTGTATTTTAACTACGCAGAGTAAGGGATGTCGTTAATGTGTGAAAACCCAAATGTGTGCATTATAAGAATCTTGGTTGTAATTTTCATTTTAACAAACATACCCTAAAACCATTGGTGGAACCTCATTTTCAGACTGCAATTCACCAAATTAGAGAAGTGGACGGTAAATACCAGAGAAGACGAAGTTTGGGGTAGCAAAACCTTTGCTAGTGTACTGGCCTACCTGCGCCAATCACAATACCGTTCACCTCCTGTGCCAGCATTCCCTCTATGTGAAAATGGAAGCTTTGAAACAGGGCGTGGACATCCGGCCTCCAGAAACGTAACAAATCCTTTAATGTGCCTCCAGCATGACATATTAATATTTTGAAACTTGTTTCAATTATATTAATTTTAATAAAGTATAATATACGTAATAAATCCTTGTAAGAATTTGTGTATAGAGTATTTAAAAGAAAAATCATACTTACTCTAGGGAAAGATGTTAGTATTCACAGTAATAAATAAGACATTATGAAAAGTAGTAAAAAAAAATCTAATAACCAATATCGCCATCAATCTAAATAAAAATCTTCATATAAAGATTGTAGGGTAACAATATAAATAATTTTCTACTAAAGCAAAGAATTATTTAGAATTTTCTTATAATTAATTATTACTATAACATGATATAGATCTCAACTCAATATCTCAACTTATAATTTATAACTTAAGTATACATACTTATATACACGTGTGTGTATATATATACATATCAAACCAATACACAAAGTGCATATATATATCGAATGTGTTTTCATCAAATGAAACTAATTTTCTTTAATAACGAGTCCAACTAGGTACATGAATCCATTTTTCTATTTGATTTCTAAATCCATTAAGCTAAAGTAACCAATTAATTCGCATAAACAAGAATATATATATATATATATATTATTGTTATTATTTTAACTATAATCACATATATGTATATATATATATGTTATATTCCAAAATGTATTCCAACTCATATAATGACAAGCTTGCCTATAAATTACACTCAACTATAAATATATATAAAAACATATCTCTATATATATAATCAAAGGCTTTTTAGATAATTTATTCATCGCAGGGGCAAGGATTGAATGTCAATTATTATATATATACACCCTATGCAAATCGAATCCCCAACATATTATACACTCACTGATCACCAACGATTGAGCCAGAAATACTAACTCAAAAATTTCTAACATAGATACAATAAAAGATAGAACAAAATCTTTACACCAAAAGGTTGAGAGGCAAACTCGAGTCTTAAAAGGAACAAGCAGCTTTCAAGCAATTGCAATTATACAAACACATTAATTGACCAATTAACTTGAGCGACAAGATCAACATGACCTCACAAGACCAATAAACAACTTACTCACAATTCAAAGACGATCGAAACGGGGGGACACTACACTAATTCAACTATGTGCTTGAAAATGATTATTTTTCAAACAAATGCTAAACTAGGAGATAGGATGGGAAATCTAAGCAAGACTATGACTGATTTTGGTTGTTGGTGGATAGATTTTTTTTATGATTATGATGTCGATGTTTATCTAAAGCTAAAGAGATGTAACCCTAAAAGCAAGATGAAGAAAAGTGTATGGGATGAGGGTCAAAGTTTGTTTTTTGTATGGATTATGAATGCTAATTACAGGTCTATCATAACACAAGTCTTAGATTCTAGCTTGGGAATTTCAAGAATTTTGGAAATTTAATTTGACAGTTAGAAGCTTCTCTTTGTATTTAAAAAGTGTTGTAATTCTCAAATGTGTCAGGGAAGATTGCAAATACGTTAGAGGATGTCAAAAAAATTGCACTACCCTCTATCAAATGTGAAAAGTTATGGAAAAAGAGTTAACCTAGGGAAAATGCATCGCTATGTTTATCAAAGGCATCTATATGTTTCAGACGTGTCACTATGCAAAACTAGGGTTTTAGATTGACAAAGAGTGGTTTTGGTCAAAATCTTTGAGTTATGCAAAAGCATTGATTTGCAAAACAGACATGTCGGTGTTGTAATCTAGGGTAAAATTCAGTTTGAGGTATTAAAGCATCAAAACTAAACCTATAAATCCCTAAATCAACAATAGAGCACAATCCAACATAGAAATATAAACATGAAGTAAATATCACCTATTCCAGGTTGCTTGACCTTCATTGTCCTTCTCCATTTTGCTTGAATGTTTCTTGATGCCCTCAAATTTGAGTATGCAATAGTAGTCTAATGTCTATGATAGAAAAATATTGAAGATATTTGTCTCTTTGAGCAACATGTACTTGTGCATAAACTTGATAGCATAAGATGTTGAAATGAAATGATGGATGTCTTTTATAAAAAGACAAATTGGAATGAAGGACTGAGATTGAATGATGTTAATCAATGATCAAGAATAGAAGTTAATAGGGTTAGGGCTAAATTAGGGAAAAAATAAAGGTGGATGGTCAAGATTGAATTATGAGATAATTCAATCAAGGGTGGAAAATGAATGCTCGGCAAGAGATAAGATTGACATAGAAAAATATGTGGTTGGAAAATCAAATAATTATAAAAAATCATTTGATTTATGAGGGAAAGTGATTTTTAAAATAATTAAAGTAATTATTTAATCAAAAAAGAAAAAAGGCAAGTTCAATTTCTAATTAAATAATTAGAAACAATTATTTTAATTAGAAAGTAGAAGAAAACGACAAATAAATAATTAAAATAATTATTTACTTGTGGAAGGAAAAAGCAGGAATTAAATAAATAATATTTTTTAACTCTAGAAGAAGAGGCTAATGAATAATTACATAATTGAAATAATTATTTAATTATAGTGGATAGATGGAAAGTGAATAATTATATAAATTTATTTAATTATAAAAAGAAGGGGACATTAGTGATGTAATTAAATAAATAAAATCTATTTAATTAATCAAAGAGGAATGAAGAAATGAATTAATTAAAAAAATAAAATTATTTAATTAATAGACAAATATGACCCTTATACAATAATGAAATAATTAAAATTATTTAATTATGTCAAGAAGAAGTGACATTGACAAGGAAAAATGGAACTTGCAAGCTTAGGACATTTTTTTGTGTCTATAGTTGTGTCGATTTGCTATCAGAAGCACTACACAGTTATCAAACACATCATTGTGATCACAAGTGTCACTGTAACTTTAGAAGTGTGATTCTGTGATTGAGCCTAAAATATTTCTAAGGTTTTGGATTGATTTGACTATTTTTGAAGGCTAAGTTTGATTTGTTTTTTGGCAAGAGATATTACACTGCAAAGAATAGCATGTAAAACTGACTCCAAGGTGTATTTGGATAATTTCAAGAGTTTAATAAAAACATGCTATAATGGATATTCACCGACCTTTACAAGAAAACACATCAAGTAGTACAACTTAATTAGTAGTAAAAGGTATATTGACTTGGAGGAGGCCCACTTGTCAAAGCGTAATACCTTCAAATGAATGAGTAACTAGGGTATGCTAAGGTCATGTACCACCTTAACATCCCTTATCTTGGAAGGAAAAGGTCCTAACAAGGAATAATTGTCACCTCAACAAGAGAAGAGTACATGGTGAGTAATTTCAAGAATGATATTATACCCTGCACCACACTAAGCCAATGATCAAAGGCCTTAAAGCCTTCTAAAAAAAGGTTCCTAGTGTTTCTGTGAACTATGAGCCCATCTAAGGATCCTTGAGGGGTCTCCCCTCTTCTCTTCACCTATACACATCTCAATGGACTAAGGATCATGAGGCTTGCCTTATAGGATGTTGGCCACACCTTGGGGTACAAATTTTGTTCTCCCCCCTTTATATACCCCATTGGTAAACGTAGTTGAGGTCATCCTGGAGGTGATGAACTCCCCAAGCAAGCCTCCTACCGAATTAAATGAAACATACTAGTATTTTTATTCTCAAGATCACACGTAACATGAGAGAAGAGTATACTTTGCTAGTATTCCTCAAGTATGAAAAAAATGTACAAGCTAATAGTTTTTTTGTTCTCCAAGATAACATGTAGTGCAAGGAGAGAGCATACACACTAGAAGCCTACTAAACATGACAAACAATTCTTTAATTAAAACCCAAATTCAAATATGAGTTAATCTAGAAATCAAAGCTTTTAAAATTATTTTCCCTACATCAAATACATTAGTAGTTTGTCTTATTTCAAATATCTTCTCCCAACGTTCACCAAGGTTGCATAGATATAATAGTCTAAGAAAAGTTGAGCATACATTAGGGTTAACAAAAAATTCAAAATCTAAATCAAACGTGTCGCTAGAAAAATCAAAAGTGGCATTGTAAAAATTAAAAGTGTTGTTGTATGCCAATAAAACCAATGTGTAGAGTCACACATGTCATTGTAACTTCCAAACATGTCACTGTAAATTCAACTACGTCGCTTTATGTACAATAGCATCGTTGCGGAAATCAAACACAACTCTACAGACCTGCAAAAATAAAACACTTAAAAGTGTCGATTTGTCATTCAAAAGCATTGTTATACATGGGTATGTGCAGGATCATGATGGGGCAAAAAGTGGCGATATGTAAGCCATATGATGGCCCATGTGGCTAACGACTTTTTTTTAACCCAAAATTGATGAAACAAAAAGGGTTTTTAGAGGAGATTATCAACTTTCCACCAATATAAATTATTTTTTACTTTGAATTTAATAAATAATTATTATTCATTTTCTATTTAAAAAATTATGAATAAAGTCTTGATTGATAGGCTGATTGAAAAACATCTATAACTTTCAAACGGTATCACATTTTTTAAATCCGAAACATGTGTCACATTCTATGCTTTGCATACTATAGGATTTTTTTTTTTAAATGAATTTCATGAATTTTTGACCAAGTTAAGGTGGTTAGACTGATGAGATTTTATATTTTTTTTAAGTTGTAACAAAAAATTCATAGTTAATTATTTACTTGGAAATAAATTATAAAAAAATATGCATCACATCGGGGCATGAGTCCTCTAATTATATCTAAAATATTATAAAAAAATTCTATCATTTTATTGTAGTTAGGGTGGTCAGACAGACACCTACTTCTTATTTTTACCTTGAAATTTAAATACTACTGCATTGAAATCTCAAATTTTCACCAAATAGATTTATTTTTTTAAAATAAAGGTCTAGTAGTTTAGAAACTAAATTCAATTTGCTACAGATTCTATTTTTACATTTTTTTGAAATAATATAGATAACTTATTCAAATTTTTACGTCAAGTTGTCTAACTCTGATTTTCTGTCTTTTTATTGCCACTTAAGGGCCTATTTTTTCCATGATGATCCTGCACATACCCACATTGCAAAAGTGTCATCGTATAGTCAAATGCGTTGATGTGTGTTTCAAAAGTACTATTCCTTCTTCAATCATGTCACTATAACCTGTAGCTACAAGAAAAATCAATTTGACATCAAATTAGGGACATGTGTCCCACCAGGCGTGCCACAATGTGAACAGGGATAAATGCAAGGATCGATCAAGACGATAAAAAACACAAAGGTTAGATCAAATCACAAACCAAGACCCAGTTGACCGAATTAAACCCATTACCAATGAAGTGACAAGATAGAATCAAATGAAATAAACAATAAATGAGAGAATTAAACAATTAATCCCTACTTTTACCTCACTTAAGAATGCAAGTCCTTACTCCATTATTGAATTATGCTTTGATATGTTGGATTGATCATGCTTGCATAAACCCAATTGTGCAAAATCTCAAAAGATCGATGACAATGGAGGATTGAATATTTGAAGCTCAATTGAAGAGAATTACCAATTAGCTCAAAACTTTGAGGCATCTAAATAATGAAGGGTTAATGTTTGTTTTATAGATTTCAAGATATTTGATCGATAACCGAGATTGAAAGATGAGATGAATGGCTAAGAGTGAATTAAGGGGTGAGGATCCATGCATGAAGAGGAAAGGTTCGGCTAATTGAAGCTCTTCCCTAAATTTTAGGAAGATATTTTGAGATATTTTAGAGGGAAGATATTTTCAAATTTGAATTTGAATTTTGGAATATTCCTTTTAGAGGGAATTTGCAACTAAATGCATTGAATATTTCATGTAATTGTGGAAGGAAAATAGTTAATTACATAATTAGGAAATTATTTAATTATGTGGGATGATAATAATAATAATAATTTTTAATTAAAAAATTATTTAATCAAGTGGGTGAGAGGAAAATTGGAAATTAATTAAATAATCAAGATTATTCAATTAAAGTTGGAATGGAGAAATAAATTTGAATTTAATTAAATAATAATAAAATAATTAAGGTAAAATAGAGGGAAAATGATGAATTAATCAAATAATAAAAATTATTCAATTAATAGAGGAAATAGTTAGTTTAATCAAATAATCATAAATTATTTAATTAAAAAAGTGATGAAATAGGGATTAATGAATGAAATGATGAAAATGGCAAATCAGAGGAATGTGTGATGCGTTAAACAATTTTAGGTGTCTACACCCCCTTATACAAATCCAAGCCACCGCCATTCATTTCTATTAGCTTTTAAATTTATTTTTCTATCTCTGACTTTCCTCATTTCTATTGTTGTGGCCTTTGCCTTAGAGTGTTGTTGTTTCCTAATGGTTTCTCTCAAATCCAGAAACAATCCACTTTCATAATTTATATTTATAGACCTAATCCAATCATATCTCATTTTCATTAAAATCTCTCATTGATTCGTTTTTTTATTTCATTATGTTTCTCATCGACCCTTTGTGAATATATATCTTTGTTTGATACATTGGGGAGATATGATATGTTTCCATAAAAAACCTAACTTGAATTATTTAGACTTATTTGTTTCCATTATGATACTAGTTCTCTTAAAATCATAAAGGTTTTAATGGTCATGATTTTATTTGGAATGATTTTATAGCATAGATCAATCTATATCCTATTATTTATCATTATTTTGATGTGTAATCATACTTCAAATCCCAAAAGAGGATTGGCTAAGGTAGACTCCCAATTAACTTTTCTATTATTTAGAGTTCCCTCTTAGAAAAATCTACTTACAGGTCAAATACAATGAGTTATATAGACTTCTTATTAGGATATAGAATAAAAAACCCTTAAAACAGATGAATAACCAATCACAAAAAATTAGAAGATAATCTAATAAATTCAAGGTTGCCCTAGGTGGTAAAGGTTGTCATGTTGCCTATCATATAAGTTCAAGGTCACCTATTGGCCCATCACTTATTTTCAAGACTTAAGCTAATGATTTTGAGGTCTTATTTATTTTCATAGATCCATAAAAGTCCTCGAGACCCATCTATGATCAAAACTAACTTGCATTAGGTGAAAATGCTCCATTTTGTTCATTTTATCTCACTTTTTTTTATGTATATGGAACACATTTTTTGCTAGTCATTTTTATGGTTCCCTTATAGATCAAGAGTTTAAATCTCTTGGGATGATTCTTCATGGTGTCACTAATGATCCCTATTAATTTCAAATCTCTATCATTCCATTTACCAAGTAAATTGAATCCATCTCTTCAAGTTGCATTATTTTTTGCAATGTCATTTATTAAGACCCATTGCTCGTTTATTGAAAATTGTGTATTATGTTTTTCACTAATAGGTGATAAATATTTAAGATATGGTAAACTCTACTTGATAAATTTCAAGTCTCCATATGCTTCCCCATTCAAGGCCGCCCTAGAAAATGTTATCATGTTGGTTGTCAAACTTATCAATGCTATCAAGTAGGTTGTTTTGCATAGGATGACCCTATCCTTTAGATCTAGTAGCTCCAAAAATTTATTTGAAAAATTAGGATACGGATATAATTACTTTTCATGTCAGCCACTTTACCTCATAGGTTCATGTGAACCCACTTTTACATTGACCTTCATTTCCCAATACCTAGTCAAATTGTTGATTGTTAAGCTCCAAGTCTAGCATAGTTGCCAAGTGTCTAGAACAACTGATAGTCCTATCTCTCCTAGTTGTAAATTATTATTAGGTTAGTTGGATATATCCTTAGATAAATCTAGTTTTCATATTTTATGCACACACAAACAAAAACAAAAAAGAACCAAACATCTTTAATCATTAAAGAATTGTCCATCTTTAAGGTTCTTTTAGAAAGATAAAATTTGTAAGAGAATTCATATCATATTTTACAAGAATATTGCATCCTATTACCCTCATGATTAAAAAGGATAAACATTAATATGGACAACAAAGGGAATAAAGGCCTTTGAGAAAATTAAGGAGGCCATTTCCAAGGCCCTAATATTGGTAAATCCTTATTTTAATACTAAGGATTGTATCATCTATTTCTATAGTGAGAATGAAAGTATTTTTGTAATTCTTACTTATAATGAAGGAGAGGCCATCCCAAGTGAACACCCCGTTACATTTCTTCAGCTAGACTTTGAAAAATGGTGAGGTAAAGTATAAATTTGTAGGAAAAGTTACACCTTATAAAAAGGATTGATGAACTTCAAACATTTGGTCTCTTCCAATAGTATCATCACTATGGTTGTCCACCCAAGCATAAGAGAAAATATCCTAGGTGGTAATATCAACGAATAGAGATATCTAGATCACTAGGATCCTTGAATATGGCATTGATGTATAGCCTACAAAGTTGGTCAAAGGAAGAGATCTATACCAACACTTAGTTGAATATGTTTTTTTTTTTCAAAATCTCGGAAGAGATGTAACAAAAATAAGAAGCCTACATGATGAATAAACTAGGTCATAAAAAAAATATATAGATGATATAATTAGATTTTTAGAAACAAGGCAATACCTTGTTGGTCTAAATTCAACCAAATAGAGGACGTATACACTACAAGAAGAATGATTAATATTAAGTGATAGGGTGTTTATAAAATATGTAGAAGAAAAAAGAGTTTCATTATTCATCAAAGAGTTCCAACAAGGTCTTTCAATTGGACAGTATTCATCCCATACTACATCAATCAAAATCTTGAGAGCTACATATTACTAGCTCCAATTGTTTTTAGATGTGGCCCACAAGTGGGCAAGAACCTACCAATATTTTCAATTTTATACCAACAAGAAAAGGAAAGTGGCACTCCCTCTAAAGCCCATCTCCACTAATTATTTAGCCTTTTATCTAGCGGGCTTTGGATTTTATAGGATATATCAACCCACCACCAAATGATAGTCACAAATTTATATTGATGGTCATTAATTACTTTATTGGGTGGATTGATTTAGTATTCAATTAATCAACTAGGGTAATCATTATTGACTTTGTTCAAGGAATTATAACTAGTTTTGGTATATTTGATAAAATTATCACTAATAATTCCAACACAATTGTTGGTGTAAGAATGATTCAATTTGCATTTACACAACGTAATATAATTAAAGATTCATCAAATTAATCAATTTGCATTTACATGTGTAATATAATTAATATTCATCACACTACTACCCCTAAGGAAATAGACTTACAAAGTCAACTAAAAAGAACTTGTTAATACTTATTAAAATAGTTTAATTGGACATCAAAAGAAAATGGAATTTGCAACTCAAAAGGCTCTATTAGTAGATAGGGTCATGCTTAAGAATAATTTAGGTACTTCCCCTTTATGCTTTTATTTATGGTAAACAGATGATATTACCTCCATCACATGATATTCTAACACTAGAAATCATTTGAAGTCTAGAGATAGGTAAGAATCTTGCAATAGAAATAATATTAGTTGAACTAATTCAATTGGAAGAACCAAGAGAAATAACTTAAAATTAAATGACAAACATTAGAAGGTTGTTAAATGATGGCTTGACAAGTGGGACATAGTGCAACCTTTCAAATTTGGAGATCATGTTTTGAAGTGGTATGAAGATAGCTCGAGAATCCTATCCATCATAGAAATTTTGATTCAATATGGAGTGATCCGTATATCATTACTACTCACAAGCAAGCCAATTATTTCAAGTTATCAAAAATATCCACCTAAAACCACATCTATTATTTATTCCTCTTTACTTGTAAATAATTTTATTTTTCAATCTTTTGTGTTGTTCAAACCTCCCATGTGTCTTTATTAAAAATTCAAATATGTATATATGTGTTATGTCACATGTATCATATCCCTCACACTCGTATCTAAATCTAATTTTTTAAGAACTGAAAATGATAAGAACCAAAAAGATATAACCTAAAAATATTTTTAGCTTTAATGCATTTAAATGCGTTTATTCTTATTTTTGTTTGATTGTGTTGAATTAATGTTTCACTAGGACTATCTCCAACTATTCTAACACTAATGAAAAATAGAGAGAGATAGGACTGAAAATTGACAAGACTCTAGACCAAACTATGTGTTGGGATTACGTAAGAATTTGAAAGCATGAATTAATAACCCTCCACAAGTGAGCAATGAAGCACAATAGTATATCTATAATATAATGAATATTTTATAAAATGTACATAGAATCTTCACATATATAGGTAAGGTAGAGGAGGTAGGAAGGTAGAACACAATGATTGGCCATCCCTCCAAAGATGAAACACCTATCTAGCTCAAATGAAACATGTGTTAGCAAGTGGAAAGTATGCATGTACTAGGTGTCTCAAATGATGAGGACATGTCTCAGTTACATGTGGTGAGACAAAAGCATAAAAAAGCTAAGTAAAATTAAGCTAAGTGTGAATAGGTCGAACTTAGAAAGGTGATATCCTAGCTAGGCATATAAAGATAATATTTACACTAACACCCCCCTTAAGTAAAATTTAGGGAGTATTGTATGGAAATATGATGGGTCCTGAACACTAGGCCATGTTAGGTACTCATGTATAAATTTCTCATAATAAGAGTAAAGGAGAAAACCCAATGGAAAAAAATCCTCTCCAAAAGAGAAATGATAAAATGAAATGTACAAGTGAAGAAGATAGAAGGAATAATGATAACCCCCCAAATCATACTTCTATCACATAAATTAAAATGAATGTTCCCCCATAGGAGAGAAAAGAGAGAAGGTTTATGTGACCCCCCCAAAAGGTGAGAAGGAAAAAACTCCATGTGAAGAAATGCTTGCTCCCAAAACTCATAGGAGAAGATAAACCATGCAACCTCCCTTCAAAATGATGCTTATAATGTTGGTAGATTCTCGACATTGGATGTTTAAGATGATCCATGATCATCAAACAACATTTATCCCCTTGGGAAGAAATAACACCACACATGTGTGGAAGAAAACTTATCATTCTTGATAGGAATATGTAGGAAGTAAGATGAATGTCTCTAAATTATACACATGATCCAAAGACCTATATGATGCCCATGATGCCTTCAAATTTTGCTCAATGATCTCCAAGGTGATGTTAGACTATGGCAAATTTTGATAAGACACATCAGGTATCATATAAGATTCAAAAATAGGAATCATGGATGTATGGCAATAACTAGACTGATGAGAATTTGATATTGTTGCAGAGGATGTAAAAATAGATTATGACTAAGTTGGATTGGACTCATGAATAATGTGTCAAGATAGAAGCAAATTTAGGCAAGACAAGAGAAAGATCCAAATCTGGCAATGGTGATGCAAATTCATCAAAGTTGACACCAAAGAGAAGACGAATGTTCTAAACACTATCTTCCAAATTGGTAATGCAAGGCTCTATAAACAAGGATGTGATGTCTAGTAGATATATGTCCCAATGTGGCAGATTTGGAAAAATGATGTCAATGTCCTGGTGCAAAGAATCATTAAAATCGATGGGGATATCAAATTTGGATTTATATGTAGCATCAGGTGATATAGGAGATGTGATCTCAATGCAAGCCATGGGGCTATATTACTCATCTCCAAATGATGGTGATGTCGCACAAGATGTTTGAGTGAGGTCATATGATGTGTTTGCATTTGGAATTAGATGATCAAGAAATGAAATACCATGATCGAGAAGAAGTTGCTTCATTTTAGCATTTTGACAATGAATACAATCTTCTATTATATATCTTTTCTTCCTAGAATATCCACGTTTGATTGTTAATTTATTAGGATGATTATGAAGAATACTCAAATGAAAGGGATTTAGTGTGAGAGAAATCTTCATATGAGCCAACAAACTCAAAATAAAAATAAAACACAGAATGCCCCCCTTGATTAGAGAGGCCCCCAAAAAAGATTAGTGTTGAAACATAGGCCCACCCCAAAAAAATTGTGCAAATCACCTTTTCCAAATCGTCCATTTATAATGTACTGTGAATTTTACATTTTTTGATAAAATGGGTATCCAAATCTTAAAATTACAAACAAAATTGAATTCCTTGTGAAATTCTAATTTGTAATTTTTTTTTAAAGTTTCAATAACCAGGGTGAAAGTTATGCCCCATCAAAATTCACTTACAATGTGTAACTTCAAAGACCAAAAAATGTATTTAAACAACACAAAATCAAAAGTGTCTTAACACCAAAGTGTAAATGATAGAACTAGCTTCTCGTTGACTATTTACACTTGAAAATTTGACTCCCTATTTGCAAGTTATTGCAAGAATGCAAATGACCCCCCTTCACAAGCTTTTATGATAACTTGATGATCAATGTGAGATTTAACATAAAAAGTTGTAATCTGAAAACAATATATTTTTGCATGAGGTCCTAATTTGAAAGGTGTCTATTTAGTTGGTCTTGGGCATCAATTCCTAGAACAAGAAGAAAATTAATATACCCTTAGTGGAAAATAATTTGGAACAAAGTTAGGTGGCCTAAATGTATTATTTTCTTGTGGCTTCTTAGTCATAACAATTTCCTCACCTAAGAAAATATTAGGAAAAGAGGTTTTCAAGGGCTCTCTATTTGTGTTCTTTGTGGTGGTAATGAAAAATGCTCCAACCACCTTTTTTACCAATGCCCCTTTTCATTGGAAATTTGGAAGTTATGGACCTATGGTATATGTCACTTCCCTTTTTTATTTTTGGGAGAGTATGGGCCACCCCCTACTTCAACTTCCTTCATTTTGGCAACTTGGAAATTAGCCCTTCTTTTATTCTCTAGCAAATTTGGCTAGAGTAAAATCGTCAAAATTTCAAGATTATCAACATAAAATATTGCATGTTTGACACAAAGTCAAATGCATGCTCAAGGAGACAATTGAGGCTAAATTCATTATAACAAAGCCTCTCACATTTTTAGATGGTTGTTGGAGCTCTCAATGTCTTCTTCCTTGAGTACCAAATCAAGATCTTATGCCCAAGCTTCCGTGAAGATGAGAAGAAATGGTAGATGGTTGCCTCCTAATGGCTTCCTTAAAATCAATACTGATGGCTCCTCTCATGGTAATCCTAGAGATGTTAAGATTGGTAGGATAGGATGAGATAGTGATGGTTATGTTCTTTTCTTTTTTTCTACGTATATGGGGCAATACTCCAATAATTTAATAGAATCTTTGGCAATTCTTTCGACTTTGGAGAAAATTGTGGCTATGGGCACGAGAAATATTATCTTTGAAACAAATTCCATGATCTTGGTCTATCTCCTTAATAAGAAGAATTTTCAAGATGCATCTTGGAGACTAATTGTGATGGCCAAATAGATTCTTGATTTGGCCAAAAATTGTGATTATATTTCCTTTTTTCATAGTGACAAATTGGATTGAAAGAATTTACTCGTAAGCCATTGTTGAAGCGCAATGTACTTGACAACTTCATTGGAAGTAAACATGTTAGCAATAGCCAAAGATAAAATGTATGGAGAGGAGTGTAACCATCCCACTAACTTCAACCTCATAAGCAATAGAAAACATCATATAGTTAAGGAAAATAGAATTCACATTGGCAAAAGCATAAAGTTGGTGTTTTTTATATCTTGAAGGAGGACGTCTAAAGCACCAAGCTTATAATAAGTGGATACAATAATATACTCTATTTTTGGATTTCGAAGCCCACAAACATTTTACTCTAGTATATTCATCCAATATGTGTATTAAAATTCATTCCCTTGCTACCATCTAACTCTTGCAATGCTTCAATATTGTTCCAAAGTAAAGTTTGATATAAAAGTTGAATTGGACAACCTATTTAAAAGTGCATTCATGTCATGTCCCCAAAATCAGATACTAAGGTAACAAAGACATATTCAAAAAATTAATACCATTATAATTATAATTGTCAAAATACAATATTATAATTATAAATTATAGATGTTAATGATTTAAATATCATAATAAATATTGAAAACATATAAGATTAATATATAAATGGTAAAATCAATATAAATCATATAATATCTATTAGTATAAAACATAAGATAATATTAAAAATACAGAGCTATAAATATTGAAATCATGATAGATAAAAAAGAGAGACAAAATATCTCAATACGATATAAGGGACATTACATGAACGATAGTCGAGCCCCTGCATGAACCGATAAAATATAGAAGGCTCGTTACTCATACAACCTTGGCCATCTACAACCTTCAACGACAAGATGATAATATCATAATCGTCAGGACTTAAGGCCGCATGGGTGAGGGCGACAAGTGAATATACAGGTAATCGCAATAGAAATCCCGAACGTCCATCTTGGCTAAGACTCCAACGACCTTCAGGAGACCCATGCTATGGAGGGATTTGCATAACCTATATGGTAGCGATTATAAGCTTTGTTGTGGCCTCAACTATCAAAATCACCTCCCATGCTTGCTATTACTTGTCGTCTAATACAAGCAAGTCTAAGGAGTAAATCATTAGCTCCAACTAAGCGCTATCTCGGGCACATCGTGAATCCTCATACCTCACAACTAGATAGAATAGACTACTTTGCTCAGCAACTACCTTGTTCCGGGAGTCGTCTACAACACTAGGAAGCAATGATTAGTTTGGTAGTTACTCTCAACAAACAATGTGTAAGGATAAACAAATAGACATGACCCATCGGATAGGCATACCAGTCCCAAATGGGATGCATCTCTTGAAGGAGACAAGCATATAAAAAGGCGAGCAAAATTAAGGAACGGTCAACAAACGGGAAAGGGAAGAGAACAAGGGCATAAGTGATCAGGCAACGGACAAGGTGAGATTACTCACTTTGCTTTAATATGTAGTTTCCCATCTGACATAATGATGCCGCATGAAACTCTGACCCCAGCTTCAGTTGATCTGTGTATTATTGAATATAATCTCTAGTCTTTGTTCATTGAGATGTACAAGTTGCTTCTAAACGCATATGGAACTATTCCTCCTGGACAGATCAAAATTGAGAAAATAGATTCATGGAAATTGGTATTGGATATTCAATCTGGGCAGACTGTATAGTCTTGGAAAGGTTATAGGCCGTAATTGTTTCTTTTATAGAACTGGTTCTAATAATGACTGATCTATATCTTTGTTGACTGATGTTTGGGTTGTGCAACTAGCAATTAGATCGAACTAGTGTTAGAACTATAGGTTGCATTGATCAGAAAATATAATGAACATATAGGCATGGATATTGATTAACTTATTTTTGCACTCTAATGATCTCTCATGCTAGAACTCAATGATATGATATACATATATTGAACTGAACTAAGTTGTTGTTTGCATTAATATATAGAATGCAATGAATGAACTACAGACATGATTCTTGTTATATTTGCCCATGCACTCTAATATATCATCATGTTGAACTAGATATTCATATGGGACTCTTTCCTATCATAATAGCTGAAAATGCAAGTGAATCAATAATGGCCGCGTAATTAAGAATTGTATAGAAACTGCCTGCATTCTGATTGTAATCCTGCCATGAGAGGTGAATCATGACTTAAGTGGTTTGTCTAAAAACCCCACCCAAGTTTCCGCCCCACGGGCTCAAAGCAAGGGTTGGGCATTCTGCCCCACTGGCCCGAAGCAAGGGTTGGATCATGGAGGGGTAGGGGTTCCACCTAGGCATTCTGCCCCGCAGGCCCGAGATAAGGGTTGGGTAATAGGAGGTGGTAGACCTTAGGCCCCTTAAGGATTCCCCTCTCCTGATGGGTTGAGTGACTTTCCTTATGTTTGCAATCTGCAAGTATTGTTATGTCTGATTTCTTGTTATTAGATATTAATGTTAACATGTAGGAATGTGGGCTTGTATATAAATGGTGATATAGGTGTTATTCCAAGACTTTACATTTGCAAGGGACCCTTGGGTGGGAATACAGCCTTGAAACCCTTATCATCCAACAACCTTAGAACCAACCAAGTGAGGAACATCACAATTCCCCCAACTCCCACAACTAACTATTGAGCCAAGTTTTATCTAAAGGGCCTTAAGGCCTCTACCTTGCAAATAGCTTTGTTGGGTGTTCCACATTTTTACTAATAAAGGCCCAAACAAGATTGAGATTTTTAATGCATGAGTTTGGAGGTGGGTTTCAAAACTATAGAACACATGTCGAGTAGTATAACCATCTCACCATGTTCAACCTCGTGAGCAATAGAAAGGATCAAACATTAAGCCAAATAGAGTTCACATTAGCCCAAAGCTTAAAGTCATTGTTTTTGCTTCTTGAAAAAGGATGACATCTTAAACAAGCTTGTGACAAGTGGATATGATAATATATTTTTTTATTTCGATATGTAAGCCCACAAACATTCCACCAAAGTATGTTTATCCAATACATGTATCAAGTTTCTTTCTCTACTTCCAAATTGTTCCAAATGAAATCTTGATGATTTGCACTATTAATTGGGTGCAATTTCTTCAAATGCACATTTTTAACCCTCTATTTCTTAACTTCTCTTTGAGTCTACATGAGTACCAAGGGAATTTGTTGGCAACATCACCTTGTTGGGTCAAGAGTGCACATGAGGAGGTATGCTCCAATTACAAATGGGGTATGCTTCAATTATAAATAAGGGCTTGAGCTTTGTGAGGGAAGAATGACTACATTAGCACACAATGCACATAAGGCTTTACAATTACCAATTCAAGTTGTAATAGTGTTTTTGGCAAATAAATTGTTGAGCTAGGGTTTCCAACAAGGGCCTTGAGGCATTTTTCTTGTAGGTAGACCTATTGGATGTTACATGTTATTTAACTAATAATGGTCCAACCAACTTCATTGAGTTCTTCAACACAAGTTTAGAGGTGAGCATCACCTATATTTTGGCTAATAAAAAAATAATTAATTTGTAGTCTTACGATCCAAGGATTGACAACAAGAACACAAAATAAGTAGATTGATGTAGAATAATTCACAAAAAAACGTTGATTGCACAATTGAATATCAATGAGACATTTAAGTCCTTCAGGAGGTCCACTTCAATGCAAATATGTTTCTCAACATGAATATAATAAAAAAAATATGATCCAAAGAAAACAACAAACCCAAAGAGTTTAACAAGTTGTTTGATGATAGCTAGAAGCAACAAAAGCAAGCCAAGGAACTTGACCCACATTGAGATCTTAAGGCAAAGACAACAAAATTTCTACGTCATAGGGAGCAAACAAGCAAGGTATTTCTACCAAACCAAGGCCCATCATGGAGTAAAGCCTTGCAATGTCTAGGATTAATAATAAAGAAAAACCCATGAGAGAGATTCCGCATACTCGTGAGTTTTATGCCATGGAGATCCCAAGTGAACTGGAAAAAACCCTTAATGCATTAAACAGATTCTAACAGAACAACCAATAAGAGTAAATTGTTCAAACCATGAACAGGCTGTCACATTTAGGTAAATGTAAAGCAAAACTGGGGATTTTGACTAAAGGATCCTCATCTTGTGAACACACCTTCAAAACAAATTTGCAGGCTTCCTTGGCAGCATAGTAGTTTGCAGGAGATCCATCAGCAATGCAAGCATAAGTGATCAAATGTTATTTGTTGAGTATTAAGGTTTGTTATCTTATTTGTTTGCTAGGCACAGAGATTAATTTGGCTAGGATTTAAGCTCCTAATATAAGAACTAAATTTAACTAGATCCTTAGGTCTCATTTTGAAAATTTGATGGGCAAAGTATGAATTAAATTGTGAGAATAAGTTTCCTAGCAGCATTCTAAGATTCTGCAATTTTCATTCTCAAAACTTACCACATTCTTGTGCTAAAACATGCCCATCAACCTAATAAATTGAGAACTTCTGACAATTCAATATGTAGCTTGCTCCATCTGAAGAATCTCCAAAGCCTTAGAGGTCTCTTCTGTATTCATTTAGTATATTACAGACATAATATGTGATGAAGTTGGGTCCATAAAAAGAATCTCTTAAGTATATCATTATAAATTCACTGCCACATTGTACAGAAAGGTTAAATGAGAAATTCTATATGGATATGAAACATTGAATATAAAAGAAAGTTTTCCGGCAAAATCATCATATGTGCATTACGTATGTTAAGCAAATCACTTTGCATCATTGCAGAGCATACACAAACTAGAAGTTTATTCTGTGCAAGGATAATAATATCATTACCTTGATTCTCCCATCCTATATTGTATACTCTTAATTTCTGACATGCATTTCATGTAGATATTAGATTTCAGTAACCTTAATGAAATGTACATAAAATCTGCAATCTATTAACATTGGGAGAAAAAAACTTTAGTGCAGACTGTAATGCACCTTTAGCATTTTCTAGAGCTTGAATGGCCATTCTCTCAAATGAAGCATTCTTCTAATGGTTATTGTTTTGAATCAACAATAGGTAGACAATAACCAATGGTGATAACCTGCCCCTGACAAGAACATAAAGTGCCAGGTATGAAAAATAACATTTTCCGTCAGACCACACTTCATATGAAGAAGAGGTACAACTATATTGTTGCACGAGTCAGAGAACTTTAAGCCAATTGTTGTTCAAGCTAGAATGTTAATCATTGCATTTGGTTTCAGTACAGTTCTTGAGCTGCACTATGATAATGGTCATGTTATCACAACCTTCCCCTAAGGATGTAGTTGGAGCAAGACATCTGTCAAGAACCTTCTCACACACTGCTGAGAGATTATTCTCCTGCAAATTGTTAAGAAAATTACTAATCAAAACATTGTAACGTCATTTGCAACTAAATACCCAACCACTATGCTAATATTCAGTCGCAAACAAACAACTTTTCTACAAACCATGCACAACACAGAATCTAACCAACATTTGAAATAGCTAACATGAATAGTTAGGGTTAGTGGTGCAGACAAAGCTTATGCTGCAACGCACAGATATGACAGAATGACTCTAGGTCTGATTGGAAGAGAGCATACAGTTATTAAATCAATAACTGTAGGTCTGATTGGAAGAGGTGTGACTATATTGTTGCACTTTAAGCCAATTGCTGTTCAAGCTAGAATGTTATCATCACATTTGGTTTCAGTACAGTTCCTGAGCTGCACTAAGATAATGGTCATGTTATCACAGCCTTCCCCTAAGGATATAGTTGGAGCAAGACATCTGTCAAGAACCTTCTCACACACTGCTGAGAGGTTATTCTCCTGCAAATTGTTAAGAAAATTACTAACCAAAACATTGTAACATCATTTGCAACTAAATTCCCACCCACTATGAACACAGAATCTAACCAACATCTGAAATAGCTGACATGAATAGTTAGGGTGACTGGTGCAGACAAAGCTCATGTTCCAATACACAAATATGATGGACTGACTCTATGTCTGATTGGACGAGAGCACAACTATTTTATCATTAAACTTAATAGTTTTTTAATTTAATCACTCACTGATTTGATGTGTTCATGTATGAAGTCGACAGTTTGTTGACTAGACATGACATCCCTGGCAGAAACAACACAACAGAATTAGCATCGCAGCTTTGACAGTGTTTGCCATTCAAAAAAGTGTGACCACATTATCAGAGTACAAAAGAACCTTAAGAAATACAGAAATATATTTGTTTACAGACTAATGCTTTGCAAATGAGGAAACAGAGAAGTACTTCCACAAGAAATTATATCCTTACAACCAAGGAATATGTTATCTCAAGAATATTAGTCCTTAAGGCATTTGTAAGGACATTTGTAAGGACATTTGTAAAACCTCTAAAACACAAAACAAGAAAACCTACATATAAAGAAAACATAAATTTTTGAGAGCATGCAATGGTAAAGTTGTTTTACTTATAAAAATTGAAAATAAATTAAATTTGCATGCTGTAGTTTTTTATTTTAGTTCATTCAGTTCAAGGGTTGTTAGCTATAAGTATTTGATATTTCTATGGATCATAAATGAGTTATTAGGTTGTTAATTATAGTGTTTCTATGGATTATAAGTGTTCTTAATTATAAGTTCTATAAATTATATAGTTTGTTAATTTAGAGTTATACAGACATGCAATTATTGGCTTCACATGCTTCAAATGGCAAGTAAATGCTTCCGAAACTGAGATGAAACTAAGTTCCTTGCATGCTGTTTGGGGTTCCATGGAGTTCTAATGGACTTATATGTTTTAGTCCCAAAGAGAATGTATTGAGCTCAACGCCAAAGAGAGATGGCCTTGTATGCTCCACAATAGAAGAATGAAATTTTCATGTTAGAATCAGTATTTATTTTATGATTATCTCTTACTGTCTTTTTAATTTGTTTGCTTGGGTAAACTTCAAAATACAAGTTTTATCATATTGTGCTGAACTAGAAGACTCAGGCTTCTTTTTTTTAAATGCCTTCAGAAATTCACTTTGAATAGATTTATCCAAGAAAAACATGTTGCTTTCTCAACTGAAACTATGAGTGAAGAAAAATAATGGTCCAGAAAACATGCCATACCAAATCCCATCACATGCCAGGACAACAAACTCATCGTCTTCACAAAGTTCCACCTACAATAGAAGACAACACAAAATTAGCTCAAGACATCATTTCTATGCAAGAGCTTTTCAAAGGTGATTCAGAACTAGCACAATCAATTTACACATCAAAGTGGGTCTTCTGAATATCCTAACATGATGTTTGTTCCAGGGCATACAGAACACATACAACATTTATGTCTGGACAAGCAGTCAGAATTTGCTTTTCAGGAGGTAGGTCCTTATTCTGCTTCAACTCCATATCTCCTGAATCAATTAGACAACAAACAGGCAGAGGGGAAAATTAAATTCTTGCATCAATGATCATCAACAAAGACATCAAGAAAACACCAACATCACATGCTTCTTGAATAGAATTTGGCAAGAAGCATAAATCAGCTCCCAATAAAACTTTAAAGGTTATGATAAAAGTATTAAGAATTTAAGACAAAGTGCACAAGCCTGAATTATACCAATTGCCCTCGCCAAATTCAAACTTCCATTCACACGCCCAGCATGTATGAAGCCTCCCGCTTTAAGAATTCTCTCCTTTTCATTCTCAAGGTCTGGCTTGTGATCCCTTGACAAATTATATGCCTGTAAGAGGGACAAGGACTAAAGTGCCTCAGCAGAAATTTTTCAGATGAGAAATAAATATCAGAAATGTATAACCACTGTTAATAAATTAACCAACCATTAGACTTGGAACTCCCTTTATAAATGCAGAACCATTCCCATGGTTCAATGAACATAAGGACATTACATGAGAAATTCATTATTCAAAGTACCTGACCCTTCCTCGAAAGGACACAACGGGAATCCCCAGCATTTGCCACAATGAGTTTGTTGTTTTGAATAACTGCAACACATGCTGTGCTTCCAGAGGTTGGTCCAGAAAAATCTTCATGGGATCCCTAATGACAAAAGCAATAGAAGGATTCAATTTAAAAACAGGGATTTCATTTTACAACAAAGTTAGCAAATCTGTACTCAAAACACCTATAGACAATCATTAAAGATAAAGATAACCTTTAAGGGAACAGTACCATTATTGAACTATTTACATATTCTACAAATGAAAGGGAGCCACGTGTAATATATGACCAAGATCCATATACTTCATCAAAAAAATTGAGTTATCTTGAACTCGCTCCAGGAAAAAAAGATGGAAGTAACTAATCAATTGCAATTAAAAGGAAATTTCAGCTAAAAAGGATCTCAAAACTCAAAATTTACAACTGACACCTAAAAACAAACCCAATTCAAAAGAAAAATATTTACATACAAGTACACTAGATTTAGGCCATCATGACATTGTAACTTCACAGTAGACTGAACACTATACCCTAACAGACATTATCAAAAAAGTAATTTATTAACAATCTAAATCACCATATTCTGATTTGGATGCTTGCACTCTTCTTGGTTGAAAACGATTAAACTGAATTGAATGAATGCTGATCTGATTTGTGCCTTGTCTGATATTCATATTTGCACCCCATCACAAGGCATTACTTGAATGCTTTGTGTTTTTATAAGAACCTGGTAGTCATTGTCACCACCTAGCTATACAAAAAACACTCACAAAACCCTACCACCCTGAAGCAAAAAACCCACAAGCCAACCCAGTCTATGCAACAAAACAAGCCATTATGTATTACCACCTACACCAGCTCACACCTAGACAAAAGGAAAAACAACAGGACAAAGCTCCTGCCAACAGCCTCTGAGGAAGACCAGTCCAACGCAGTCAGATCCTTCCCTGGCATGTGACTGCCAGAAGCAAGCATATACTCCCCTGCACACTTAGTTGCTACAGGATGGTCACCTTCCTTCTCTGATTTCACATATTATTTCTGTCTCCTCTGCACACATGAACTGCACCCAGGCTCCAAGTATGGCCTCTTCTTCGAACACACCAAGCTTTAACTGGATAGAGAAGGCAAAAAGTTTAAAATTGCTGGAGACTCCCACTTGCCCCTCCTTGTGGATTACAGGCAGCCCATCCACACAAAGTGCTAAGTCCTTACAATTTGCTACCAAATTTACTTTCTGCCCATGAACCACTTGAATTTCCTTGCATAGAGCCTGAATTTCTTCATCAAGGCTCCTTGCACGAGCCTCCTCTTGCTGCATGCTCTCCCCCTCATCCCAGCTATCCAAAATAGACACATTCTGCCAGTGGAAGCACTGTCTAGAAAATCCAATCTAAAACAACTGGGTCTGCAACCCATGCCTTTAGTTTATTCTTGAAATCTGCTACAATGGTGGGAAGGGACCTGAAGACCTCAGTGATTGCAACTCCATCTTAACTCTTTAACAAACTTCAGCATGCCCAGATTGGAAATGGCCAAACAAATCTTTAGGCATCTATCTGAGATCACTCTGCCATATAGAGAGTCTCTTCGCTTTCCTCTGTACTGCTGTGACTTTATATTTCCCATGGCTGTTCCTGGATTAAAAAAATCATAAGTTGAGAGAGCTGACACCTCCAGCAAGCTAACGAATAGAAACACCAAGCTCTTCCTTCTGCTTCCTTGGATTAAACCTTTTGCAAGCATAGAAGTCAGTGAAAATGCAAACGCCTTAATTCGCTGTCCGCACATAAGCTCAGCTTCTGTTATGCATCATCTACAATAAACTACCTTAGGGATGATAGTAATCAAGCTTCAGTACTTCCCTTGTGTGAAGATAAAAACATTCTAAGCTTCAAACACAACATGGGGGCAGCTCTGAACACAAGGCACAAAAAATCTAATTGGTGAGATATGATTAAGAAGGGCATTCCAAAATAATGATTGGGAGTAATCCCTCCCACGAGTTTGGGCTCTCACTCACCAAAGGAGTGAAGGAAGCTGGTCTATTACAGCATTAACAAGAAGAACAGCACACTTATTACTTTCCCTAGAGCAGTTAATGAAGAAAAGCTCTTCAATATTTTGCACAGGCTACAGGCCTCATATAAGTCATTGATCAATTTCCAATTCACTGAGGAACCCTTTGTTAATCCTGAAATGATAACCTGATAATCACCTTCTCTTGCACTAAAACCAGCTTAACTCTTTCAAGAAGAGCCTCCAATTCTGCCTCATTAATTTTGGTACGCAAAAAGAAAGACTTGCCACTAATAAACTGTCCCAAGGTGTCCCTTATAATGATTCCTGCCCCCACCAAACCAGCTTTCCCCCTAAGCTCCATCAGAGTTGACCTACGAAAACCCATTTGGGGGTTTCTCCCAAGAAACTAACAAGTCTACAAATATTTTTTCTGATCACTCATCAACAGGGGTTATTTGAATGCTTCATTAAGCACAAAGGCTTAAGGAAATCTCAGGTAGAATGATCAGAAAAATTACAACTGGCACCTAAAAGCAAACATAATTTAAAGGAAAACTATTTACTAACAAGTTAGAATTAGACAATAAAGACATTGTCACTTTTACTGGAGATGAAACATTAAATTCTTAAACGGGTTATTGGAAAAACAATTTACTCCCCCAAAATCCCCACATTTCTAGGATGGGGATGTCTCCAAGACACGAGGATTTGGAGGGGACGTCCCCTTTTTTGGGGGGACTCCAGAACATCCTCAAGACATCCAAGAGACTCCCAAGAGTCTTCCAAACATCGCAGAGACACCCAGACATCCCCCACAGTAGATAGCTGCAAAAATTATTTAAAAAATAAAATAAAATTGAAAGTGTACCACAAGCCCTAACCCTAATGGCCTATGGGCTCCACCCAAACCCTAAACACTCACAAAAAACTTACAAATAAGCATCTAAGCCTCACTCCAACTCACTCCAAAGTTTCAACTCAACAACAAAGTTGAAAGTTGCAACAGCAAATTGTAAGAGTGAGAGATTATAAGGAAGATTATAAGGTAAGGCATTACGATTGAGGAATAGTGATAGGAAGAGTGACATCAATCCACCATTGAAACAAAGGATTCAAAGCATTATTCAAACCTCAGGGTAGGCTTCCTTTCTTTTTTTTAATTTTCGTTGTTCAATTTAGTAACTAATTAGTCATTACTAATTTTACTTGACAAATTTTATTTTTTTATGAATAGTGTCTATATTACCATTTATAAAATAGTGTTACATGTATTCACAATAAAAAGGTGGATAGAAATAGTCACACCCCTAGAATCCATAAGGGGCTATAGTCCGGAACATAAAAATATAATACATAACAAAAATAAACATCAGCCACTAAGTGGCGAGAACAGGAGTAGGAGAAGGAGGATCTCGGTCATCCAACTTGCAGCATACATTAGTGGGGTTCGAAGTGCTCATGAGAGGGTCACAACCGTCATTGTCATCTTTAACACTATCTTCTTGATTATCTTCAAGAACCACATGAATAGGAGATATACCACGAAAACTGAGGAAATTTGTTGCAATCAAGCTAGCCTATATCCCCACCACCATGAGGTGGGGAGGAGCAAAGCAATGAGCAACATACCAAAACTATCCCCACTAAGCAGATATCTTCTTATAGGAGGAAGGGAAACTTGAGAGTAGGCATCCTGATTGCCACAAGCTGAGTGATTGCATCCTTGATGATGCCCTCGAGATGGAGACATGCCTCAAGAAGAGGTGGGAATCAAATGAACCCTAGCAACGACACAAAGGGAATTACCTCAATGATCTAACAAACCTATAAGTGAGCAACCACAAGGGCAACTTTATTTTCTTGCACTTGAATCTGCATTGACAAAAAGAAAATTTGATCAATAGTACAGCCAAAAAATAGCAAAATTTCTATCTTTCCAGATGCTAAAAAGAACCTCCACCTCAAAGCATTCCAAATCTAATTTTATCTATCGAGAATGAGAGACCAATTCCCTAATAACACCATACACTAGGAAAAAGGAGCAAGCCTAAAAGGCTTGAAGAAATCATGAATCCAAGTCCAAGCATTTTGAGCTTTGGAACAAAACTAGAAAAGATGTTTGAAAGTCTCTTGATGACCACAAAAAGGGCATCAAAGATTTGAAATTAGTTGACAAATTTAGTAATTAACTTAGAGGTTTACAATTTACATTGTTGCAAATTTTAATTTTAATTCACTATTTTAGTTTTACAAATGAATAATGATCAATTTTATTTTTTTAATTTTATAACAGTAATATTTTACTTGTTTGATGTTCAATTTTTTGTCAAATTAGGATTTTAACTTTTGTGTATCCTCTGCTTTTGTGCTTCGTGCGACCTAAAGAAAGAAAAACAAAAGTCAAATCCTTGTTTAACAAAAGTTAAGAACAAGGATTCCCATTTGTTTATCTTATGTGCTTCATTCGACTTAAAGTAAGAAAAATAAAAGAGAAACCCTTGTTTGACAAAGGTTATGAACAAGGATTCCTATTTGTGTATCCTTTGCTTTTGTGTTTCATGCAACCTGAAGTAAGAAAAACGAAGAGAAAATCCTTGTATCTTAATCCCTTGATTTATGCATGATTTGAATTTGAATTTTTAAATTATAAACTTATAGATTTTATATTGTTTATTGCAATGTCACTATGAGTATGAGTTGTCGCAACATGAGTGAGGATGAGGTTAAGCCTCACGTGGCTGAAGAAGTTGAAATTGAATCCAATTATCCACCTAATGAAAGTACAAAAGCAAAGAGGGGTCAAGCCACTAGTTCCATTGGGAGTGAAAATGTTTTTTGCCCTTCCAAAATGCTACAAAAATATGCTAAGGTTCCCTTTGTATATACCTAAAATCGGTATGGATAATTAATTAATTAAATACAAGTTATTTAATTAATAACCTCTTTTAATTCGTCTACTTATAAATAAATTCTAAATGTATTTATATAGTTTCATTTTCTAATTCTTCTATCTTAAATCACATTCTTCTAATCTTAATTAAATAAACAAATTTAAATAGTTTGTTTTATTTAATTATCTTTCCTCTTATTAAATTTAAATGCTAAATTTGAATTTAATCACATGTCTACAGCTTTTTCCTCCTTCCACCTCATCATGTGTCTCAAAAAATTGAATATTCCATATATATTTAATTTGGGCTTTATCCTCAACAAATTCCAAACAAATTTGGGACACCTGGCTCTTCTATTTCATTTATTCTTCTCAACACTTGGCAGATTGTTTCCATGCAGGGAACATTCTCCTTATTTCTCTCTAACTTCTTCATCCTCCACCCTTCATCTATCCACATTAAATCCAGACCATTGGTTGCTTGTTGATGTTATTGAGCAGCTTCGGTCTGCACTTCCCAAGAAGAAAAGAATAAATTAAATGTATAGCCTCTAGGCTATTTAATTTATATCATACAATATACTTGCTAAGGGCCGACCCTTATAGCTTGCCTATCCTTGTCTCAACTTGAGCCGACTTCAAGTTATATTATTTGTTATTATGTTTTTCCAAGAAAGGCCGACCTAAATGAAGAGGCGCCTATGTTGTATAAATGAAAGGTCATTATCATTGTAAAGGCAATTCAATTCAAGCAAGTTCCCATATGTTTGTCAAGAGCAGAATTTGCACTTCAAGAGCAGCAGTCCTATTTCAAGAAGAAGACAGTCATTTGTATCTTGCATACTTAGAAGAAGGGCGAATATAATATCAAGCATTGGCCATTGTTGGGCCTGAGTTGTAAGCAGATTTCTGCTATTGTGTTATCATATTTATAAGAGAATCATTTGTTGGGTTTTTCTCCCTCAAGAGGAGGGTTTTCCCAAGGTATCTTGTTGTGTTCATTGTCTTATGTGTTGTAATTCTATTGAGTACTTTATTGTCTAATCTGATCTAAGAAAAACTAACATGGTATCAAAGCGGGTGTGAAAAAGATCGTGATTAGATTTAGTGTGCAACACTTACTTTATTCTTTTTCAGTCTATCTCTTATTTCTCAAATTCAAGATGGTGAACAGTTTGAAAATCAAGGATAGACTCGAAGGGATTTCGAACTACACATCATGGAGGTTCAAAATCATGCTCACATTGGAGGAGAATGATTTGGTTGAGTTTGTGAAAACAAAAGTTCTCGAACCTGAGGAGGAAGAAGAGAAGCTGTAATGGAGGAAGAAAGACACTAGGGCAAAGAAAGTATTGGTTGATTCCGTCAAGGATCATATTGTACCGATTGTCTTCAAGTTGGATACAGCAAGAGAGATGTTTGCAACCTTGGAAGAGATGTACGAAATCAACAACACTAGTCGAGCCCTTGCACTGAAGCAACAACTTCATCATGTGAAAATGATGAAAGGAGAATCTGTTATTCCATACTTCATGAGGATTTCAGAAATAAAAGATCAGCTCTCTACTATTGGCCACATGATTGATGATAAAGACCTGACTATGCTTGCTCTCAATGGTCTTCCGCTTTCATGGGAGGTGTTCATTCAAGGAATCAGTGCAAGATCCGAACTTCCCAAGTTTGATCGATTGAGGATTGACTGCGTTCAAGAGGAGTCAAGACTAACAGCAAGGGGAATTGGTCAAAGTTCAAAGAATGAAGATTTACAAGTTCTTGCCTCTCATTCATCAAACAAAGGAAAAGGCTTTAAGAAAGGATTCTTCAAGAGGAATCGAGGAGATGGAAATAATGATGCTCCTGCCTTCAAAAGGAAACGAGACATGTCCAAGATTCAATGTTTTCGTTGTGATAAGTATGGTCACTTTGCGAGGGTTTGTCCTCAACGACCTAAGCATCAAGTTGCCACTGCAGATGTTGAAGAAGTCGCTCCACAAAAGGACTCCAGTGATTATTTGTTTTATTCAGCTTTGTCTAGCAATGTTTCTACCGACTCCAACACTTGGCTGATTGATAGTGGTGCTTCTAGGCACATCACCGGTTTCAGGGGTCACCTTTCAAACTTAGTGGAAAGCAACTCCAGTGATCAAGTTGTTATTGGAGATGATGCTAGATATTCTGTAAAAGGGATTGGAAATTCCACTCTTCACTTGGATTCTGGGATTTCTTTGGAGTTGAATGATGTACTGTTCGTGCCAGGGATAAAGAGGAACCTTGTTTCAATTTCAGCATTAGAAGACAAGGGTTATCAAGTTGCCTTCTCTAAAGGCAAAGTTCTTATATGGGCAAAGAACTCCAGCTTCAAAACTGCTCAAGTGATTGGAGTTAGACATGAATGTCTTTACAGGCTGTGCACTCGTCCTCTTCAAGCACTTGTGCATAACAGTACCAGCATGTGTGATCTTTGGCATCGAAGATTGGCTCACATTCACTTTCGTGCTCTACCTATCATGGAGAAGATGGTCACCGGTCTTCCGAAATTCAATCAAGAACATGAAGGTACATGCAAGGGATGTGCCCTAGGCAAGAACACAAAAGGTACGTTTCATTCCAGTGAAAGTAGATCTAAATGTATTCTTGATCTCATTCATTCTGATTTGTGTGGTCCAATGTCTATTGCATCATCTAGTGGTTTCTTGTATTATATTATTTTCATTGATGATTACTCTAGAAAGACTTGGATTTATTTCTTGAGATCTAAAGAATCAGAAGAAGTATTAGAAAGATTCAGAGAATTCAAAGCACAGATTGAAAATCTGTCTGGGAAGAGGATCAAGGTATTGAGATCTGATAATGGTGGAGAATACACTTCTGGCATTTCGTGACTTTTGTATTGAAGCAGGGATTAAGAGGGAGTTTAGTGTTCCCTATAATCCACAACAAAATGGTATTGCTGAAAGAAAGAATAGGTCTATTGTGGAAGCAGTGAAAGCTATGATCCATGATCAAGACTTACAAATCTCTCTTTGGGCTGAAGCATCAAGAACAGCCGTCTATGTTCAAAACAGGAGTCCCCACAGGATCTTAGAGAATAAAACTCCTAAAGAAGCATTCTTAGGCGTGAAGCCTGAAGTTAGTCATTTGAGGATCTTTGGCTGTCCAGTCTATGTTCATATTCCAAAGGAAAAGAGAACAAAGCTAGAGCCTTCTGGGAAGAAAGGAATTCTTGTAGGCTACAGTGAGACATCAAAAGCTTACATGATATACATTCCAGGACAAAAGTCTATTGAGATTAGTAGAGATGTCACATTTGAGGAAGATGTTGCTTACAGAAGATCCAAAAGCACTCCTATGGAGATTGATGAAGAAGAACCTCCTCAAAATATGGAAGTTGACCATATTCCAGAGAATCTAAACGAGGATACAGAATCTAAAGAAGATATTGATCCAGCTAAGCCTTTGGATCCTACTGATGGGCCCCTAGACATTGTGATTGGAAAGAAAAGACCTCTTTGGGCTCGTAGGACAATGCAGGAAGCAGAAAGTTTTTGCAGCTCCAAGAGGATCTTTCAAAGAAAGCAAGAGACCTCACAAGTTCTCTAGTTATGTTGCCTTGATGAGTCAGATTATTGAGTCAGAGCCTTCAAATGTTGAAGAAGCTTCTAGTCAACAAGTATGGAAGGATGCCATGATTGAGGAGTATCAGTCTATACTTAAGAACGATGTTTGGGATATAGTTCCTAGACCCAAAGACAAATCTGTGGTGTCTTCTAAGTGGCTCTTCAAGATCAAGCATGCAGCTGATGGGAGCATTGAGAAACACAAGGCTAGATTTGTGGCTAGAGGGTTCTCACAAAAAGAGGGAGTTGACTATGAAGAAACTTTTGCTCCTGTGGCTCGTTACACGTCTGTTAGAACCATCATTGCTATTGCTGCATCTAGAGGATGGAAGATTCACCAAATGGATGTAAAGACAGCTTTTCTGAATGGCATAATAGAAGAAGAGGTTTACATTGAGCAACCAGAAGGATTTGAGGTGCATGGGAAAGAGTCTCATGTCTGCAAGCTGAAGAAGGCCTTGTATGGTCTTAAACAAGCTCCTCATGCTTGGTATGAAAGAATTGATCAGTATCTTTCAAGTCTGGGTTTCTCAAAGAATGATGCAGATTCTAACCTCTACTTCAAAGTAGTAAATGGTGAAGCATTGATTTTGGTTTTATATGTTGATGACTTGATCATTACTGGTGAAGAACATCTAATTCTAAAATGCAAGAAGGAATTAGCTTCAGAGTTTGAGATGAAGAATCTAGGTCTTATGCATTACTTTCTTGGCTTAGAAGTTTGGCAAAAGCCAGATGAGATGATTCTAAGTCAAGGCAAGTATACTGTTGACATTCTCAAAAGGTTTGGTATGATTGACTGCAAACCTATGTCTACACCCATGGAGACTAATCTAGATAAGTTGAAAGAGGCTGCAGCTAGTTCAGAACCAGTGGATTCTACGATGTATAGACAGTTGATTGGTTCATTGATGTATCTAGTTAACACTAGACCTGATATCTGCTATGCAGTGAGTGCACTTAGCCAGTTTATGTGTGAACCAAAGCAAATACATCTTGTAGCAGCTAAACATATCCTGAGATATTTATGTGGCACAATTGGATATGTGTTGAGATATTCTTCAAACGTGGATTTGGAGCTGCATGGTTTTACTGATTCTGATTAGGCAGGATGTGTCTCAGATCGGAAGAGTACCTTTGGTTGTTGCTTCAGTTTGGGGACTGCTATGATCTCCTGGTGTAGCAGGAAACAGTCTTCAGTGGCCTTGAGTACAACTGAAGCAGAGTATATAGCAGCTTGAGTGGCAGCTCGTGAGGCAGTGTGGATTCGTAAGCTCCTTGCAAGATTGTTTGGACAATCAATGGAGCCTACTATTATACACTGTGATAATCAAAGCTATGTGAAACTATCTGTCAATCCCGTGTTTCATGACATAACAAAACATGTTGAGATCAAGTACCACTATATTAGAGATATGGTGCAAAGGAAAGCTATACAGTTGAGGTATATCAGCACTGAAGAGCAAACGGCAGACATTCTCACCAAGCCTCTCGCCAGGATTAAGTTTGTGTACTTCCGAGAGAAACTTGGTATGGTGGAGAATGCAGCCTTGACTGAGAAAGAGTCTCAGTAATCAGTGATCCTTGATTGATAATGCAATTCTCTGCTGAGAGAGAGTTGAGGTGCAAGCCCTTGATAATGCAATTCTCTGCTGAGAGAGAGTTGAGGTGTAAGCCCTTGATAATGCAATTCTCTATTGAGAGAGATTTGAGGTGAAAGCCCTTGTTTCCACCCTCTAGGAGAAGCTATGGTGGATGTCATGTGTGTGACTCCATGACAACATCACGTGAGGGAATCCGTGATGATTTTATTTATACCATCTATGGAAGTAGCCATAATGGTTAATATCACGTTGAGGTGATATTCTATTTTGTTTTCATTCTAATATGATGTGTCTTGTGCAGATGGAAGTTCATCCCTAGCTGAGAGGGAGTGTTGATGTTATTGAGCAGCTTCGGTCTGCACTTCCCAAGAAGAAAAGAATAAATTAAATGTATAGCCTCTAGGCTATTTAATTTATATCATACAATATACTTGCTAAGGGCCGACCCTTATAGCTCGCCTATCCTTGTCTCAACTTGAGCCGACTTCAAGTTATATTATTTGTTATTATGTTTTTCCAAGAAAGGCTGACCTAAATGAAGAGGCACCTATGTTGTATAAATGAAAGGTCATTATCATTGTAAAGGCAATTCAATTCAAGCAAGTTCGCATATGTTTGTCAAGAGCAGAATTCGCACTTCAAGAGCAGCAGTCCTATTTCAAAAAGAAGACAGTCATTTGTATCTTGCATACTTAGAAGAAGGGCGAATATATTATCAAGCATTGGCCATTGTTGGGCCTGAGTTGTAAGCAGATTTCTGCTATTGTGTTATCATATTTATAAGAGAATCATTTGCTGGGTTTTTCTCCCTCAAGAGGAGGGTTTTCCCAGGGTATCTTGTTGTGTTCATTGTCTTATGTGTTGCAATTCTATTGAGTACTTTATTGTCTAATCTGATCTAAGAAAAACTAACAGCTGCCACATCAGTTTATGCTTTGGAAAATCTATAAATACAACCTCATTCTACAGCAAAAAGGATCCCAATCTTGAGCAAACTTACTCTGCAGAATTTTCATTAGAGCATTTAAGCATTTAGCATTTGGGCATTTAGCTAGTAGCATTTAGAAGCAATTAGTTTAAGCATGGCTTGGTTATTAGTTGCATCCTAATTACTGTAGTTTCTTCATATCATTTTCATAGCATAGTCTCCATTTTCATACAGCATCATAGCATCATTATCATTATCATATAACTCAGCAATCAATCATGTAGGAATAGATTTCTTGCATTTTCCAGCATCTTGTTCTTCGGGTTGTCATTCTAAAAAGTCATAGTGCACAAACAATCTGAGAGCTATTATGATTTAACGAATCCTTGGAGATAGAGAACAATGGGACGACTTTAGAGAATTTGTTTATTTCTATTCAGTTAAATTGTCATTTAAATTCTCTAATATAATGTTTCATTGGTGTGTTTGTTTAGCTTTAATTAGCTTATTCACATTTTAAACTCACACACTACACCCTTCAATCCTAAGTCCCCTTTAAAACAATTTGCAATTAAGTGACAAACAAAGTATGGGGCATCTGGGGGCACTAGGTTGTGGAAGTTCCACTTTTTGTAAGCTTGAATTTCAAGGCAGCATTAATAAAGTTAATGCCCACTTACTTCATATCTAAGGAAAAGGTGTAGAAGTATGTGAAAAGTAGGCACAAACCCTCAAATATAGGGCTGAATTAGTAAATTATAGGGTGCTAGTGAAGAAAATGCACCTACCTCTACTTCTTTGCCACTAAGGGGGAGGAGTCATTTTTGCTTCTACAACTTTGCAAAGGCCCACCTCCTTCATATCAAAGGCAAAGGTGTACAAGTATGTGAAAAGTAGGCCACAAAACCTCAAATATAGGGCTGAATTAGTAAATTATAGGGTGCTAGTGAAGAAAATGCACCTACCTCTACTTCTTTGCCACTAAGGGGGAGGAGTCATTTTTGCTTCTACAACTTTGCAAAGGCCCACCTCCTTCATATCAAAGGCAAAGGTGTACAAGTATGTGAAAAGTAGGCCACAAAACCTCAAATATAGGGCTGAATTAGTAAATTATAGGGTGCTAGTGAAGAAAATGCACCTACCTCTACTTCTTTGCCACTAAGGGGGAGGAGTCATTTTTGCTTCTACTACTTTGCAAAGGCCACATGCGCATATTCCAATTTCTTCTAATTTAGGGGCAGCAGAAGCTAAGGGGAAATGAAGGGTGACTAGTGATGCTCCAAAACCGCTAGCAGATTTATTCAATGTGCAATTGAAGGATGAAGCAGAAGATGTCATTGGAAAATTCTTCTTTGCCAATGGCATCCCATTCCATGTGACTCACTTTCCTTATAAGGAGGCTAAGGCAAAAATAATAAGGGCAAGAACATCATATGTACCACTAGAGAAGACTAAATTGAGGACAGCAATCTTGGACAAGAACTATTCAAAGATTAATATTTAAATGGAGAAAAATGAAGAAATCTCGGGCCACAAGTGGATGCAACATAGTCATGGGTGGGTGGACAAACATTAGTCTTCGTCCACTCATCAATATCATGGTTACATGTACAAAGGGCCCTTATTTCCTTAGAGCTGAAGATTGTTCAGGGCATCGCAAAGATTCTGGTTTAAAGTTTCAGATTCTTAAAGATGCTATAAAGGAGGTTAGCCACAAAATGTGGTGCAAGTAGTGACAAATGTAGCCCATGTGTGCAAAGTTGCAAGGAAGTTAATTGAGGCAGTTTATAGACATATTTGGCAAACTCGTTGTGCATGCCATGAATTATGCACTCAAGGACATGGGAAAATTTGGTTGGATTATCTACAACCACAACACTTCGCATGCACTATTCAAGACCACCTCCAAGAAGGAATTCTCAAAGCCTATAGAAACTAGATATGCATCATATTCATTCTCTAAGAGATGATGCTTGAGTTGCAAGAGGCATTGCAACTAATGATTATGACAATAGAATGGAATCAATGGCTTGAGTCCAAGATAGAGCAGAGTAAGAGGGTGAAGGATGTGGTGAAGAATGATGTTTTGAGGTGATGCAAAATATATTGTCTCTATCATTGCTCCTATCTTTAAAGAGATTAGATATGGAGCTGCCAATACGCATAGCCTTGGATAGGTGTATGAGTGCATTAATACCATGCTTGACCAAATGAAGGTTATTGTGTGATAGGACTCCACATTGCAATTCTACAACAACATATGCAACGAATCATTCATCGCAGATAGGAGAAGTTCACAATCCCTTGCACATGGTTGCCTATGCATTAAACCCAAAGTGGTCCAAGCAAAGACTTCACAGAATTACACATATACAAGATGTTGAGGTGAAAGCAGGGTTCATGAAGGTCATTCAAAAGATTTATGATTCTACAAAGGCCAGCACCATTCATATTAAGTGGACAAAATTTGCCACTTTTAGGGGATATTCCGAGGCCAAGATAGATAGGGAGACTATGGCACAGGTGGACCCAATTTTGTGGTGGACTATGTATGGGCCTACTTATTTGACTACCTCTCTGGCCATTCATTTGTAGTCCCAGGTTTCTTGTTCTTCTTCTATTGAGAGGAACTAGTCTACTTATAGCTTCATCAATGATCCTTTCAAACACAATGTCAAGGCTTCCTTAAAAGTGGACTGAAAGTTTAACTGTTCCTATTTTCAAGTCTGTGGACAAAACTGATCTGGCCAAACTAGCAAACCATAATGATAAGCCCTCTTCTACAAAAGAAAATAAAAAATTGTATGGTCTAATCCTTGAAAAGAAAGATCAGTCACTAGAGACTCAGAGAGGATAATAATAAAAGGGCCAAAAGCCAAGATGATTTTAGGAATTAACATACTATTATTGATCAGCTTCTCACCCTAAAGAGTTTTCACTGAAGATTGTAGAGATAAAAAAACAAGTCCTCATCTGTTGTTTTGTTGACTATAAAAAGTTAAAAACCATTTGACACTGTCCGTTGAGCCAAAATGGAAAATATTGGAAGAGATTGATATCCGTCTTGAACTTTGTAGTACCATAATTATGTTCTATGAAATGGTCAATACCAAGATAATATGTAACAGCCAATGGTTGATAGATATCAAATGTAACATTGGGGTTACGCAAAGGCAACCCTCTCTCCCACATTTTTCAGGATCTGAACTGAGGAAAGTTTGGAAGATGAGAGATGGCATTGGTATTAACATGGCTGGGATCATTGCTCTCCTTCTTTTATATACTGATATAATTGTTCTTGCAAAAACTCTTGCCAACCTCAAAAATTCGCTCAAGGTTACCTAACAATTTTGTCAAAATTGAACTCATCATTGATGTTGGCAAAACTAAGGTAACAATAATTAAATTCAAAAGGGCGATAGTACAGTGCAATTTAAAATTTAAATATCAACATCAATACCAGATCCAGATATTTTGGACAGGCCAGATTTCAATTCATGTAGCATTTATACTGATTTTTATTTTTATTTTTTAAATTCTGGATTTCCAAAATATTTTGACCTCCCAAACAAATCATTTTTTTTGAACCTGGTAAGTATGATTATCATTAATTAAAGGGTGTAGAATACACAAAGGCAATATGAACTACAATAGCAACTTCAATGATATATTGTGTGCTGAAGTTCAAGACAAAACTTCGACAGAGCCTACAGACCAATTCAAGCTAAAAATTATTGAAAGTCAATGATGTGTAAAAAAAATTAAAAATTCTATCAAAGGGCTGGGCAGAAATGTAAAGAGCAAAGCAGGGGCAGGTTAAAGCAACCATATTCTCCTAAAGCTGTCATTTGAAGACATCCAAATATAATATTGAACCTTACACCTGTCGATCCAGAACTCTCCCAAGACATATTGAGTAGTGGATGAGGACAAATTCCAACAAAATTTCCCTCAGAGAAAAGAAGATAACTAATAAATACCTCATAAGGCAAAATAAGAGATTTAATATCCACCAGCAACCAAATCAATGGGAATTGTAAGTAAATGCCTGTTTCAAACAGAAAGTATATAAAGTAATTCTGCCCTCTGTACAATGAATAGTTTTAATAAAATTATAAAAAAACATGAAATGAGGTGGTGCAACTGGAATAGACAGAAAGCACATGGGAAACAGGTTTAGAATAAAATGACATTAACTAATCTGTCAGAAATGATAAGAGATTGTATCCATGCTATGAATATTTTGCCACTTTAATTTTTCCTCAGACATAGAACTGCTACCATGAGTGTTTATGGTGATGCAGATATCAAATATTTAGGCATCTTGCTCAATCTAATGTAGCCAAATATTGATCTAAAACACAATCTCTAACTACCACGTCTTGAGGTTGTAATTGTCTAAATGATACACGGACAAATTCAGAAATAATTATAGACAAACTTGATTTTGATAAGGCTTGGACAGCTCAAGGATGAATAATCATCCCCGTGCATTCAGCCAAGCTAAAAATCCCGTGCCACCCAAAACATATCAAAGAACTACATAACATGAGATCTACTCATTTAGGCAAGAGCATGAGGAAGCCCTAAACCATGGGGTCTGTACTTCAAAAGACAAGAAAACTCCATATGTTGTCAAGGAATTCAATTAAATAGTATCTTGAATTACAAACAAATACTATGTCTGAACAACAGAATCTTATGATTATAAGTTGAAACAGAACCGAATATTGTGCCCCATCCTTTGTGGAAGTATATTATGACAAGAGTTCCAAAAGTTGCATTTAGACCAATATATTGTTCTACAAAGATATTCAAAGTTTAGTTATGTTTATGTTCATCTACTTGATGTATACATATATCATTGCTTCAACTGTTGCAAACTTCAATCATCATGCTCCTTGAATGCAGAGGTACTTTTTCTACGACTTTCTGAACTTCAATATTTATGGCAAAGAACTTTCAACCATTTTTCATATAAAACTCTTTGCCAAGCACTTTAGATTTGTTGAAAACATTCAAATCTGGATTGCATAATTCATAGGTTCTACTTTTCCATCACCCATTTGGTAATCTCAATGTACTGAAATCAAACAAGTTCAGTCAATGTATTACCTGAAATTGATAGGGAGCAGCATTCCAAAGGCATCTAGATAGAAATAAGTCATTCTTTTAACACACAAAAAGTACTTTCAGAAGCAAATGCCTCAATGCCAGTTCCCAGCAGGAAGAGAACTTCACAGCTATGAGCTGCATCACTGCAACACATAATATGATAATATGCTAGATGATCCACCACATCAAAAAAGCCTAAGTAGCCGGGTTCGGCTCCCTGGCTCAAGGTCCTGGTCCGGGTTCGCTCCAGGTACCGGTCTTGTTTCGGTCCCTCTGTGGGTTCGACCAGGGTTCGGTATTTGGAGTCCCGGTTCGCCAGTGAAGAACCCGGGTGAACCCGAGAAGAACCCACGTGTTTGGACGCATAAAAGCATTTTTTTTTTGCATTTTTTAATATTTTTCTGCAATTTGACTTTGACCCACGCCCAAGGGAACCCTAAAAGTGACCTCTAAAACACTTTAAACACCTAAACTACATCATTTTTATTCATTTGTTTTGCAAACAAGCATTTTCATTCCAAGAGGCTGAGTTCTTATTTTTGCTTGCTGGGTTGATAAAAGGAGTTGAAGATTGATCAGTGAAGCTTCTACAAATGATTGCATTGCCATTCCTACAGATTTGCAAGTGTTTATTGGCTGCCACAAAGATTGTTGAGGGATATTTTTGCAAAGAGGTAAGTTTTTCTCACCTTTTTTTGAGTTTTTTCATCCATTTTTTTGTTTTACATTTTACAAACCAGAAACTTTGTTTTGATTCATTTTATGATTTATATATGTTTTTCCTTTCCATTCTTCTATGAATGTATGCAAGATTCAAAAGAGCTAGGTTTTATAAATCAATATTTTCTCTTCATTCAAATTTTGAATGTGTTGTTTGCAAACAAATTGCCATAGGAATCACAATGTCAATGGGTTCTACCTCCGGCTCCGTAGCTAAACCAAACTCAAAGTTCAAAACAAATCCTAATTCTCCTCTATGGCAGTATGTTGAGATGATAAAACAGGTTCCAAGTGGTGGTGGTTATCTTTGGAAATGCAATGGGTGTGGCGTTACATATACTAGTTCATACCATAGGGTGAAAGCACATTTGTGTGGCATGAGTGGAAAAGGCATCACGCCTTGCCCTGGAAAAAAAGATGCACCTATTCCACCTGAGACAGTTGCAAAATACATTATGGAGCAAGATGCAGCAGATCAACGGGAAGCCCAAAAAGGAAATCACCCTTTGTTTAAAAAAAAATCAAAGGGAATGCAACCCCCATCCAATCCCAATATTGTGGTAGAAGACCACCCATTTATTGTCATTCCGGATCTTCAAGCTCGAAGTGCACAACCTATTGCAAACAAGAGATCAAAGGGGCCTTTGGAACTTGCATTTCAAAATGAGAGTAGAGCCCTTGCCGACCAATGTGTAGCAAGATGCCTATATGCCAATGGATTAGCTTTTAATGTTGTTCGTTCTCCATATTGGAAAGAGATGTTGAGAACGGTTAATGAAGCTCCAAAAGGGTACAAGGGCCCGGGTTATGAGAAGGTGCGTAGCACTTTATTGGAAAAGGAGGTTGAGTTGGTTGAAGATGCATTGAAGCCTATAAGAGATTCATGGGTTGAGATAGGTGTGTCCATTGTTTCGGATGGTTGGAAGGACTCAAAAAATCGGCCTTTGATCAATGTCATAGCAGTGTGCCCTAAAGGGGCAATGTTTTTGAAAGCCGTGGATTGTGAGGGCCAAGTAAAAGATGGAGAATTTATTGCTAGTATTCTCATTGCAGCCATTGAGCAAGTGGGAGCCCGCAATGTTGTTCAAGTTGTAACGGACAACGCTAAGAATTGTAGAGCAGCAGGGTTGTTGGTTGAGGAAAGATATTCACATATCTTTTGGACACCTTGTGCAGTCCATTCACTCAATCTTATGATGCAAAAGATTGGGAATCAAATTGCATGGATCAAAGAATTGTATGCTAAGGCTGAGGACATTCAGATGTTCGTCACCAACCACCACTTGTCTCAAAGCATCTTTAGATCATTTTCAAAATTGGAGCTATTGAAGGTAAGTGAAGTAATATTTACATTTGTCATTTTCTGATTTTCATAATTTGATTGTGCATTCTAATTTAAATTCTTCTTTAAAGTTTATTTTTAAATTCTAATTATTTTTTTTAATTTGCAATAGGTTGCAGAGACCCGCTTTGCCTCTAATACTATCGTCTTGAGACGACTTGTGAAAGTTAAAGAGGCACTTGCTAGCATGGTGATTAGCAACAATTGGTCTATATGGAGGCAAAGCGGCACTAAAAGAGCAACAAAAATTAAGAGCATGATATTAGATGACTCATGGTGGGATCGTGCGGAGTATCTCCTTAGCTTCACCGAGCCCATTTTGAGTATGATTTGCTATACTGACATGGACAAGCCATGCATTGGAGAAATATATGATGGTATAGACTCAATGCTTGAGAAGATCAAGTGCACCATAAATGCAAGAGAGCAAGACCCTGAAGAGACTTTCTTCAAACAAGTGCAAACAATTGTTCAAGAAAGATGGAACAAAATGACAACTCCATTACACCTTCTTGCCTTTGCATTGACACCAAAATACTACAGTAGTCAGCTTCTTTCACAGCCAGGAAGGCTTCCTCCATATAGAGATTTAGAAGTGGCTGAAGGGTACAAGGCAGCATTTATGAGACTCTTCCCTGACCAAGATTTGCGATCTGTAATCACGAGTGAGTTCACTGATTTTGTGCACTCAAATCATCTAGATGCTGATGCTTCTCGTGACAGGTTCTTAAAGGATGCTCATAGTTGGTGGTACTTCCATGGACAATACTTCCAAAATTTGCAGCCCCTTGCAATCAAAGTTTTATCACAAGTAAGTTTAATAAATTTTCATATTTTAGTTTTACTTTTAAAATTTAAAAGTTTCATAATTTCATTTATAATTTTAAATTTTTTAATTGTTTACTTTGTCTTCATAGGTTGCTAGTTCATCCGCATCTGAGAGGAATTGGAGCACATATTCTTTCATCCACTCAGTAAAGCGCAATAAATTGCTCTCAAAAAGAGCGGAGAACTTAGTATATGTGCATTCCAACTTGCGTCTCCTTTCACACAAACAACGTGACTACAAGGAAGGGGAGATGAAGTTGTGGGATATAGGGCCAGAGGATACTGACTTGGATGCTTCCACTTCCCACCATGTTGCATATGAGGAGTCCGATATCCAACAGGAGCATGGGCACAATACTAGTGCTAGTGACAGTGCCATTGGCACTACTTGTGATTCATCTAGTCTTCCTACTTCGTCTAATGTCAATGTTGACAATGACTTTGATATAGATGATTTAGAGGATCCATTTGATGATTAAAACTTTAATAGTGTTGTAATATTGAACTTGAAGTTTGAAGTTTGAACGATGAATATTTATATTTATCATGCATGTTATCATTCAAGTTTATGGTGGTTTTGTTGTTTATATGATGTTATGTGATGTTCTAATCCTAATTCATGCTTCTAGGCTGCATATATATATATATTTTTATTTTTGCATGTTTTTCAGTTTTTGTACTAACGAACCCAAAACGAACCGAACCCACCCCCCAAAAAATTTAGCCGAACCGGCGAACCGAAACCCCGAACCCGAACCTGAACCCGAACCGGCTACTTAGAAAAAAGCTATCAAATAATCCCTGAAAACTGTCTTTTCAACTTAAAAATTCAACGAGTGGATTCGTATTGGACGGAGTGGAAATATAGCAATTGACATACTTATATGCTTGAGAAAGGAAAACATCCATTATTACTTCTGGTTGAACAAGCAATGGAGGGTGAGAGATTCTCAAGTGCAATAGCAAAGGTGCTGTCAGACTATCTTGAAAGAAAGGGTCCCTTCCATGCAAAGCTCTTGGGTGCCTAGTGCTTCAGTAAGGTTTGGAAATCAAATCAATGCTTAACAATTTTAGTGTGAAAGAGTCATTATGCAGTTCAGGACAAAGAGAAGTCTTCATTGGAGAAGTCTCATCTTTGGGGATATGTTGATTATCAAGGATGTTAGCAAAACTCTTTAGCATACAACTCACCTGTCCAGCATTGGTTTCATAAGAAGACAAGACATAAGACTAATCTTCATTAGTTGGTTCTCCACCCAGCTTAGGAAAGTTCAGGTACTTAAAGCAGAAGATTGCTATGCTGGTCAAATTGAGTTTTTTACATTTTCTAGAAAGAAAGAAAGAAATTATATCAATAGAAGATACGCAGTTAACAATAGAAAGTTATAGGAAGAGAGAACCCTCAAAGAAAAATATCAGTGTTCCACGAGGACGCGTCCCCCCCAAAAACCCCGCGTTTCCTAGAGGGGTACGTCTTAGAGACTTGGGGACTTGGGGGAGACGTCCCCCCACCGGGCCAGCACCAATGCCACCATCCCACCACTAGTGTTGCTGTCTCCAAGATGCTGATAGGACTTTGAGGACGTTGGGGTGTCCTCAAGATGTCTGGGGACTCCTAGTTGTCTCCAAGATGTATAATTCTTATACTTACACATCTTTTTATAACTTTTTTTTCAAGTACTATATGTATTTCAACACCCTACTGCCCCCCTCGCCGCTGTCCCCCCGCCGTCCCCTATCGTTCCCAAACTTAGGCCCCCCGTCCCCACGTCTCGGAAACACGTCCCCTGCCGTCCCCCCGTCCCCGTCCCCAAAACCCTGTGGAACACTGAAAAATATTAGAAGTACATAAGACAAAATAAAGCACTTTTCCACTAACAAATAGCAATGAAGGGCAAACAAGAGCCCCAAAAGCATGTGTCAGTGAAGACTGGAAGGAGCACATTGAATATCCTTGCCTGTGTCTGAAATGGAATTATCTGAACCATCATTGATTACTATGAAAGATTAAAGATATTGAGTCACTGCCTCTGTAATGTAATCTAGGACACATTTCTTCAAGAAGAATAATGGCATCCAATAACTACTTAGACTAACCAGTCTAATCAGGTTCTGTCCTTAGTTTGGACTGTTTTTATACATTCAAGAATCTCTATAGCAGATGTATTTGATATTATTAGTTTTGTCTAACTGACTTGTTACAACTAGGTTCCTTCCTAAGTTTGAAGGGTTTGATATTATTAATTTTGTCTAATGGACTTGTTACAACTAGGTTCCTTCCTAAGTTTGAAGGGTTTTTATACATTCAAGAATATCTATAGCAGGATAAATATTATAGTTTTGATGAGATGTATTCACAATTTTTCTCTGATTTGTTTATACGTCACACAATTAATAACACATTTTCCATTTCTCATTCATCTAATTCACAAAAGATATTGTTGGGTAAGGTCAAGCCATCACTGTATCCTTTCTTGCAGCTTGGGACAAAGCCCCTCATTATGTAAGGTGAAGGAAGTTGTTGGACACCAAGGCCTTCGCACCAAGTTCAAGAACAGATTTTGAAATCTTACTAATAGTAATTATGCCTTTAGATCATTCTTGCCTTTGAACCATAGATTTTGGGCCATTCAGCCATACATGGCAAATTTTTCAAGCAATTGAAAGCTTTGAAGCAAAGCAAAAACAACAAAAAGGCTTTGAACACATTTGTTGTTTATTTCCTCACAATTTAACAGCCAAATTCAAGTGTCTTTGTATTTTGTTGTTGTGTGTAGGTATCATGATGCAGCCAAGAAAGAAACCAAATAGATGTAAATATATCAAGGCATTAAGTATGCATCTAAATACCCTCAACAAATATACATATCTTTCCAATTCTCATATATCAAATCAAGTTTAAACACTTGGTTAGTGCCCAACAGGTGTTCAAACCCTAAATATAAATTATAATTTATATTCATTAAATTATTGCATTGGAAATATTTCAGAAATCTTGGCATTTTACATTAGGGTCAAGGCATGTGCCACACATTTTCATCTCCCCAAACACGAGTTGTTGTCACTTGTCACCTTTCAAGACTTTCAAATAGGTTGATGGTTCTCCAAATAGCTAAAATTGTTTTTAATAAGGTAACAGTGCATGTATCATGTACACCGATTTTCCTCAAGTAGGCATAATATGCATTCATAGACTAACTCGTGCATAACAAACAACTTATTCCATTGAATACAAAATATTTGAAACGTATAATACTAAAAATGTTTGACACAGATTGACCACGTAAGCTATAAAATATGCAATTTAGAAAGAATAATTCTACAATATTATTCAAGGGGAGAGAAGTACTTGCTCAGATGCCCAATCATCTTCGTTTACATCAGATCTATTTGCTGCACTTCTTGGAGACCAAATGATCCCATCCAACAAACCACTGATTTTATTTTGCTTGTCTCCTAATATGGCTAACTCTCTCCACCCTCTTTCTCCACACATCATCTCATCCATCCTGTTGACATAATAAACTAAGAAATTATGATTCGTAAAAGACTAGAGCCTACAAAGCCATAAATTAAATATAGTACACCTAGTATAGTGCATCGAAAACAAAATAAATGCATTAAGAAAACATTGTATAGAATTATAAAAATTTGATAAAATTAAGAATAATCTTGAAGTGAAAGTCACTGGAGAAAACAAAAAAGAAAAAAGAAAACTAAAATACAGGGTCAAGACTCAAAATGTTCAATGGGTGAAAAGAATACATCCCTATGCATCAGATTACAAATAAAATAAGGAATAACAGTTTAATGAAGAATGATTTTAGGTTTTAAATAGAAAAGACTTTATTAGCAAGCTACATCCAGAGTATGATAATGCTTTTGTTTCAGTACAATAAGACCAACGTCTTAGAATGCTATTACTCCATTGCAATTTCCCTACAAGTCTGCTTTAATAAACCAAACCAATGAAAAGATTATCCAGTTTTCAATCCAGATTTATTTCACAAATTCATCTTATCAAACATCATTTTCTATATAATTTCTTATTATACACAAAAGGTATATAAGCAAACGTACATTTTAAGGTATATTTTCATTTCACAACAGAATGTTCCATAACACTGCAAGAGGTTGTACAACTCTATTGCAAAATACAACTCACACTGACCATGATTACATGTTATAAAAATAGAGCTTTCAAAACAAATATAATGTCAATCAGGTCATAAACATTGTAGCACTACATTACTAAATAAAATAACACAATAATAAAAAATTGTAACAGTTTAACACTTTTATGATATGTAAATCCAAATGAGGAGGATCTAACAGTTGCATGATCAAACCAAAAAAAATTAATCCCCATATCTAGTCTTCTACGACTAACACCATTTTTAGGGAAATGGCCCAAGAATAACAAGCAAATGCAATGTCTTTGATCTATTAATGATTTCTTAACATTTGAAGGGAAATCATATCTTGAGGTGAAATGAGCTCAATAATTCAGATGAATAATTATGCTGAAGCCTTACAGATCAACCTTGGCCCACTAGAAGTCTGTGCACAGGGTGTCATGAATGTAAATGTGGAAACGGATTTGAAGCTTTTAAAATTTATAGTCTTAACTGAATAACAAATCATGGAACCCATCTGATGACAAGAGATTGTTGTTGCTTGTCACAGATTTTCAACTCATTTAGTCTACCAAGATGATAGTTGCATTTCTTAAAGTTAAGAGATTTCAAAATAAGATGGCTGCTTCATTTTAAAAGGGGTGACTAGGTTCCCCTACGAAGTATACTTTCCCTTCATGCGATGGATAAAATTCAAAAAAGGACTAGTTTCAATAGTTATGCATTTTCAGGATACCCAAGAATCATGAGAGATCAAACTTTGGAACCTTAATAGGTCTTGTCACATGGAAATCAATAGGAAGAGAAGGATTTGGCAGATCACCCCTCAACTCTCCCCCACACTTGTTATTATTTGACATGGTAACACAGTAGCACTTATTGTATGTCATGGATGATGTCAAGCTCACCCAACTTCACTACAGTGACAATGTTAAACAATTGCCTGCCATTAACAATGTGCATACAAGCACTCACTCCTGTTATTCAAGGTGCCAGATCCATGGCTCAGCCTATTGAGAATGTGAAGAGACAAGTATTGTGGTGAAAAGTTGTTGATAAGAGGCAGATTTGGAAGAGCAGTTGAACCTGGAGAGTTGAATTATGATTCATAGGGGGCATCAATTTAAATTTAATTCAAACCTATGTTATTGATGCTATTCCTAGGAAGAACCTGGCATTTTAAGGATGAACCTGCAGTAGAGGGTCAGCTATTAATAATAGAAAAACACTAATAACTTAACTGAAACTAACCCAACTCATTTCCAATCCCTTCCTACCACTCCTCACAATTGATACCAGAACATGAAATATTTTAGCATTGTTTAGCCTCTGTCTTTATTCGTAGCTCACAATATCATTTTTTAAATCAGGAGCTTATGGATTCACCACAATCAAAGTTTCAGTTCTTAACATTTTGAATGTGCTGAATACAGAAGCTCCCAATGCAAAAATGCATGAGATATGCCTGAACAAATACATATTTTTTGGTTTGCCAAACACCCTTTGATAACTTCAAGGATATAGGAGCTTGGTTGGATTGCAACTTCATAATGGAGGGGCATATGTCAAACTTCCAAGAGCCAACAATACACAATTTGGTCTCTAAGCTGGCTGCGGTTTTAACCTAGGTCCCAACCACCATACCACAGTCCAACAGACAATTATAAGATTCTAACAATGAAATTCAATTTATAGACTCTTCACTGCACAAAAGTTGAATTTCAATAACCAAACCATCACAAAATTTAAGCACTTCAGACACTGATTACAAGAATATCAAGAAATGAAAAAGATGAATGAGAAAAGCTATATCAGATTCTAATCCACGATACCCTTGTGTTAGCAATTCATTGTAAAAAGATGAAAAGTAAAGGACCTGAAAAATGCTGCTTGAAGGCTCTCGCATATATCACCCTTTTTATGATTTTCAGCTTTCACAACTTGATGTAGAAACTTGGCACAAAACTTAGACACAACTTTACCTGTACAATAACTCATGTCAGAAAACTTTTCTCCCAAGCAATCTAAATGAAGCTCCATGATGATACTATAATAAAAAGTAGAATCCGCACAAACCAATTTTGCTATATAGAAGCAACAAAATCATTTTGACAGAAGAGTAAGCAAATTTCTTGTATATGATATTATTCAAAAAAGCTTTTTCCGAAACAATAAATTACTTGATTTTAAAAGAAAATGTGGAAATTATTAATGATATCATAAGAAAGATCTAAAAACCTCTGAATGTTAATGACAACACATTGAAAAAGGACACCTATGTATAAGATTTTAAAAACAAGAATTGTTAAGAGCATAAAACTTTAAACTTTCATTGGTTGCAATTAACATCTTCATGAAAAATATGTTGTGTTCCTAAACAAGATAATTTGTTATGTAATGTAAATGAGATATTTTGCTGTAAAGCCTATATTTTGTTACATGATGTAACTTATATAAATGATGGTAAGTAACAGCATCAAGTAATTAATTGATTCATGTAGGTTCATTCACAATGTTGCTATGTAGATGTGGCTTGGGCAAAAAGCTACTAGTAGGTTCACTGACTCTATCAATGTAGTTATGTAGGTAGGTTGTGTGAGAAGCTACTCCATTTGATATAAACAAAGGTTAATCCTCCCTAAGTTAAGAATCCATTTTCATATCAACATATTCTTATGTCTTTATAACATCTCGTAGAGAAAGAGTTTTTCCTCAAATAGACTTGCAAGGGTGAGTGCACTCCAATTCTAGGGTGTATAGATGAGCACATGTTTATTCAATTTAAGTAGCTGTAGCTATTTTCCTACAGTCACACTACACTGAGGAAAAGGACTTGTATTGAAGAGGAGCTATAACATTTCAATGGAGTGTCAGATTGAGATTAATCTCGTTGTTGAAGAGTGGACTAGAAGACATTTCCAAAATGCATGTATTCATCAACTTTGATGCACTAATTAAGTAAATGTAGTCAACCTAAAACAGCGATTTCTTTGGCACCCTAACTTGTATCAAGGATAACTTTGCAGCTAGGGGTTAAATCGAGCTGCAGTAAATTTTTTTGTAAATTTGATAGCAGATAAAATAAGATTTTATATGTTATAAAGAACAAGCTCTGAAATCTTACATTTAATTTTAACCTCAAATCTCTAGCCAGAAAAGTGTTGAAGAAAAGGACAAAGTCACATTGAAACAAGGTTAGAAAACAAGTACTAAAAGACAGTGGAATGCATTTGATTATTTGTTTGATAAATTGATAATTAATTTGAATGTGAAAGGGAACTATGAAAAAGAAAAAGACACATGGCTAGATTTCGAGGATGACTGCATTAAACTGTATGCAGATTTTTTCAAATTAAATGAGGATATTTATTTGATCTTCTTTTTTATAGACCCTTTACTTATGATGAATATTATTTTGCATCCATATAGAATGTTTTCCCTCCTCTATATAACAAGTTTACTGATGTAGATAATGCACAAGAGATGAATTGACTTGCGGATGACTGTGAGGGTCGGTGGCAGTCAGAGGCTGTATTGTATATGTCCTCACATTATTCTTGTATCATTATTTGTATTTGTACTTCAAGATTGTATCTTTAGTTGATTACATGGCATGAGAGCCTGAATTGTATTTTGTATATCAGATATTATGTTCTTTTACCTGTATTATGTACTACACATATGAGGATGTGATATGACATTTATTTACTTAATGAAGTTGCTTCATTTTTATTCCATGTTTATGAGATAATGAGCTATTATTTATTTTTGTGAGATTGTTTTGGGACTCGATCCTTACAATGTAGCTGAGAGGAGAGTAAATGAAGAGCATCCATGGAGAGATCCACCAATGATGTTCTATTTTCAAGAGCCTGCCTTTGTTCCTTTATTAGCAAATCATAAAGAGGGCTTGGAATTTCCATCTATCTCGCAAACATTGCACAAGTTTACAAGGAGGAAGGATTGTTGATCAAAGAAGAACAACCTTTTGTGTTGGATATAACATTTATATCCTACATACACCCACCCTTAGCAGTTAAACTAGAGACAACTTCAAGCTTATCTAGAAATTTTACAAATTTATCAAGTTCAAATGGTTTAGTCATTAGTGTAAGTTCCGAGCGAAATGGTTAGTCCATGATTTGTGTACTACGATAATCATAGTGTTTTGAAGTTGGTGAAGAACATAAACGTGTTTGGTCCTAGCATGAACTAGGTTCTTCAACAACTTCAAAGCACTTTGATTATTGCGATACCATGGAATCAATGAAATAGGATCCAATTCAAATCATAGAGTAGTTGTTGCAACCATATTGCCCCACAACATACACTAATGACTACCATGTACCCTACTTGAATGGAAAACATGTTGACTATGTGTGTTTATTGCTATATTGTTACACTACAAAATTCACAAATATACAAATAAGAATGGTATGTACCAAATTGATTATAGACGAAAAACACAAGTATTGCTTTATTGAAGGTAGTTTTTTATTACAATGAGTGTAGAACTGGGAGAAACAAATTGTTAGTGTAATTAATATGTAATTACACTTGCATAACTTTACTTAGGTTTTGCTTAGGTAATAATTAGTTTACATAATTAATAAGTAAGTTTTATTTAGTTGAGTTGTTTTTAGGTCAACATGAGGGTTGCATACATTGCTTTAATAAACCAATTCTCTTATTGTAATTTCAAAATTCTGAATATTCTCAATTTGCACATTTCATGCAAAGCTCTACTTTTTTGATGTTTTCTCTTCTGTGGAAGGTGTTTAGGTTTGCATGTCTGATCTAGGGTTTCTAATATGGTATCAAAGCCTTGACATGCAGCCCCTTCTCAAATTCTGGAGAAAATTATGCAGAGTTCGTTCGGGGTTCCTCGAGGATTTTTTGCCTTGAGTTCATTTATGCAGCGTCTTGGATCAGATCGGGGACCACCATTGGATTCAGAGTGCTGGAAAGAGTCAGGAATGACTTTTATTTTTCTGATTTTCATCATCGTTGAAGAAATCTGTGAGGGTTTCAAGCTCGGTGAGTTTTTGCAAGCTCTGGAGGTAGCTGATTTTTTGGAGCATTTTGAGCATGAACGAAGGTCACCATCGCGTTCGCAACAGCCAAAAACCCTAAGAATGCCTATCGTTTTGTCGATTTTGGAGCAATTGATTTCTGAGGCAAAAAAAATTTGCCACGGAGGCCGTACGGCCTCCTAAGCACGCACTCCGAGGTCGAAATGGCACAAAAATTACAAATATTTTTTTTAAAAAACAGAGTTTTTAAAAAGTTTTTTGTGGGGCCAAAGTAAAAATTTGGGTGCCGCCCGACGACCACCCATTCGTTGCCCAGCGGCCCAGCTCCGCTCCTCCACCACTCGGCCCACGCCAACCCCCACGAGCTCCAGCGCGAGCAACTCTGGTCACATGGGGGACCGGGCGCTATGCGCCCAGCCCCTGGCCGGCCCCTTCAGCACCCGCATGGTCATATGGATGACTAGGGGCTTTTTTTTTTAAGCCCCCTGGGCTGCCTATAGGCCATATTGGCCATTTTGGAGCACCTTTGACAAAATCGGGCGTAACTTTTGCGTACGGTGTCCTTTTTTTGCAAACGAGATACCGTTGGAAAGCTAATTCCGACACCGATCTAGTGGTGTTGGTAGTTTTTTCTGATTTTGCTCTAGTTTTATTTTGCAAGTGCTTGAACTCAGAACTTGTGTTTTTCACTCCGGAAGGCATATCTTTTTGACTCGGTGATCTTTTTTTTGCCATTCTTGCGGCATTGGAAAGCTGGTTCAGTCCTCTACACAGATCTGAGGTCTATTTTTATTTTCTATTTATGCATGTTTAGGCATTCTCTCCTTTTGCAATCATTGGGTATTGTAATAAATGAATTGATATAAAGTTCCATTCGGGGGGTTTCTTGCATAATAATCTGACTAGAGTGTGCATGCACTTTGATCTTCATCTTGTATTGATGACAACTCGCATGGGTTGTAATCCGGTTTCTTAGTTTCTTTTGGCCATATTTTGTCTTAGCTTGACACATCAGATTCATATCGGATCCATCTCAGTTTGAGGGCCACTAAATTTGTGGTTAATGTTCCTGAGTCTTTATGGTACTTGTTCCCATGGAAGAGTTTTAGTTTCAGTTTGGCATCGGCATCGAGATTCACAACTTCCAGATTCTGTCATCATCATATCATCTACTGTTGCTTTATGGATTTCAGTGTTACTCCACAGTGTTCTTCCAGTGTTTCTTTGCAGCAATCGTCTCATTGTAGGGGGGTTGTCCCACTGGGTTTTCCTTCTCTACCTCATTATTGCATTTGTACATGGGTACCTGATCAGGCCTTGTTGTCGGGACCCATTCATGCTTTCTTGCATTCATCTTAGTTTTAGGTGCATGCTTATTTAGTCTCCCTAAGTTGCACTTATGGGGGGGTGTTAGTGTAATTAATATGTAATTACACTTGCATAACTTTACTTAGGTTTTGCTTAGATAATAATTAGTTTACTTAATTAATAAGTAAGCTTTATTTAGTTGACCTGTTTTTAGGTCAACATTAGGGTTGCATACATTGCTTTTATAAAGCAATTCTCTTATTGTAATTTCAAAATTCTGAATATTATCAATTTGCACATTTCATGCAAAGCTCTGCCTTTTTTATGTTTTCTCTTATGTGGAAGGTGTTTAGGTTTGCATGTCTGATCTAGGATTTCTAACACAAATCAGACCCTTCCCCAACTACAGAAATTCTATTTAAAGGCTCCAACAGTTGTCAGTTAGACCATGACTGTTGGTAACCATTTATAACCATTCATAAACAAACAACCCAAAGCAAACAAGTAACTAACAAAATAAGTCAACTGCACAACTACTAACAAAATATAACATATTCTAATTATGCTAACTACATAACGTTAAAGTTTGCTTTTCCTTGAAATAACTCCTGAATTTGTAGCAAAGACATGGTCAATAGCAGATCTTCTTACGTCAACAAAACTGGCCCAATTAGAGTCTATCTATACAGGCAACTTGAACTCTAAAGGCTACTTGAACAAGATGCCAAAGTAAAGTGACTCAAGATGACAACTACGACATATTGAAGGAGTCATTTTGCTACTTGATAGTGAATGAGTATTTGGTTGTGATATGAACCCAGAAAGATAGCTAATGGCAAAACATTGGTCTGGTTGAGTGTATGTAAGAAGAACAAACTACTGACCAATTGTTTGAATATTGATTCACTAACCAATGGTGAATCAGTGTGAGCTAAAAGTTTAAGCACAACCTCCTTGGGTGTAGACAACAGATTAGATTCTAACAAGTTGAATTTCTCTGTAAGACTTTCTGCATACTTCATTTGAGAAACCAAGATCGCATGATCAAATTGTCAAAACTCTACACCTAAACAATGGTGCAAAAGGCCAACTTTGTCACATTAAACTAAGCAATAGCTCCCCAAATGTGTTTTACATTGCCTTTGTGTTGTGTTGCAAAAGCAATTTTTGTACATCTATAAGTGGACTCCCCCAACTATGCAAGAGATATGTACCTACCTACTCAAAGCTTAATATTGGAATCTCAACCAATAGATTCAAAGATTAAATAAATGTCTCATTGTAAAGGGACAAACTGTTCAACACCAAAGTAAACCATATATTCATCATCTACCAATTTGTTTGTAGCACATAACTAATCATTTAGGTCTTTCAACTTAAACAAGTGTTCAGACAAGGACTACCCTTTTGATCATCTTTGTAGAAAACAACAAATTCTACATACAATGCATGATGCTATCAAATGTCTGGTACTTATTTTTTCAGACTTGTACACATGATAACAACAAAAGTGGGATTACGGACTTCAAGTATGAGATCATAAAAAAAGTTAAATCAAAAAGTTTGAGGAATAAAAGCACCTCTTTGTAACAATTATCAAAACCATCAACAATTGGAGAGGGTCTAACTTCCTTCCCCAAAACAGTACGATCACAATCCTGATACTCACATAAAGTAAAGTAACAGACTCCAAACTTCATAGTTTTTCCTGATGAATTTGTAAGAGTCAAGTAACACTAAATTTTGAGTATTAGCCATGTTTAATAGCGGATGAAGACCTCAAAGACAGGAACAGATCTTCTACCAGACTAATAACTGAAAATTTGGATTGTTATCCGTGACTTATTGGAGTTTTGAAGGACTGATTGTTGATATGTAAAGGACTGATTGTTGTCAATTGTGGGAAAATGGAAGAATATTGCATAAAACAATTCCAATAATCTCCTTTACATACAGAAATTATAATTCTGGAAATATTAGATTATGAGAACTTTGCATTCAGAACTTATTTCACTCATCTCCAATACTCTATCCCCTTCAATGTTCAAACTGCAACTTTCAACAGTTCTGTACCAACCATGATCTGCACAAGGTCTGACAGGTGCACCCTGCCAGCGATTTGTACATTTTATGTGACCACTCTGCACAGCAATATGTTGTTTTATTTCTGTGGCCTATGCTGCAAAGACATCACCTGCACTCTTAACTGCTACTCATGGTTGACTATGCCCCTGACTGATCCTTGTTGTTGTTTGCTCCTTGCAGCAATGTCTCTGCGAAGTGCCTTCCATAATAATGTCTGCAATGATTGAATTCATGTGTCGATAACATTCAGATTTCACAATGTCTGCTTTCACTCACAGATTACAGTCAAATTTCATCATTACAACATTATATCTTTTATATCATATGTTATACATTTATACTTAATGTCTAATAAAGTGGCCATCATTATTTGTTTCCAATCATGCCCCATCCAACTTTGGAGCTGGGTAATGACTGTTGATGTTATAGCAGCTATGGGCTGCACTTCCTTTGCACAAATTCCAAGGAGAAGAACATGAATTAAATAAGTAGCCTTCGGCTATTTAATTCATGTCTACAACTTTTATTAATGACAAAGGGCCGACCCTAATGGATTCGCATTTACTATTTGTTCATGGGCCGACCCTAATTGTATTTATTATTATTTATGTTTTTCTTAAAGGGGCCGACCTAACTTGAAGAGGCGCCTCTCTTGTATTTATACAAGGTCTTCTTGTCATTGTAAATCATTCATTCATTCAAGAAAGTTCGCAATTAAGAGCAGAGCAGAATTCGCACTTTCTTAGCAGCAGATTTGATTCAAGGAAGATATCATATTCATTACTAGTTTGCATCTAGAAGAAGGGCGATTTTCCTTGTATCAAGAATCGGCCATTATTGGGCCTAAGTTGTAAGCAGATTTCTGCTCTTGTTTCACTTTATATAAGAGATTCATTTGCTGGGTTTTTCTCCCTCAAGAGGAAGGTTTTCCCAGGGTATCTTGTTGTGTTCATTGTCTTATGTGTTGCAATATTATTAAGTGCTTTCATTGTTTGATCTGATCTAAGAAACACTAACATGGTATCAGAACGGGTGTGAAAAAGATCGTGATCAGATTTAGTTTGCAACACTCACCTTATTATTTTTCAGTCTATCTTCTAAATTCCTCAAGATGGTGAACGGTCTGAAAATCAAGGATAGACTCGAAGGAATTTCGAACTACACATCATGGAGGTTCAGGATCATGCTCACATTGGAGGAGAATGATTTGGCTGAGTTTGTGAAAACAAAAGTTCCCGAACCTGAGGAGGAAGAAGAGAAGTTGCAGTGGAGGAAGAAAGATACTAGGGCAAAGAAAGTGTTGGTTGATTCCGTCAAGGATCATGTTGTACCGATTGTCTTCAAGTTGGATACGGCAAGAGAGATGTTTACAACCTTGGAAGAGATGTATGAAATCAACAACACTAGTCGAGCTCTTGCACTAAAGCAACAACTTCATCATGTGAAAATGGCAAAAGGAGAATCTGTTATTACATACTTCATGAGGATTTCAGAAATAAGAGATCAGCTCTCTACAATTGGTCACATGATTGATGACAAAGAATTGACTATGCTTGCTCTCAATGGTCTTCCGCTTTCATGGGAATCATTTATTCAAGGAATCAATGCAAGATCTAAACTTCCCAAGTTTGATCGATTGAGAATTGACTGTATCCAAGAGGAGTCGAGACTAACAGCTAGGGGCATTGGTCAAAGTTCAAAGAATGAAGAATTACAAGTTCTTGCCTCTCATTCGTCAAAGAAAGGAAAAGGCTTTAAGAAAGGGTTCTTCAAGAGGAATCGAGAAAACGGAAATGATGGTGCTCCTGCCTTCAAAAGGAAACGAGACATGTTCAAGATTCAATGTTTTCGTTGTGATAAGTATGGACACTTTGCGAAGGATTGTCCTCAAAGACCTAAGCAACAAGTTGCCACTGCAAATGTTGAAGAAATCGCTCCACAAAAGGACTCCAGTGATTATCTGTTCTATTCAGCTTTGTCAAGCAATGTATCTACCGACGCCAACACTTGGCTAATTGATAGTGGTGCTTCTAGGCACATCACTGGTTTGAGGGGTCACCTTTCAAACTTAGTGGAGAGCAACTCTAGTGATCAAGTTGTTATTGGAGACGATGCTAGATATTCTGTGAAAGGAATTGGAAACTCCACTCTTCACTTGGATTCTGGGATTTCATTGGAGTTGAATGATGTACTGTTCGTTCCAGGGATAAAGAGGAACCTTGTCTCAATTTCGGCATTAGAAGACAAGGGTTATCAAGTTGCCTTTTCTAAAGGCAAAGTTCTTATATGGGCAAAGAACTCCAACTTCAAAACTGCTCAAGTAATTGGTGTTAGACATGAATGTCTCTACAGGTTATGCACTTGTCCCCCTCAAGCACTTGTGCATAACAGTTCCAGCATGTGCGATCTATGGCATCGAAGATTGGCTCACATTCACTTTCGTGCTCTACCTATCATGGAGAAGATGGTCACCGGTCTTCCAAAATTCAATCAAGAACACGAAGGTACATGCAAGGGATGCGCCCTAGGCAAGAACACAAAAGGTACGTTTCATTCTAGTGAAAGTAGATCCAAATGTATTCTTGATCTGATTCATTCTGATTTGTGTGGTCCAATGTCTATTGCATCTTCTAGTGGTTTCTTGTATTATATTATTTTTATTGATGATTACTCTAGAAAGACTTGGATTTATTTCTTGAGATCTAAAGAATCTAAAGAAGTATTAGAAAGATTCAGAGAATTCAAGGCGTAGGTTGACAACCTGTCTGGTAAAAGGATCAAGGTTTTGAGATCTGATAATGGTGGAGAATACACCTCTGGCACCTTTCGAGATTTTTGTATTGAAGAAGGGATTAAGAGGGAGTTCAGTGTTCCCTATAATCCTCAACAAAATGGTATTGCTGAAAGAAAGAATAGGTCTATTGTGGAAGCAGTGAAAGCTATGATCCATGATCAAGATCTGCAAATCTCTCTTTGGGCTGAGGCATCGAGGACAGCTGTCTATGCTCAAAACAAGAGTCCCCACAGGATCTTAGAGAATAAAACTCCTGAAGAAGCATTCTCAGGGGTGAAACCAGAAGTTAGTCATTTGAGGATCTTTGGTTGTCCAGTTTATGTTCATATTCCAAAGGAAAAGAGAACAAAGCTAGAACCTTCTGGGAAGAAAGGAATTTTTGTAGGTTATAGTGAGACATCAAAAGCTTACAGGATATATATACCAGAACAGAAGTCTATTGAGATTAGTAGAGATGTCACATTTGAGGAAGATATTGCTTTTAGAAGGTCCAAGGGCACTCCTATGGAAATTGATGAAGAAGAACCTCCTCAAGATATGGATGTTGACCATATTCCAGAGAACCTAAAGGATGCTCCAAAACCTAAAGAAGATGTTGATCCAGTTGAACCCTTGGATCCTATTGATGGGCCTCTAGATATTGTGATTGGAAAGAAAAGACCTCTTTGGGCTCGTAGGACAATGCAAGAAGCAGAAAGTTTTGCAGCTCCAAGAGGAGCTTTCAGAGAAAGCAAGAGACCTCACAAGTTCTCTAGTTATGTCACCTTGATGAGTCAGATTATTGAGTCAGAGCCTTCAAGTGTCGAAGAAGCTTCTAGTCAACAAGTATGGAAAGATGCCATGTCTAAGGAATACCAGTCCATACTTAAGAACGATGTTTGGAATATAGTTCCTAGACCCAAAGGCAAATCTGTGGTGTCTTCTAAGTGGCTCTTCAAGATCAAGCATGCAGCTGATGGGAGCATTGAGAAGCACAAGGCAAGATTTGTGGCTAGAGGGTTCTCACAAAAAGAGGGAGTTGACTATGAAGAAACTTTTGCTCTTGTGGCTCGATATACGTCTGTCAAAACCATCATTGCTATTGCTGCATCTAGAGGATGGAAGATTCACCAAATGGATGTAAAGACAGCTTTTCTAAATGGTGTAATAGAAGAAGAGGTTTACATTGAGCAACCTGAAGGATTTGAGGTACATGGGAAGGAGTCTCATGTTTGTAAGCTGAAGAAGGCCTTGTATGGTCTTAAGCAAGCTCCTCGTGCTTGGTACGAAAGGATTGATCAATATCTATCAAGCTTGGGTTTCTCAAAGAATGATGCAGATTCCAACCTCTACTTCAAGGTAGTAAAGGGTGAAGCTTTGATTCTGGTTTTATATGTTGATGATCTGATTATCATTGGTGAAGAACATCTAATTCTAAAATGCAAGAAGGAATTAGCTTCAGAGTTTGAGATGAAGAATCTAGGTCTCATGCATTACTTTCTTGGCTTAGAAGTTTGGCAAAAGCCATATGAGATGATTCTAAGTCAAGGCAAGTATACTGTTGACATTCTTAAAAGGTTTGGTATGATTGACCGCAAACCTATGTCTACACCCATGGAGACTAATCTAGATAAGTTGAAAGAGGCTGCAGCTAGTTCAGAACCAGTGGATTCTACGATGTATAGACAATTGATTGGTTCATTAATGTATCTAGTTAACACTAGACCTGACATCTGCTATGCACTGAGTGCAGTTAGCCAGTTTATGTGTGAACCAAGGCAAATACATCTTGTAGCAGCTAAACATATCTTGAGATATTTATGTGGCACAATTGGATATGGGTTGAGATATTCTTCAGGTGTGGATTTAGAGCTGCATGGTTTTACTGATTCTGATTGGGTAGGATGTGTCTCAGATGGGAAGAGTACCTCTAGTTGTTGCTTCAGTTTGGGTACTGCTATGATTTCTTGGTGTAGCAGGAAACAGTCTTCAGTGACTTTGAGCATAACCGAGGCAGAGTATATAGCAACTTGTGTGTCAGCTCGTGAGGCAGTGTGGCTTCGTAAGCTCCTTGCAGGATTGTTTGGACAATCAATGGAGCCTACCATTATACACTGTGATAATCAGAGCTGTGTAAAGCTTTCTGTCAATCTCGTGTTTCATGACAGAACAAAGCATGTTGAGATCAAGTACCACTATATTAGAGATATGGTACAAAGGAAAGCTATACAGTTGAGGTATATCAGCACTGAAGAGCAAACGGCAGACATTCTCACCAAGCCTCTCTCCAAGATTAAGTTTGTGTACTTTTGAGACAAGCTTGGTATGGTGGAGAATGCAGCCTTGACTGAGAAAGAGTATCAGCATCAGTGATCCTTGATTGATAATGCATTTCTCTATTGAGAGAGATTTGAGGTGTAAGCCCTTGATAATGCATTTCTCTATTGAGAGAGATTTGAGGTGAAAGCCCTTGTTTCCACCCTCTGGGAGAGCCATGGTGGATGTCATGTGTGTGACTCCATGACAGCATCACGTGAGGGAATCCGTGATGATTTATTTGTGCTTGTGTATCACCCTCTAGGAGAGCCATGGTGAAAGTCACGTTGAGGTGACAACATCACATTAAGTGATGAGCACTTGTTCATACCATCTACGGAGGTAGACATAATGGTTGATATCACGATGAGGTGATATTCTATTTTGTTTTCATTCTGATATGATGTGTCTTGTGCAGGTGGAAGTTCATCCCTAGCTGAGAAGGAGTGTTGATGTTATAGCAGCTATGAGCTGCACTTCCTTTGCACAAATTCCAAGGAGAAGAACATGAATTAAATAAGTAGCCTTCGGCTATTTAATTCATGTCTACAACTTTTATTAATGACAAAGGGCCGACCCTAATGGATTCGCATTTACTATTTGTTCATGGACCGACCCTAATTGTATTTATTATTATTTATGTTTTTCTTAAAGGGGCCGACCTAACTTGAAGAGGCGCCTCTCTTGTATTTATACAAGGTCTTCTTGTCATTGTAAATCATTCATTCATTCAAGCAAGTTCGCAATTAAGAGCAGAGCAGAATTCGCACTTTCTTAGCAGCAGATTTGATTCAAGGAAGATATCATATTCATTACTAGTTTGCATCTAGAAGAAGGGCGATTTTCCTTGTATCAAGAATTGGCCATTGTTGGGCCTAAGTTGTAAGCAGATTTCTGCTCTTGTTTCACTTTATATAAGAGATTCATTTGCTGGGTTTTTCTCCCTCAAGAGGGTGGTTTTCCCAGGGTATCTTGTTGTGTTCATTGTCTTATGTGTTGCAATATTATTAAGTGCTTTCATTGTTTGATCTGATCTAAGAAACACTAACAATGACTGCTCTTATGCTGAAGTGGAGTTTGCTCTAAAGATCTCGGGCTATGTTACCAGTTCAGCTTTGGATTCAAATTCAGGTTCAAGGTTCAGGTTCATCTGGGTCCGGCCATACAATATATATATATATATATATATATATCAATTAATAAAAATAATATAAATAGAATATATTTAAAAATAAATTATATATATATATATATATTAGTAACATACTTCATATCCACTTATATAAATATATAGACAAACATTAAATATTAAATATATTAATATAAATATAAACACATTGGTTACAATAACCCGTCAATCGCTTAATATATATTTGATCAATAGAGACTGCTAGATATCCAGGGATTACGAAAGATTCAAAAACTAAAGATAAATATGTGATCCGCCCATAGCTAATAGTATCAACATTATATCTTTTATGTCATATGTTATACATTTATACTTAATGTCTAATAAAGTGGCCATCATTATTTGTTTCCAATCAAGCCCCATCCAACTTTGGAGCTGGGTATTGACTGCTCTTATGCTGAAGTGGAGTTTGCTCTAAAGATCTTGGGCTATGTTACCAGTTCAGCTTTGGATTCAGATTCGGGTTCAAGGTTCAGGTTCATCTGTGTCCGGCCATACAATATATATATATATATATATATATATCAATTAATAGAAATAATATAAATAGAATATATTTGAAAATAAATTATATATATATATATATATTAGTAACATACTTCATATCCACTTATATAAATATATAGACAAACATTAAATATATTAATATAAATATAAACACATAAAATAGTATATATATTTAAGGGAAATACTGTTGCAAAATTGCAGCCTTCATAGGTTACAATAACCCGTCAGTCGCTTAATATGAATATTTGATCAATAGAGACTGCTAGATATCCAGGGATTACAAAAGATTCAAAAACTAAAGATAAATATGTGATCCACCCATAGCTAATAGTATCAAGGAAAAGCTAAAGAACCATATGTAGGGCAGTATATGTTATGTTTGCTGCTGTATTTCCCACATAAAGTTTTAAGAATAACTTTCATTCAAGTATACTGTGAAATATTTACGTCCTTTTACTGTGCATATCAAGTGGCATTGCCATTGAATGAATAGTAGAATATGGAGCCTAATGTGCAAACTGTAAAAGATCAATTCAAGCTGCATGTATAGGATACAAATTCAGAGTGAATGGTGGAATAAATGTGTCATAGAAATTGTTCAGAATTCATTTGTTCAAAACATGCTCTTGCCTAGACAGAGCTTATCTGTGATTGAAAAAAAATATTTACAAGAAGAAAACTGACAGAGCTTAACTGCAATTAGTTGATCCTAAAAATCAGATTTTTTTTTAAATATATATATTTTCCAGCATTTACCCTAGGTATGCCCAAGGTTCGTTCCTAGGACTGTGGATTCATCCTGGATATGTCCTGAGATGCAACTGGGATGAATCCTAGACGTGTAATGTACCCAGGACAAAACCACAATTCTGGGGACAAACCCTGGGCATACCTAGAGGCTTGAAGGGACCAGACAAGGGGTGAAGAAACATCAAGCTTGGCATGGATCCAAGCCTCGTCAGGCGTCATGTTCCTCACAGCCTTGTGAGACATGCAGTTCTAAATATCGGTAACACAATTGACTACCTCAGCCCCAAAAGCAAGTGACATGTTTTTGGACTGTATCATATAATTTGCCATCTCTTTCGAGGTGTTCGTTCTTTCTTTCAACAATGCCATTTGGTTTAGGTGTGTAAGGGACTATATGCTAATGGTGAATGCTATCTTGATCAGAAGTGAAGACTGATTCTCAATGAATGACTTGAAGATTTTAAATTTTGCAAAGACCTCATTTTTGCACTTGAAAAATTATATCCACGTACGGTGTGAAAAGTCATCTATAAAAGTTAGCAAATATTTGGTTTCTAAAAACAAAGGAGTGGAAAATTGAATAAGTTCGCTACAGACCAACTCTAGAGGAGCTTTAGCACAGTGGACCCTTACTTTGGGAAAAGGATCTTGATGATGTTTTTCAAGGACACAACCACAATAAACAAAATTGGTGCAGGACACCTTAGGGAGGCCAAGTACTAAAATTTGTATGCTCAACTATTTTAAGTACCAGTAATTCAAATGCCCAAAATGTTCATGCCACAGTTTGCTCTAAGAGTCAGAGTGAGCAATAAAGGATGAACCTGTAGATTACCCAAACCCATCAAATCTATACAACTGTGAACCATGATCAGAACTCCTAAAGCAATCATTATTTCAGGATTCTACAAATCTCTACTTACAACATCATGTGGATAAAACAATTGTATTTCCACCACCAAAATACCAAATCTAATATATAGAAAGCAAATTTGTAGATATCTTAGGAACATAAAGGGCCTTATTGAAACACGCATTTGTCAACTCAACCATTTCAAAGCTGAAAACATTTATCTGTGAGAATCCCCTACTGCAATCTATGAAGAACTGCTATTTCTGAGAGAAGTGAAGACTTAGGTGAAAGTATCATATGATGTGAAACACTGGAATCTAGAATCTAACCGTCTAAAGATGCAACAGATGTTTGAGTAGAAAGGGCTTTCCCTTTGCCTTTGGAAGTAGAAGAAAGTGAAGGAGAAGAAGGAGAAGAAATGGTCATCTTATGTTGTTTCATTGCTTCCTCCAAAGGTTCTAATCTCTTCCAAATTTTAGTTTCCATACAACTATTCTTTCCACAAAAAGAACATGGATCACTAAGCTTCTACTTAGGTCTAGGGAAGATCTCATTTGAATAGGAGTAGACTTAAGCTCAGTGGTTTTAAAAAGTTGATTTGAAGAAAAGCAAGCAGAGTTTGTTTTATCATTGGATTTAGACTTTTGATTAGGCTTTCATTTACATTTAGAAGAATTGACAAACAATGCTTGACTCTTAGTGTTGTTTTTATCACATGATGACTCACTTAGAGTGTTTGTTTTTAGATGGGACTCCACTCTTGCCTATATATGCAAAAGCTTTGTGTAGTGTTGTAAAATAATAGAATATTAGCTATTTCACATGGATGTGAATTCTCCTTTAGAGGTGATTTTGACTTTGCAAAGTTTCCTAGTGATTTTCACAATATCTGCTCCTCGAAGCAGCCCCATGTAAAAGCATTGGTCTTTTTGAGAAATCACCCAACATAGAAAGAATTATAATAGAAAAGTGATTTACATATAACTCTTCCTTGAATTGAGAAGGAATATGCTTCACCAAGATGTGGCTTTTGCTTTTTTAAATAATCAGATCAAATGGTATCCTTGTCTGATGCCTTTGTTTTTTCTTGACGATGTAGAAAATGAGGTTGCTTGTGCATCCTTTAAAGCTAGGAACATGCGCTAAAAGGAGTTTGAATGTATATAATCAAACATTCTACCTTCAAGAAAAGTGTTATTTTCATTCTTTCCCTGTTAATCTATGTTCTTGTTTGGGCAACGAAAAGAACCCAAGCATGAAGAATCCACTTTCAGTTTCTGAATTCTGCTATGGAAACTAGAGCTAGGTGAAAGCTTGAAGATTTTCTTAAAAAGGTTTCTAAGAAAGAATTAATATTTTCCACTTATATTTCCTTTCTTGGAGAAGGAGCACAAAGAGCCAAAACAATTGCCTCCTTAAAACCTGGTTATATTTTTCTATTAAAATTTTATAAAAACCAGTTTCCTGCACATTTCAAAATTAAAAAGCATCAACTTCAACGTTATGTGAATCTTATTCCTCCTGAAACAGCCTAGGAGCACACCTTATGAATGAATCTTACTTAATATTTCCTTGACAACTTAAGAATCTGATATCAAAACATGGTGACAGTAATAGATTAAAAAATTACCCTAAAAAATGGCCGACTCGTGAGTACTCAAAAAAATATTAGCGTGGCAAGTTGTGATTTTAACCATTGTACACAAAAACTCAGCAAGTTTTTTGCAGGTTAACTCACTAAAAATCATGGTTATGAGATAAAAACTTGCCCAGTAATGCATAAATGCATTCCACAGCCAGAAAAGCATCAAAAGACTTCATATTTTCAAGAAAAGTATCAGAACACTTCATTTTTCACAATTTCATCTTCCACCTCTCACTGCTTCATCACGTTGACAACATTTGGAATTGATTTCAACAGATTTTATGTGACCTTGGACTGATTTGATGACTAACAAGTTTTTTTGCAAGGTATGTAACCTAACCATATCCCAATTCCAATTGTATTTTTTATTCTCAGATTTTTGTTTTGTTTTTCCCTCTCATTCCAGGGTTTCATTATTCTCTTTTTAAATTTTTTCCTGTTATTTAACACCTAGCTAGTTGCTAGGGTTTACATTTTATAATCTTTAATTTATTTATTTTTAGTTATGCAGATTTTGAAATTCAGTTTTTTTTGAGAGAGATATGGCATCTTAAGACCCCATTTTGAAGCATGCAACCCTAGAGAGAGAAACAAAACAAGTGTGTAATTACTCTGGGAACAACATCAAAGACATCAAACATTTCAAATATCATCTTGCATGAGTTCATGGAAGAGATAATTCACTTTGCCATACAGTAGAGCCCAATGTTATACAAAAGTTTAGTTTATGGCCACTATGATGTGTTTTGTTGCTTTTCTAGTCACTGTGATGTTTGAGATTTATGATCATATGACTGTTGAACTTGACACTAATTAGTAATAAGTAATAACTATGAACTAATGAAATATGATCAATGATCAATGAGCAATCATGTGTAATTGTGTATTAATTTTTTTTAAATCTATGAAATTATGAACTATGTTCCCAAAGGACATGTCCCTAGCCCTTCTAGACACGTTCCCATACCAAGGATGTGGGAATGCCTCAAAAACATCCCCCTACCATTCCCTATCAAAAAAATTGCAAAAACATCCCAAAAATAACAATACTGCACGGAGCAGCCAATTGTGCCAACACAATAAAGCTCAAAAAAAATTAAAAGCTCAAAATGAATAAAAAATTATTTTATTCTTTTTTTGTGGACCCCCACACCACACTCAACCCCAAATGATTAAAAGAAGCCTCCCTCTTTCATTCCAAATCATTTTTACATGAGAAAAAAAGTTGTAGCAAAGTTAGGGGGAAAAAAACATTTTGAGCAAGGTTTGAAGGTGCAACTAAAGATAACAAAACTGGGGCGGCATTAGTGAGCAGCGAGTAATCAGATAGCAAAACTAGTAGCAAAGGTAATTGTATCTTTCCTTCTTTTTCTTCTTTTTTTTCAAAGTTTCACTGAAGAATTTGTTTTTTTTCTTCTATTTTCAATTTGCACTTACATTCTTTTTTCACAAAACAACATGGACAGATGCATTGACACTAATGAACATGAAATGGAAGGAGGAAATGTAAGAGCTTCAACCGCATTTGTGGATTCATCCTTGTGTGGGAGTGCTATGGGTGAAGGAGAATAGCCATGTGACCGATTTGAATGCCCTTCCACCATCTTGAAATCTTATGCAGAGAGCCCTTTCAAACCCGATAAACCTCTTCCACAATTTGTGACAACCCCAAACAAAGGCAAAAATAAAAATTCAAGGGAAAGTAGAGTGTGGTTGTGTGATATTTGCAACAAAGATTTTTTAAGGAGCTCCACCAAAGTACATTGCCATCTCTTAGGCATTACAAAACAAGGGGTTAAAGTTTGTCTAGATATAAAGGAGAATGAAAAGGTAAAGGTTAATAAATTCTTTATTCAAGTGGAAGCAAGGTCTAAGGGTGCATCAATTCCAATATAGTTTGCACAATTAACTATGCCATCCATGGTTGCTAGTGGTAGTAGTGATGTTTCCACAAGAGGAAAGAGAAAGACAGGTGGTAGTAAGAGGCCAAGAACAATTCCAATTTTGTTCAATATGCCAACAAGAGATGTGGCAAAGTCTTTCATTGCCAAATTCTCCTTACTTCAGACAAATGTTCAAATATGCAATTTTTGTTGGTCCCTCATTTACCCCCCTAGAGAACATAAACTATACACTCCCCTACTTGATAAAGAATATTCTAAGGTGAATTTGGTGGAGGACATGAAACAAGCAAGGATTAGGACAAGTTGCTCTATTGCTAGGCATGGGTGGACCGATAAACATCAGCCACTCATCAACATCATAGTCATATATGCACCTAGCTCTCATTTTATTAGAGTTGCTGATTGTTCAAGGAAGGGAAGCACAAGGATGTGGATTTCCAATTTCAAATTTTGAGAGAGTCCATAGAGGAGTTTGGGACCTCAAATGTTGTGCAGGTGGTCACTGATTCATCACGTTTATGCAAATTAACAAGCATGATGGTGGAGGGTGCTTACAAGTACATCTTTTGGAATTCATGTTATGTTCATGCAGTGAATAGTGCATCGAAAGACAATGGAAAGATAGATTGGATGAAGCAAGAGGTGGTAGAAGCTAGAGATACTTAGATGTTCAATTGCAACCACCACAGCTCAATTGCTCTCTTCACAAATCATTCCAAAAAGTAATCCTTAAAACCTATGGAGACTAACTATGCCAATTATTTCATTTTGTTCAAGAGGATGCTTGGGGTGGAGGAGGCTATACAGGCTAATGATAATCTAGAGTGGGATACATAGCCTAATGCAAACATTGTTGAAGAAAAAAGTGTCAAACAAAAGATTCTTGATAATGTTGGCGGTCCACTTTGAGGTGAATTTTTATTTATTTTTAATTAAATTATTAATTTATTAATGTTTGTAACTTGATAATCTTATTCATTCTTGTATCAACATTCACTCTTTGAAATTTAAGTTTTTTTTAGCAGATGTGTTTGCTCCTTCATCTCACCTGTTGTAAATGACATTAGATATGCTAATACAAACTATCATAATCTTGGAGAGATTTATGAGACATTTGATAACATGCTTGAGCAAATAAAGCAAGCAATTTGTAATAAGATCTTCACTTAGGATTATATGAGAAGCATATCAAGCCCATTGTGATGCAACAATAAAACACTATGAACACCCCTCTTCATATGGCAATCTTTGCTCTAAATCCCAAATGGTATGCACCAAAGGTTGAGAGGGTGCCTCCTAGTGATGATGAATAGGTGAAAGAAGGGTTAATGAAAGCCCTTCAAAAGATTTATTCAAGTGAGAAGTCAACTTTACTTTACACACAATGGCTTGCCTTAACTAATCTTCACAGTCCAACATTTAGCAAACTACAAGTCAAGATAGATAGAGCTACATTTACTCAAACCAACCCTATTGGATGGTGGACATGGAATGGCATGGAAAGAATACACTAGAGTTGAGGATGCTCGCCATTCACCTCCTTTTATAGGTTGTCAATTCCTCTGCTGCAAAGAGGAATTGATCCACATATAGCTTCATCCATTCTATCAATAAGAATAGGCCTAACTCTAGGTGAGTGGAGAAGTTGGTGGCCATGCATTGTGCCTTGCAACTTCAAGATCATCAAACTCCAAAGTAATGACAGACTCCAACTTTATGGTGGGATGTTGATCCCAAAGACACTACCTAGATTGATAAGGAGGCGCAGGAGGGACTAGTTGGGATTCAATTGTATGAGGCAGCCCTCATTCATAGTGGAGTGGCTTAGACTCAAACTCCAATTTTGATGCAGTGTTAACAAATGTCAATTAGGGGCAATAGCATATTTTCTATGTTTTTATCATTATGTAGTTGAAACTTGCAGCCCTTGGACATTTTTATGTAATTTTTATACAATAGATATACACATTGACAATGAACAGCAAATAAATTTTGTTAAATTGCTTCTCAACTATCATGTGAACTCTCAACTCAACTCTAATGTTATGTATTGATGATCTATTATGTATATGATGAATGCCTTATCAATGATACCATATGAATATTTGAAATTTGCCTATTTTTTAAAACTTTTCCCTTTCTTTTAAATAGCCATCCCCTACCATACCCTAAAATGGCCTCCAAAAAATTGATCCCCAAAATGCATCCCTCTATCCCATGTTGCCCCCATCATGGAAACTTGGTGTAACATAGATTATGAATGAAAGACAAACATAGTACTTATCAATTATCACTTGTGGATTCTCTACAATCAGTTTTATGATTTATTATACATGTTTTTAAAGATTATTTTGTAAATTATGTTTGGGAAAATTGCTGAGTTTTTTCTGAGTTGCTGAGTCCAAATCAAATTTGGGTCTGCTGAGTTTTGCTTAGTAAAAACTTTTTAAACTATGGTGGCAATTTTAAAAAAAGGCCAGTTGCCGAATACTCAATTTTTCCATTGTGTGCTATTTGTAGGCAGTGGCTTACCTTAAGATAGTCCCAACTCCTAAAGAAATGTTAAGATGATGTTTAGCCAAATTATGCTCTTCTTCTCAGGATATGTAAGTCAGTATGGGTAGGCCACCTTTAGTGAGTATGAATAAATATTAAATGAAGATCAGCAACCAGGTTAGGTTTCAGGCCAAACAATTGCTGGGATATCCTGCATTTGGGAATGTTAAAGAACAATTGCAAGCTCAAAACAGCAACAATATGTCATTGTAAGTTTGTAACTAAAAATTACAAGCATGAATTCCATCGAGGAACAAATTACAAGTTCAACAAAAGGTACAGATTATAAAGTTATATTTGTAGTCGTAAAATCCTGGTTCGTTATTGAAATCCATGATTGTGATCTTTGAAAAAAAATAATAAATTGCATTTGACTTATCAAACTTCCATCAAATTGTATTAAAATCATTATTGAATACCTCCATGACCATCATAAACACCAAAGAAAGACATGCCATCGTCAAAATCTGGAACAGCAGCATGCTGAACAAAAGCATCCCAAACAAATTTCATGTTAATTGAAGAATTCATAAGTACATGTATATTTTACAGTAAGCAACAATCACAGAAAATCCTAACAAATATTTTCTTTTCTCAAGCAAGATCTGGCAGCAACCAAGAAACTAACATAAGTAGATTGACAGCAAATAATACTCATAATGCCATACTGCCTAGTAATCTCACAGTCATTTAGAATTTATCAAAAAAATTACTAAAGATCAACAATCATGTATTTCCATCCACTAAGAACATCCCCAACTAATGTGATTAAAGTCATTAAACTCTAAGCAATTAACCAGCAGTGGCAGCACTGCCTGAGCTTTAACAAGAAAAGACACTTCATTCACATTTATATACAACAGACCAATATAACAGACTCCCTAAATACTAATATCTAGAATTCTTTTGAAAATATTAGCAATGATTACAGAAGGAAAGTATAGGATGCATATGCATGAACAACGAATTTTATATTTTTTTCTTTCAATGTTTAAGTATAAATTAAACCAAAATAAACTTCAAATTTATATCTTAAGTTGGTATATACTGTAGAAGGATCCTGAAGTCCATTTCATTTTTCACTGATAGTTAAGAGAGATGCTAGATTTTTTGTTTTTCCCCCACTCTTTATGGAGATTATCAATCTTGTAAAGGGCACTGGAACATGGCAAATCATTTATCCAGCAGATAACAACATTATATTCAGAAATACAAAAAGAGAAAAATAATATATAAAATATTTTAATACATGAGCATCTACAGACAATGGTCTTAGAGTGGCTCCAAGCAACCCCTAGAGTTAGGATGTTTCTGTACTCAGCAACTCCTAGGCCAATATTAACGAGTAAAATACATTAAGCACTTTAGCGAGGTACCCTCAAAAAGAAACTGGATATTTAGCAAAAGAACTGCTATTCTTAGACACTAACAAAGGGTTGAAGGCACTCGTATGATTAGCCAATCTTCCCTCACACCTAAATTGCACTATAGATTTTTTCAGTTTAGGGTTAGCAAAAGAGCTTCTATGCTTAGATGCTAACAAGGGGTTCAAGGCACTCATGTGATTAGACAATCTTCCCTCACACCTAAATTGCATTATAGATTTTTTCAGTTTAGGGTTCACCCCAGATGAATAAAAGTTGGACCTGGCATAGTTGGTTAAATTATGTGCTTGGAAAGCACTTGGAGAATAAAGTATCTATCCAACTTCTTGCATAACATATTTGCATAGTTATTAGAAACCATTAAAAGGTACAAGATCTCACAAAAATTGACAAGTTTTTGCAAATGTAGAAACTAAAAATAGTACAAAATGATTTACTTAGCGTTGCATGGAAATGGAGACCATATTAGATACAGCTACTGAGTTTTTTAATACCTCTTGACACAGTTACAGTTCAATACAGCATCTATAAACACATACGAGTCCTATACATCAAGAGCCATAGAATATAATGTGATATATATAATCACAGAAAAATAATATATATAACTATAAAATAGATGTTATAGAATAGAATAGAAAAACAATAACAATTTATACACATCTATCCTATTCTATAACAATTATTTGTATAACTATTTATATTTTTTGTGATTATATTTTTTATATCCAGAAAGTTAATGTTTCATTTTTTTCTTTTTTTTTGCATTTTTTTTTCCTTTTTCGCATTTTTTTAAAATTTCCTAATAGCCCTATACTGATACCATATCTGGATGTTTTGAATATAGGCCAGATAAGGACTTGTATTTATTTCCGTCCAGATACTGTATCTGGGTCATTTCCAAGCTGTATCGTCCCATATCTGATATATGGATATGTGCATCTAGAAAAGGGAGAAAAGTATGTGCACCATGACTTGTCTCCCTTTCCATGCATATTCTAGATAACTGCTGAACACCCAGATAAATTTACACATATGCTGGATTTTGTAGCCTCCTAACCGTTTCCAGAGAAAGCTATTATTATTGGATGGTACATCTAATTACAAGTATGTGTAAGCTGGGGCTTGTAGCCTGCTAGCACTTCCAGAAAGGAGCACAACATGTATATAATACAAGAAACAGGTTTCACATAGTTTAAATTCTATTCAAAAACATAAATTATCCATCAAACCAATACCAAATGCACCTCCATTGAGCAACGATCAAATCTATGAATCATTTACAAGACACTGATACATTTTACTGCTCTATTATCTATCCATTGACAAACTAGAGCAGACTATGCATTTCAACACACTGTTTAACAAATTTGTTCATAAAGACAAGATAAACAACTCAAGATCTAAAGAACATTTCTTGTCATGGAATATGAATTGACTGATATTTAATAAATTATGCAGATTCTGAAAACTATTTGATTCACAAATAGTGCACTTCAAAATGAAGGAAAAATATATGCATTGCAGATACAAAAGAAAAACATATCAAATACATTTCACTACATTGGTTTGTGATGCCCTAGGTTCTATTAAAAATCCATATCCTCTCAAACAGAGATTTGGATTTCTACTTAACAAGTCTTGCATTTAAAAATTATTCTATACACAAAAAGTAGTTTGTTCGAAGATGACTTTGTCCAGTTTGAAAGTTAATGATGTTCACAGAAATGCAAAAGCCAAAACATGCCATAAAGGCAACATAACTAACATATAAACGCCATTAACCAATTGACAACCATGTATGAAATTATTCCTCACCGCATCTTCCATGCTGGCACGCCATCCTTGCATATTTGACACACCATATTTAATCCGATCATTTTCTCCATCTTCTGACACCTTTTCCGTCTTTGGGCTGCTAAGATATATTCCCATGTCTGAGTGCCAAAGATGATCTTGTGTCTTAACTTTAAGAAAAAAGGACAGAAGATAACCAACCTGAACAGCAAAAGTTGAACAATCCAAGTAAAAGAAATTAGTGTAACTATTGGTTTGCACCTCTGATATTGAAATTGTATGCTGGGAATTTTAAAATTTATCAGGTAATTAAAAGAATAAATTTGTAGAAAAGATGTAGCATTGTAGGGTGGGGTTGACAACAGTATGCATCATAGCAACCAGAGCAAAAACCAATCATTCAATGGAGTTACATACTACTGATTTGGAATCCCATTCAGCTTATAAAGGCTTCAATATATCTCAAAGCTTCAGTTAGAAACAAAGAAAGAATGAGACACATGAACAAACAGTGTGGGTAATCCTCTATTCCAGTCCTCCTGTCCACCAGAAAAGGAAGGCCTGTGGTTTGAACAGATCTCCCTCCAAGCACCCAAATCTCAATCTCAGGGACGCATCACCTGATGACAGGGCTTCTCCTAATAGAAATCTTTTCTCTGCCGAAAAGAGCTAGAGGAGGGATGTGTTTCTCTTCATCAATTTAAGTTGTCAGTCAATCATCCATTATCAGATCCAAAGGAAAAACAGCCCATGGCAGAGCTAGGTAGATAACTGGCCCAATCTAGCTCTCCTTCTCATTTCATTCAAGTTACTTAGCTTAAATCAGAATGCCATCTAAAGCCTTAGTAGCACTACTACTGAGAACAAGGGTGAAGTGGCACTGACTAGGCAATCCATTGTGGAAGAATGGAAAAATATAACCTGTGCAATGAATAGGCTCCATTTCAAAAAGGAGCGTATAAATGGGACCATAAAAGACATTCTCCATGGAATCCTGCAGAGGATTACCAGTCAAGCTGATATGCTACGTCAGGTCGGAAAAAACATGCTGGAGGAGCAATAGGAGTATCATCCATAGGACCATAAGATATTTAGCCTGAAGCAATAACCAAGAAGATGAACCTGAAGATTGAGTGTCATGTTAAGGGTTTACTTGTTATAAGCTAATCAGCTTCAGAAGCTTTTCCTGGCAGGTGAAGAAATGCTTGTGTCTGTGTTTTTGTGATGTGGAGCCCTCATCAGATCAATTGCCTTTTAGGGCACGATTATTAAGTGCTAGGGTTAGAAACCCATTATGATAATAGAATTTTTTCGTTGTCAAAAAAGGAAGAGGGCATGGATTGGTCAGAAGCTCACAGAGGTTTAGTGCCTCCAATGCCAATATTACACTCCACGAGAGTATTAATAAAATTACAGCAGAATATTTGCCAAAATTAGTATAATAATCAAAATTTAATTTATACAGTTCAAAGATACACTAAAGACACTCTTTCTCCATATGGTAATTGTAAGCATAATACTTTCCAAAGGAGCAGAGGAAGCACTCTGCCACCTATCTACAGATGAAAGACGCTTTTGCCAAATTATGCTAAAAGAAACGACTTAACACATATGGGAGGGACTGAACTAACCACAAGAGCCAAAATTACAAATGAGATGCAGAGGCTGTCGAATAACTGCCCAATCATGGATGGGATCACCTGAACAAAGAAAACAATATAAGGGTCAACAGTTATTTACCTACCCACATTTCAATTATCCCCAAATGACAGAGATATCTATAAACTAGCAACAATATACACTATTCCTTACTTCCATTTCTAAACCATTTCACTTGTCACATGAGAAGATAATTTAAAATAAACAAAGAGGTGCATCTCATATGGGTTGGACTTTGTAGTTTTTCATGGATAATTACAAGTACATATTGTTGATGTTAATACAGCGTCGGTCTTCACTAAGACCCATATTAATCATGAGCCGACCTTATATTTGATTTATTTCATGTACTTATTCTGGCCGACTTTAATTGTTATTAAATATTTATCAAAGGCCGACCCAAGTGAAGAGGCGCCTAGGAGATATAAATACAAGGTCACTTCTTGGCTATGTAGAACAATTCGAATATAAACAAGTTCGCATTTTTGGTAGAGCAGCATTCGCAGTCTTAGAAGAAGTTCATACTTAATCAGCAGATCATCATCTTGTAGCAGCAGATCATCATTTTGTAGCAGCAGACCGATTTCAAGGAGAAACATATTCATTTGTATCTTTGCATCTAGGAGAGGTGCTATTATTCATTGTATCAAATTTGGCATTGTGTTGGGCCTGAGTTGTAACCAGATTTCTGCTCTTATTCCTTCAATATATAAGATATATATTTGCTGGGTTTTTCTCCCTCAAGAGGAGGGTTTTCCCAGGGTATCTTGTTGTGTTCATTGTCTTATGTGTTGCATTTCTTTTGTGAATTGATTATCTAATCTGATCTAAGAAACACTAACATGGTATCAGAGCCAGGTTTGAAAAAGATCGTGATCAGATTTAGTTCGCAACACTTATTCTTTTTCAGTCTATCTTCCAAATTTCTCAAGATGGTGAACGGTCTGAAAATCGAGGATAGACTCGAAGGGATCTCGAATTACATATCATGGAGATTCAGGTTCATGCTAACCTTGGAAGAAAATGATTTGGCTGAGTTTGTGAAAACAAAAGCTCCCGAACCTGAGGGGGAAGAAGAGAAGCTGCAGTGGAGGAAGAAAGACACTAGGGCAAAGAAAGCATTGGTTGATTCCGTCAAAGATCATATTGTACCAATTATCTTCAAGTTGGATACAGCAAGAGAGATGTTTACAACCTTGGAAGAGATGTGCGAAATCAACAACACCAGTCGTGCCCTTGCTCTGAAGCAACAACTTCATCATGTGAAAATGGAGAAAGGAGAATGTGTTATTACATACTTCATGAGGATTTCAGAGATAAAAGATCAGCTCTCCACTATTGGACACATGATTGATGATAAAGAACTGACTATGCTTGCTCTCAATGGTCTTCCGCTTTCATGGGAGGCATTCATCCAAGGAATCAGTGCAAGATCCGAACTCCCTAAGTTTGATCGATTGAGGATTGATTGCATTCAAGAAGAGTCAAGACTAACGGCAAGGGGGATTGGTCAAAGCTCAAAGAATGAAGAATTACAAGTTCTTACCTCTCATTCATCAAACAAAGGAAAAGGCTTTAAGAAAGGATTCTTCAAAAGGAATCGAGAAGATGGAAATGATGATGCGCCTACCTTCAAAAGAAAACGAGACATGTCCAAGATTCAATGTTTTCGTTGTGATAAGTATGGTCACTTTGCGAGGGTGTGCCCTCAACGACCTAAGCTTCAAGTTGCCATTGCAGATGTTGAAGAAGTCACTCCACAAAAGGACTCCAGTGATTATCTATTTTATTCAGCCTTGTCTAGCAATGTTTCTACTGACTCTAACACTTGGTTGATTGACAGTGGTGCTTCTAGGCACATCACCGGATTCAGAAGTCACCTTTCAAAATTAATGGAAAGCAACTCTAGTGATCAAGTTGTTATTGGAGATGATGCTAGATATTCTGTAAAAGGGATTGGAAATTCCACTCTTCACTTGGATTCTAGAATTTCTTTGGAGTTGAATGATGTACTGTTCGTACCAGGGATAAAGAGGAACCTTGTTTCAATTTCAGCATTAGAAGACAAAGGTTATCAAGTTGCCTTCTCTAAAGGGAAAGTTCTTATATGGGCAAAGAACTCCAGCTTCAAATCTGCTCAAGGGATTGGAGTTAGACATGAATGTCTCTACATGCTGTGCACTCGTCCCCTTCAAGCACTTGTGCATAACAGTACCAGCATGTGTGAACTTTGGCATCGAAGATTGGCTCACATTCACTTTCGTGCTCTACCTATCATGGAGAAGATGGTCACCGGTCTTCCGAAATTCGATCAAGAACATGAAGGTACATGCAAGGGATGTGCCCTAGGCAAGAACACAAAAGGCATGTTCCATTCCAGTGAAAGTAGATCTAAATGTATTCTTGATCTCATTCATTCTGATTTGTGTGGTCCAATGTCTATTGCATCATCTAGTGGTTTCTTGTATTATATTATTTTCATTGATGATTACTCTAGAAAGACTTGGATTTATTTCTTGAGATCAAAAGAATCAGAAGAAGTATTAGTAAGATTCAGAGAATTCAAAGCGCAGACTGAAAATCTGTCTGGGAAGAAGATCAAAGTATTAAGATCTGATAATGGTGGAGAATACACTTCTGGCACCTTTCGAGATTTTTGTATTGAAGCAGGGATTAAGAGGGAGTTCAGTGTTCCCTATAATCCACAACAAAATGGTATTGCTGAAAGGAAGAATAGGTCTATTGTGGAAGCAGTGAAAGCTATGATTCATGATCAAGACTTACAAATCTCTCTTTGGGCTGAAGCATCAAGAACAGCTGTCTATGTTCAAAACAGGAGTCCCCACAAGATCTTAGAGAATAAAACTCCTGAAGAAGCATTCTCAGGCGTGAAGCCTGAAGTTAGTCATTTGAGGATCTTTGGCTGTCCAGTCTATGTTCATATTCCAAAGGAAAAGAGAACAAAGCTAGAACCTTCTGGGAAGAAAGGAACTCTTGTAGGCTACAGTGAGACATCAAAAGCTTACAGGATCTACATTCCAGGACAGAAGTCTATTGAGATTAGTAGAGGCGTCACATTTGAGGAAGATGTTGCTTATAGAAAGTCCAAAGGCACTCCGATGGAGGTCGATGAAGAAGAACCTCCTCAAGATATGGAAGTTGACCATATCCCAGAGAATCTGAAGGAGGATACAGAACCTAAAGAAGATATTGATCCAACTGAGCCTTTGGATCCTACTGATGGGCCTCTAGGCATTGTGATTGGAAAGAAAAGACCTCTTTGGGCTCGCAGGACAATGCAAGAAGCAGAAAGGTTTGTAGCTCCAAGAGGAACCTTCAGAGAAAGCAAGAGACCTCACAAGTTCTCTAGCTATGTTGCCTTGATGAGTCAGATTATTGAGTCAGAACCTTCAAATGTTGAAGAAGCTTCTAGTCATCAAGTATGGAAAGATGCCATGACTGAGGAGTATCAGTCTATACTTAAGAACGATGTTTGGGATATAGTTCCTAGACCCAAAGACAAATCTGTGGTGTCTTCTAAGTGGCTCTTCAAGATCAAGCATGCAGCTGATGGGAGCATTGAGAAACACAAGGCTAGATTTGTGGCTAGAGGGTTCACAAAAAAAGAGGGAGTTGACTATGAAGAAACCTTGTCGCCCGTGGGTTTCTGCTTAATGCTTCCCATAACCATCATTGTTATTGAAGGTGATTCAGATGGAAGAGATTCACCAAATGGATAAAGACAAAATTTCTTTCGAATAATGGTATGGTAATAGAAGAAGAGGTTTACATTGAGCAAACTGTATGATTTGGAGTGTTACGAGCAGAAAGAATCTCACAATCAGTTATAGTTAAAGGCCTTGTATGGTTCAAGTCTCAGGGCGAAAGAATTGATCAGTACCTTTCAAGTTTGGGCTTCTCAAAGAATGATGCAGATTCTAACCTCTACTTCAAGGTAGTAAATGGTGAAGCATTGATTTTAGTTTTATATGTTGATGACTTGATCATTACTGGTGAAGAACATCTAATACTAAAATGCAAGAAGGAATTAGCTTCAGAGTTCGAGATGAATAATCTAGGTCTTATGCATTACTTTCTTGGCTTAGAAGTTTGGCAAAAGCCAAATGAGATGATTCTAAGTCAAGGCAAGTATACTGTTGACATTCTCAAAAGGTTTGGTATGCTTGACTGCAAACCTATGTCTACACCCATGGAGTCTAATTTAGATAAGTTGAAAGAAGCTGCAGCTAGTTCAGAACCAGTGGATTCTACGATGTATAGACAGTTGATTGGTTCATTGATGTATCTGGTTAACACTAGACCTGATATCTGCTATGCAGTGAGTGCACTTAGCCAGTTTATGTGTGAACCAAAGCAAATACATCTTGTAGCAGCTAAACATATCCCGAGATATTTATGTGGCACAATTGGATATGGGTTGAGATATTCTTCAAATGTGGATTTGGAGCTGCATGGTTTTATCATCGACTCGGACAAGTGATGTGTCTTATTCGGAAGTAGTATCACTTCCGGGTTGTTGCTCTCGCTAGACTGCTATGATCCTCGGGTGTGAAGGTGGAAACAGTTTCCAAGCAATTCTATACAATCAGCGTGAAAGTATACAGCTGTGGCAGCTCGTGAGGCAGTGTGGCTTCGTAAGCTCCTTGCAGGATTGTTTGGTCAATCAATGGAGCCTACTATCATACACTGTGATAATCAAAGCCGTGTGAAGCTTTCTGTCAATCCTGTGTTTCATGACAGAACAAAACATGTTGAGATCAAGTACCACTATATTAGAGATATGGTACAAAGGAAAGCTATATAGTTGAGGTATATCAGCACTGAAGAGCAAACAACAGACATTCTCACCAAGCCTCTCACCAGGATTAAGTTTGTGTACTTCCGAGAGAAACTTGGTATGGTGGAGAATGCAGCCTTGACTGAGAAAGAGTCTCGAATCGATCCTTGTTGAGGAATGCAAATCCCTCACTGAAGGAGTTGAGGTGAAAGCCTTGGGAGCATACAATTCTCCTGGCCGAGAGGAGTTGAGGTAAGTCCCTGAGTACGCAATTCTCCTCATGAGAGTTGAGGTGAAAGCCCTTGTTTCCACCCTCCGGGAGAAGCTATGGTGGATGTCATGTGTGCGACTCCATGACAAAATCACGTGAGAGAATCCGTGATGAGTTTTTACCATCTATGGGAGTAGCCATAATGGTTAATATCACGTTGAGGTGATATTTTATTTTGTTTTCATTCTAACATAATGTGTCTTGTGTAGATGGAAGTTCATCCCTAGCTGAGAGGGAGTGTTGATGTTAATACAGCGTCGGTCTTCACTAAGACCCATATTAATCATGAGCCGACCTTATATTTGATTTATTTCATGTACTTATTCTGGCCGACTTTAATTGTTATTAAATATTTATCAAAGGCCGACCCAAGTGAAGAGGCGCCTAAGAGATATAAATACAAGGTCACTTCTTGGCTATGTAGAACAATTCGAATATAAACAAGTTCGCATTTTGGCAGAGCAGAATTCGCAGTCTTAGAAGAAGTTCATACTTAATCAGCAGATCATCATCTTGTAGCAGCAGATCATCATTTTGTAGCAGCAGACCGATTTCAAGGAGAAACATATTCATTTGTATCTTTGTATCTAGGAGAGGTGCTATTATTCATTGTATTAAATTCGGCATTGTGTTGGGCCTGAGTTGTAAGCAGATTTCTGCTCTTATTCCTTCAATATATAAGAGATATATTTGCTGGGTTTTTCTCCCTCAAGAGGAGGGTTTTCCCAGGGTATCTTGTTGTGTTCATTGTCTTATGTGTTGCATTTCTTTTATTCAATTGGTTAAATTAATCTGATCTAAGAAACACTAACACATATGGATGGGAAATATTTTAATTAACATGCTCATGTGGGAGTGAGAGATGGAATCCAAAGCCTATGGGAAGCAACCATTGTATCAATAACAGGTCCTGAATAGCAACGTGAATTTAATCCTAGGCTGTATTTTTATTTTTCTACAGGGATGGTTCAATACTAACAACGTACAGGTTGTCTTTATTCTAAATGGTTCACTACTGACAAATAGTAGATCATCAATACGTAAAGTTGTTTTTAAGATTAAATCTCTAAATTTGGCCATCCCTCACATAAGATCTGATGGTTGACATGTCAAAAAAATTACAGAGATGAAAAGCGGTAAAGAATTTCACTGGTACAAATGACAATCACTAACATTTTTACTCTAGCTTCCAATGGAATATCAAATCAGCATTCTATAAGTACTTTGTCACTGTGAATGATTTGAATTTTGCTATATCTTATAATGACTGCATACTGGAACATGAATTTCACTGTCAGGCTCTGTCAAGTTTGATTAAAGGTCCTTAGAATACACATGATCACATCATGCATACAAAATGGAATGAATTAGATTGTCAGAGTCTGTAGCAGGTTCTGTCTAAGGTCTTTCAATATACGAGTTTCAAATTACTTTCTACAAAGCATTCTTCATTTCTAAGATTCCTTACAATTCCTTGAACATAATACTACTATCAATTTCCCAGCAGGTATGACTAAATGATGAGGTAGACTGATTATCATGATGAACATCGAATACCGGGGTTCAAATCCCACTCAGGAACTGTTTGGACAGCTCCCTGTGATAAAGTGGGCCCTCTTAAGCATGTTTTCCAACAAACCCAGGGAATGGGAACCCCATTTGCATTCCCAAGGTTGTCGGATGCACCGAAAATCCTGATTAACCAAGGAAAAAAATACCATCACTTTCAAATTCTGTGTTGTGCAAGTTTCTCTACTGACACAATTACAGGGATTCTCAAATGGCATTTCTCCACCGAGACAATTACGTAATCACAGAATGATATCTGAAATCAACTGGTTGCTGGCAATAGATCATGGCTTTCGAACTTTGGAAAATTCAAAAAATGATGGCCTAAATAGGAGGTTAAAACTTAAATTCATAAACAATACAACAATAAATGCAAAAACCCATCCTTCACTGAAACAGGGCTCGGCTATTTCCTGCCATCGGTAATCACGGTAAAGAGGAACAAATTTTACTGGGCTAACAAAATATTCAAATCCAAAGGCACCGCCATGAAAATCTCAAAGTCCACATGGGCTACAATCAAAAAACAGTAAAATTCGTCCAAGGACCTGTGGTCTAATGGTAATCAGGTGCGCTCGTAAGTGTATGTCACAGGTTTACAAATATTAAGAATGTGCTACAAGCCTACCCAAACTATGTTAAAATTAGGCAATATCTTTGCCCAGAATTTACCAGGCCAAAAACAAGCAAAAAAATGTTAAATACAGAAAACGAAATGGTTCCTGAACCAGCAGACATCAAGATATCATAGGCACACAAACCTTCTCGGGACAAAATTTGGATTCCTGAATTATGTATATCAACTAATTTCCACAAAACTAACACAATAGCCCTGTAAAATTCAAATGAGAATCATCACTGCAACAAGTTCCCGTCACTTAATAAATCCATTGATCTCCACCACATTGAACTCCATCCAACAACAATTACCCTTCACTCCCCAATTAAAACTGATCCCCAACGACCTCTACAAGAAATCAAAGAAAAACACACTAAAACCTGTAAACATTCACTGTCTTTCCCATCAAAGCAACCAATGATGCACACAACTCAAATTAGGGCTCAAAATTTACTAAAACTTTCATCTGGGTATACTTAATACAGCAAAAGACTGGATGTGAGCAATAACTTACAGAATACTAATGTCGTCTAGCCGACCAAAAAATAATAATATGATTGAAACATAATCACAGCAAAATCAAAAGGAAATAGACATATATGGCCCTGTAGGAAACTTACAGTGAATCAGCCTGAGCAATCAAAACACATTCCTCTCTCCTTGCAAACCCAAAGAAGATATATGCCACAAGACTCTGGGATTAAACGGAACAATAAGACGAAGAAAAACGTTTCATCTTCACGATTAACATGAGAAAAAGTTTACGGAATAATCGATGAGACGATTCCAAAAAGTTATCTTTTGCTGGTGTTATTAGAACGTTTGATGGATTTAGTTGCAGCTACGTCTCCTGTAATTTTGCTTATTTCTCTAATTATAATTCTGCCGGTCACGTCGGACAGTGACTGTCGTCTGCCCTTTCCATTTATATCTTGATTGCAAGGCAAAGAATAGCCTTGGTCATCGCCAGTCTAAAGGACCCACAAAGCATCACATGTTTAGTGTAAACAAAATTAAATACTTAATTTAAAATGCTTATTGTTTAATTATTATAATTGTATTTATTTACTTAGTAATTTGATTTAAATTCAAAATACTAAAATATTTTGTTTGTTCAATTAAGCACATAATATGTGAGATAAGAGAGAGGAAGTTTGTTTGTTTTAGTAGTTGTAGAGGCGGTAGCTAATTTAGAAAAAGGTAGGGGATGTTTTGAAGGGTTGAAATTAGTTTCTAGAGGTCTTTGTTTTAATGTCAATTAAATGTATTTTGAGATTTATGTTGGTGTATTAAGGTGTGGAGGTGTTTTATAAAGGCAAAGATAATTTGTGGGCTCAATGGTGTCATGTGTGCTCCCAATCATGTCTTTACTTGCTGACATAAAAATCATCTATGGTTGTTAGCACTTGTCTTGCATATTATAATACTTGTCAAGTTCAAAAAGTGGGAAAGGGATGCCTTGGTCAAGCCCTTAAAAGCATGTTTCAACATAAACTATTAGAAGACTTGGAGGTGTGTAGCCCTAAGGTGTTTCTGTAATAATGAGGATCTAGATGTGTAACAACTACAAAGATGTCCTAGAGAGGAAAGTGTATGTAGTTGCTTGAGAATGCTAGTGGATGGAATGATTAAGCAGAATGATCATCTTAGTAACCTACATAAATAATCAAAATTAGGATTAATCTAACTATTAAGCATGAATTAGGGTTAGGGTTTAGGGAGAAATGTAGGTATTTAGATAGGAAAAAGTAAATTTGAACATGTGGGGTACTATTGTGTATGATTATATATTAAGGGATAAAAGTGCATGTGTTATTGTCTCAAATGACATGGAGTGCAAAGCAAGGATGTATTGGGGTGTGTAGTGTGAGGATTCATGTCTAGTTGGGATCAAGTGTTATTAGGGTGATTTAAACTCTTTAAGGGCCATAATAATTTCAAACTATTCTTATTTTGAGAGGGTGTTAAACTAAATAAGAAATGAGAAGGAAAAGTGTAAAGTATTCTTTTTTCATCTCTATAGTTAGAGAAGATGTTACTGAAGTGTTCATATTATGGGAGAAGGGATATTAAAATATCAAGTTTTTTCCAAAACCTTGTTTTCTAATTGACAAAGGATTTGATGTCAATAATGCCTCATGTATGACATCATTTTCATATATGTTGCTCATGTGAGAAGAGAAAGGTTTGAAAGTCGATTCATTTGCTTTTACATATGTATGATTATGTCATCCAACCTCAATAAGGGTCTAATTTGAAGAACTTCCTTGTTAATATGGTAAGGTTTCATAAGGGCCCAAGCATTTTGAAGAGTTAGTTTAATATGTTATTATAATAGTGAAAATTGCATACCCTACTCTTTGCCCTTTGTTTTGGGCCCATTTTGGTAAGGTTGTCATTAATACAACAACTAATGCACAAGTGGTGTATTCAAGCACAAAAGTTGGAAAATAACTTGATCATTACCTAATTCCATCTACACACATCCCTATGGATTGGTCTTGATTTCCAATTCATCCATAGATATTAGGTCTTAGGTCAAATTAGGGTCAAAAAATATTAAAAAATATAAGATTTTTTTAGGGTTGTAAAGAAATAGATATGCTTTAAACATAAATAATATAGGCTAATAAATAAAATAAAATAGTTAAGCATCATTTTAACCTAGATTAGTTGCAAGGCTAGGTCGATAAATCATAATAAGTATTCATAAATTAAATAGGAGGATAAATGCTCTTCGCTTTGGGAACAACAATGAAGAAACACTATTGATGCTAAGTTGCAATCCTTCATGGTTACATGTAAAAAAATTACATTCTTAATTTGGAAGATGTCTCAAATTCCATGCAAGCTCAAAATTTATTGTGGTTCATATCTAATTCCCTCAAGTTCAAACCCTAATGTAGTGGCCTTGATCTGCTAGATGAGAATGAATTGACAAAGTGTGTGTGTAGAGATCTATTTACATTCATCATCCATCTATTTTAATAGGTCAAGGTAGTTTTTATAAACACCTTAGGTAGTTTGTTAGATTGGTAGGGTCAAGTTCTCATTGGTCAACTCCCTATACAAAACTAACTTTATGATTTTGAGTGAATGATTGGAGACACCATACACAAACATGTAGATGGCTTATATGATTTTGATGCAAACTATGATTCTTTGTCCCTAGAAAAATGAAGAGTGCACTAATGAATTCTCCTTGATCTCACATGTCTAGGAACTAGGATCAATCCTAAGTGGTGTGAAAGTGAATTGGAGGGAAGGGATTGGGCAAGGGCATGGTCAGATTGAGGCATGGAGCAAATCTATGGAAACATTGTTAATATGAATGGATATAATGACAAATGTGTGGAGTTTAGCACAAATAAGAATAAGATAAGATTGAATGTATAAGATAGGTACAAATAAAATAAAGTAGATTAAAAAATGCATCCAATCATGAGTCAAACTTAACACAAAAGTGCATGTCACTTATTGATATTAAGGCATTCCATCAACTAAATAGGAATTGACATGAATATGCAAATTTCATCATTACAAAGATAATTAAATAAAAATTCAAATTTTAAAATTTATTTATTAAATCTTAATAAGCATTGATTTGGGCCTAACTATTGATTGTTACAACATGCAAGAATGGTTATATCTAAATCAACTGACGATATACATGTTTGAAGCAACCCATCGCTTTAGAAAATCCACTCTTGAGAGACACTTCTAAGACAAAGGAATTGAAACCTGAAAAAAAAACCTAGAAAATTTGAAAAATAGTAAACAAATAAATAAACTCAACTAAAAAATTAATTTAAAAAATACTTATTATATTTTAAATTACTTCAAAAAATCAAATAAATTTAAAATTTAACAATTCTCAATATTAATAAATTTATTTTCAAATGTGACAAACACTAGCACAACTCCTCATTAAAATTATTATTAGAGTTCTATAATCATACTTCTATCATAATTTTAATACATATTACCATATTTTAATATATTAAATTAAATAAAAATACAGATAATACAACAGCAATATTAACAAGAATTAGTAGAACATAGCTAAACCATCACAAAAAATTACAGTTCAATGAAATACTCACACAAACCTCGCATTAATAAATAATATAAAATACTGTTAAGTAACAATGTTTTTTCAATCAATTGTTCTAATGTAAATGAATTTGGACATTTTCAAAAACCCACTTTTAAATTTATAAAAACAGTAACACCCACATGAAACATTCATATTCATCTTGTATGCCTACAACTAATATCATATTCATCTCATATATCTACAATTATTATCATATTCATCTCATATATTTGCTCTTCTGTAACAAGCTCTATAACCAATAAAAAAAATATTCATCTCATATATCAAAATTTATCATCATATCTACAGGTATCCTAAAATATAAAGTAAATTTTATAAATTAAATTTTACATGACAGTTTGCAGACTTCAAGATTCCACATGCCCAAAAAAATTGTTAAAAACATTTGTAAATGAAATTAATAATTGTGGAAGTCCTTGCTGCATTATTTTTTAATTTTTTAACTAATCATGGTTGTCTTTATCTTCCTACTTTATGCAGAAAGATTTGTAGGAGATCTAAGAAGATATCTTGGAGCAGATATTTATATTACCTGCAGGCTTGAAAGATGACCCGGGAGAATAACTATCCTTGCCATCTAGATATTTTAAAATAATAAAAAAATAAGTTTACTATGCACAGATCCTATTCTTTAGCTTTAGTTTTAGTGCATATCATCAGTCTTGTCATATAAATAGTATTTTTCAATCTTTTGTTGTGATTTGTTTCTGTTTTATTATAATAACCATATTATCTTCCATGGGAAGCATTCCTGGGACTAAAGATTACAGTTTAAGACTTCTTTTGTTCAGCAAGAGAGACAAAGTCAGAGTCTTGCATATATTGTAAGCTGAATATACATGGGTGCATGTAATCCCTGACTCATGAAGATCTTATAAATCTTACAGCCTTGCACTGACAGATGATATGGTTGGACAAATGATTTGGACCAGACCTTACCTTGAGTAGTTTTACATTCAACATTTATTAATGAAATTATCTTTAGTTTCTTAAAACATTTAACCCAAATATCTGTACTTTTAAAGCTTTTAATTTGAGATGGTCAAAAGATTTCTGACATGAATGTTCCTTAGCATCTCACCTTATATGGAGAAGGCAAACAATGGGAGAAGGAATATTTCCATCTTGGGTATATTTGCATCTCAAAGTAGACCTGAAATGATGGTGCAGTGAGCAAGAAAACACTTTGTGCTACTTCTTATGTAAGACAAGAATATGTGAAACTTCTGTATTTTTAAGTCATCTCCTTTTTTGGTAGATTAGCCTGGTAAGTAAAGCTTAAGGCTAAAAAAGTTTCTTCTTTTCTTTCAAACCCAGAATTGGAATCTATAAAGAAACCAGCAAATGTTAAGAACAAGTCATCTTGGTTGACAATAATATTTAACAACATATATTCTCCCATGCCCAAGAAAATTGGAGCCTAAGGATTTTATATTATTGAAAAGTATATTGTTTTGGAAGTTGATAGGGTTCGGTGGATTTTTAAGGTCAGGGCCCCCTCTACCCTTCCTCCCCCCTTCCTCCCTTTCACTCCTGTATGTAACATGATTTGCCCCCATTAAAAAGCTTTTTTATGTTCCATGACACCATTGAAGGCTAAAGTAGTAGGATTTGTAGAAGTCCATTTATTTATATAGTAGATTGATTTTTTATTTGTTTTGGGGGAAGATTGTTATGTTTTAAGATTATTTTTTAGTTTTATTTAATTTGTTTTGATTTAAGATTTTGTACATTAATTAATTTGTGATTATAATATTTTTATAATTTGATTAATTGAATATTGTCGTAATGATGAAAATTGTATATTTTTGCAATTGTATTTTTTATTAATAAGTGTTTTTATTATTAATTATAAAATATTACATATATTCACAAAAATGCGGGTAGAAAAAAATGGTACCCTCTCTATGTTTTGTGTATATTTCGATTAGAGTATTTTTATATATTGATTACTATGTAAGTTGGTATATTTTTGTGTGTAAGTTGGTAAATTACTTACCTTTGACTATATTCATTACTCATCCCTAGGATCCGAATTTGACTTTACATCTCCACCATTCATTACTTTGGTTTATATCTACAAGGGTGGAATTGGCCCACATCACTCCGCAACCATAGTTTTGAAACCCCAACTTTTAAACAAAGTTTCAAATTGGACCCATCTTTCCCTCCCTTATTAGCCATTATGAGCCAACTAAAAATTGAATTATTTCAAATTGCATGTTAGGGTGGTGTGTTTAAGAGCATGCTCTAATTAATTATTATTATCTAAGTTCTAGATTGAATATTCATATTAGAACTTCATAGATCATCCTAATTATATTATTAGTTTGCATCATCATCTTAGGCATATTACATGCTTGTCTACTATCTTTTATTCATCATTGTTTAAAACTAAGTCTACTCAAGTGTTTGACCAAAAGAGAATAAACTCTTGTCTAGCAAGTTTCTAAATGATGTTTGGATTGTCTTGGGCCAAAATAATTATGAAAATCTAATTCTTATGCTTCCAAAAGAACTTATTAGTTGAATAACAACACTATTAGGCCCTATTATTTAATTAGATCTAAGACAACTCAAATTTAAATTATTATTAATACATCAATAATTTTATTATACTTTGATCAACAATAGTAACATAACACCTGATCTTCTTATTATAATGAATAGAATTACAAATATAATTCTCATTCTCTTTTATATTACAATAATGATGGTATTGCATTCAAATAATTCAATGACATCAACAATTCACACCAACAATAATGGCTAATCAAATCAATACAATGCAGCTAGAGTTTGCATTTAATGAAGCTCAAATATAAACTTTGTATGGGATCACCCTCTGAAATCACTAGATTTTTTGTCCTGAGATATCCATGCTCAAACAAAAATGCTCAAAATGGATTCTAAAAGGAATTTGGTTAAGCATAAATGATGATCCCGAACAAAACAAAATAAAAAAATTATATCTTCTATGAATAAAATAGTTTGGCCACCATCCACACCCACAACTACAGATTTGAATGGTGATCATTATGAGAAATATTCCACTTTGAAAGTGATGACACCAAAAATAGACTACAAAAACAATACGACACATGTAGGAAGTTAGGAGGGGGAAAAATACAAGCAAAAAGGGGCTTGAGGGATGGCCATATCACAAAACGCAAACTATAGGTTAGGGTATTGAGGTAAAGCAACAAGCATGTCAATAAGGGCAAGTCTAAAATTTTGACAAATACAATAGCGAGGTGGGAAACATATGGAAAGCATAATAGGATTGAGAAGTGTAAAAATTTGATAGGAAGAAAGAAAGAGTGAAGTTGGAAGAAAAGGCATACTCAAGAAGGGAAAGCATGCAATAAATGAAGATAGGGAAGACATGAGTATAGACCTAATATGTATAGACTTAGATTGATTGGAAATGGGACATGACAATGTCTATTGACACCACCTCTCTGTAGACATAGGTAAAAGTAAGCCAAGTTGAATAAATTCTAATTAGTCTTGATTTTCAATCAAATGATATATGCAAGTGAGGTTCAATTCCATGCACTAGATTCAATTTTGTAGGTGTAGATATGAACAAGAGTGAATTCTAATTAATTTTTTAATTATAATGCAATCAAATTTGTTAAGACATTTTTGGTATCATGGTATTTATTGATGTCTAATATTTATTACAGTAATTTCTTCATTAAATCCAGAGCAAGTACAAATATTTATTTATTTATTTAATTATTACATTGGTGTCAATATTTATTACAATACAAGATTTAATTATTGTTTAATAAAGATTTTATTTTTCATTATGATTACTATGAAATGGATAAATCAACAAAAAGTGTGTTTTATTTTAATTACATAATTTATAATAAAAAAATATTCCACTTAAGTTTTAGGTGGTGTCATCTATTAACTTTACTATATAATTTATATGAGTTGGTTTCTTATTTATTAATCTTCATTTTATTTTTGAGGTTGACAACACTCACTTATTTAGGTGACTTTGAATCTATTAACTTTACAATATAATTTATGTAAGTTATTTTTTTATTAATAAACCTTGATTTTCTTTTAAAGGTTAGTAACGGGCCATATAAGTAGTTAAAATACACTAGTTTAGAATTGCTATTATTTTATAATATCACATTTCTTTATTGTCTTTAATTTGATCGTATTTCGATGGCTCTCTATAATTTAGTTTTGGATGTTTGATTTTAGGTTGAGTTAAACACATTTATTAAGTGTTTGCAATCCTAATGGAAACTTCACTTGTGATTTACAATGAATCAACATTTCCTTATAATTGAATTAGATTTGTTTCTCATTTACAAGTGACATTGAATTTAAAATTCACTATGAATTTCATTGCATAGTACACATCTTCAAAATTTTGATCTAATAGGCATTAGATGACAAAAATGAAACATTGAGTAGACTCACTCTTCAATTATTTAATTGTAGACCTTCTTTAAAACCTAGAGGGAAACACACATCATCAACCATATTAAGAATTATGTAAGGAAAATGAATGGGCTAGAATACAGATGATTTAATAAATTTAACTAGGAAGTTCTTATTTTAATATATATAACTCTAATGCACTTGAATCTTAATAGGTCACCACCATAGTCATTTTATAGAGACCATGTTAATACTATGTTAGTAGTAATTGGAGAATTATTTTATCTTGATTATAATCAAGACAACTCATTACCTTTCATTCACATGTCTATATACAAAATAATTGATCTGCAACTAGGCACACTCAATTAGACAACATTGCATCTCATTGTAACATTATTATCAAATACATTATGACATACTCATGAAGAAAATAAGTTATCATTTACTATTTACTATTTCTATTAAGTGTGTAATGGTGATTCTATGATTATTTAAATTGGCATTACATGTTTGATTACATATTTTTAGTTATTTAGAAAAATCTCTTTGCTAAAATTATCTTGTATTACCTTGCATGCCTCTCTCTAGCTATTACACCTCGTGTGTTATTATCTATTTACTATTACCTAGTTTGGTAAATTGCTTCAATAAATGTTCATGTGTTTTGTTTATGAATTCTAATGGAGATATGTTGAATGAATGTTTGATTCAATTAAATATTTTATGATTCAATATATGAAATATATAATGTGAATATGACATGTATATGAGGTATATGATGCATTGATTCGGCTAACTATTGTTATGGTGAACTAAGTTGAATGCAGGATCAAGATCAAGCCCTTGGAAGAGAGGGGAAGTATCACTTAGGAGAAGAACTTGGTCTGGTAACCTTTAAATTTGACCTTATTGAGCTTTCACACACTCACACCCTAGTTGGTCTTAGTTAAGTCAAGTCGGTTCGGGTAATGGGTAAGTGATCTTTTTTTTTTTTACGAATGTTTATATTGAATTTCAATTTTGTTTTATGATCGTTTGGAATGAGGGATGTGATGAAGTCTTGAAGTTGTGTTGAAGTCCTTCCTTGAGTGCTTGATTTTATATTGATCAGATATATGTATTTAATGTATATATGTATATATTTATGTGTTTATGGTAAACTCATACATGTGAGTAAATACGTACACAAGTATACGTTGGTAGACGCACCTACGCATGCTCTTGGATGGAATTCCCATAAGGCGACATATATATATGTGTATATATGTCGATCGATGGAATTGTATGTATAACTGTTTTATAAAGACATTGAAATGAAATTACGTATATATATATATATATATATATATATATATAGTATATATATATAGTATATATATATATAGTATATATATATATTAATATATATATGTGTAAGTGATATAGTAACATATATATATATATATATATATATATAATTGTATATATATATATATATATATATATATGTAATACTATTCTTTATATATATTATATAAATATGTGTGTTAATTATTTGGTAAACTTTATGGAATTAATATATATTAATTTATATATATATTGATATATATACATATATGTATATATATACTTCAATAGATAAATGTGTGTATATATATGCATATATATATAATATAGATATAAATATAAGCTATTGATATAAATCTCAAAGTGCATAACATAGCGCTAATTGTCATTGTTAATATTGTGAAGCAAAGTACATATTATAACATATGGTGCATAAAGTATATGGCACAACTTTTAGTGGAAAGAAAGTCAGCGCATAAAGTTTAAAGACCAAGTCAAAACATAATACAAGCATGTAAGAGTTGGTTGTTGCACGTAAACATTTTTGAATGAAGTAACTATTGTTTAGAAACCTATAGAATATGCCATCTCGTGCTAAGGTGGCACCAAACATTAAGAGGTGGCACCATACTTGCTAGTGTTTAGAAAGTAAAAGAAGTCTTTGAAATTTGCATAAGCCTGCAAATAGTATTTAGACTCAGTCAAATACAAACTTGGCAGAATTTTGTAATAGAATTCAAATTAGGAAACCTATTTTGAGCTTGTTGTCCCAAATATCAAGTTGAATCATCCATTTAAATGGTGAGGACTTTGATGTGTTGCAAACATGTGAGTGAGTCTTTGCATGAGGATGAAAGGTGGCAAAAATACTTACTTATTTGTAGCCTTTGATTGCTCACAAATTAGTAAAAATAGAGGTGCCCATTCTACCAATTGTTACACTTATCATTTTGATTTTCTTTGTGTTATTCTGCTACAAATTCTGTGAAAGTGAATTAAGAATTATGAGATAGAGAGATTTGTTTTGTTGAGAGATCTAAAGAGAAGCTAGTAGAGGTATTTGGGTTGTTCATAGTGGAAGTTGCAAGCGATCTTGAGCCATTAAGCTTGGAGGGAAGATTATTCAGTTGGAGCTTTAAAAAGGTATGCTAATTTATGTACTCCCTTATTATTATGTTGAATTTTTTTTAATTATGATGTCATGTTGAAAAGATTGTCTTTTAAGTGTGTTTGATGCTTGCAAGTCTTTTAAAAGATCTTTGTTTATCTCTTTTTTTGGGAAACCTTTCTTTTGGGTTTAAATGTATATAGTTTTTATACTATAGAAGGGGTTTTATACATTTATATACTATTTATAGAATGTTAAAACTATACATAGTTTAGCAATTCTCTAGGTGTGTAGCATAAGATAGAGTTATATTGTGGATCTTATAACATATCATTAGATATAAGTTAACGTGAAGGTTATTCCTGGGGTTAGGATAAATCCACATGAAAGAGGATAACCTTAGAATAGAATATTAATGGTCATTAAAAATCGAGAAATTAAATGTGGTTATTTAGAAGATCTCACTCGAAGTTACTGGGTGATGAATATTTGGCCAAAGTAGTGTAGGTAGCCACTGTCTACACTATTAGTTCACTATGTGATCCAATTTACATTCTAGGCTGGAGAAATCATATATGAAATAGTAGACAGTATGGTAGCTCTAGATTTATAGGACACAACACTATGCTCAGAAAAGGCTATTTGAAGGATGAGGTTACCAAACCAATCCCTTTGTCGAAGGGTAGGGCCATCTGCCAGTTTGGTAGATGTGCGGGGGACCGCAATTAATCCATGGTTGGCGAAAAATTGCTTGAGTGATGCTTCTCCTCATGCAGTTGGCGACCGAGATTTGGGAGGACATTATCTTGAATATATTTATGTAAAGTTAAATCATAGTTATATTATTAGAATGATTATTTGATTATGCAATAGAAATTTTTGGATAATATTTCAAATGATGCATTAATTATTGAATAGAAAAGAAATTTGTTTATTGCTTTTATATTAGACGCATAGTCAATTACATGTGGGTAAAACTTAGTATATTTACTAAGTAGAACAAAGGGAATGTTACACGTGGTATTAGAGCTACCAAGTTCAACTATGGAACTTATGTTCTCACCATGTTTCTAATCCCACATTATATGAGTCTAATGTTTAGAAATTCTTCTGCCAAGATGGTGCATCTCAAGATGACTATAAGAAAGCCAGTGATTGGAAATGAGTGCTACCTACGAGCCAAGAAGGAAAGAGAAGCCCTTGTCTATACCATTGAGGGAACTAGTTATGAAAACGCCATTTGGCTAAGCAATACCGAGAATTTTAATCATTCCCTTTTGCAAATTAGTCAAGAGAAGAGAAGGATGAAAGATGATGTCAACTTCAACTATTTACCTCCTGTCTCTCTGGCAAAGTCATACTCTTTCTCATCTTCCAGGGATATGCCCTCAGAATGTAGTGTTAGTCCAGTCATGATATTTAGGGATCCTCAAGTCCTTCCCTTAGTAGAATTCATTGTAATAGCCACAAGTGGTGAATCAAAGGGATATACTCCCTTAGACTATCTAAATAGTCATTCTATGTAAAGTCAAGGAAATTGAAAATCCTTTTTGATTATAATAAAAATCTTGTTTTAGAAAAAATTATGAATGAGTTCTTTAAATAAAAAACAAAGATTACATATTTTTTCATTGGGAGCATTCATAACACCTACTGCTGCAATATTACAACTGTTATTTGTAGGTTGAAGGTAATTTTTTATTTTATCTAGAACCATATATTTAAACACCACTTTCCTGGATGTGATATGTTAATAGAGAACTACACTCTATAATCTACTCAAATAATCCATTTGTATTAAAAGAACAAATAAAATATAATACCCCTTCTACTTATGACAATATGTAATTAATTAATTTTAATTAATAATTAACTATTTAAATAAATGTAATTTGTTAAATCAATTCAATATATTTTGATTTAATTAAAATAATTTATCAAATTAAGAATGATAAATGTTATATACATAATTAATCTAAATGAATAATTTAAGAAAATAATTCTACACATGTACATAGAAAAAGTTTATATTACTATGCATATCTAAATTTAGTAGTCTGCAAACAAAATCACATGCAAACTGAACCATCCCTTCTGGTTAAATCAATGCTCCAATCAATGGCCAAAGCACTTGTGTACTGAGTCGTTTATTAACCACTATCATGTTGATATGGGGAGTTTTTAATAAGTGCATCTCCTTGTCTTTTAGAAGGAGATAGTCAATAAAGGAGAGACATTGGCAGGTGAAACAAAAGGATCATAGAAACCAAGTGAGTGAATTCATTGATTTTGTATTGTGAATGTTAATTGAAACACACAATCTTGTGGGTGCAACTGCAACACAAATATGATAAAGTTTCTTTTATAATTGAAAAAGGTGGAGAAACCATATAAATATCCTTAGTAGCACATTTACATATTATGTCTCTTTAGTAAGCAAGATTACCTAGATAATACCTAGTTTGCAAGTATTTGGCTAGAGCATTAATGGACCTATTTCATGTTAATTAGAGGGATCTTGGGGATTCTTGGGGTCTTGAACTATAGTAGTAAGAATAAATCTCATTAGAAAATCATGGAGTTAAGCCACAATAGTTAGACCAAGTTCACCAAAGTGGTAGGAATGCATGATTTTCTTTTATAATGTGGTGCAGTTGCATTAGATTAATATGTAAAATGAAAACCTTGTATTTATTTATGATTTAGTTAGGCGATATGATTTCCATCAATAATAAATTATGATGTAATATTTTTAATGTCTAACTATGTTTCAAAATGGAACTAAACCACGTGTTATTGTTGTCAATCATCTTAAGAATATATTTCCAGTCTTATTCTCAATGTGAAACAAATTGTTATACTAAATTTAGAATCCCAAGACCATATATGACTAACTTAAACCTATTATCACTCTATTAAATGTATTTTGTGGATATAACATGTGAAGAATGTCTTGCTATAGTGAATGATGAAATTGCTTGAAGTGTTTGATTATGAAATCTAAATACTATAGGTATTGTTTTTATTTAATTACAAATATTGAGCTAGATAATATCATATTTAATTATTATAAAGAAAATTAGATATGATAACTCAAGCAAATCCTAGAGTGGATCATATTTGTGTATCCCTAATAAATTTCTAATTAAAATTAAGATGGGATATGAATGAATTATAATATATTATCTTGAAAAGGAAAGATCTTAGCATAATCTCTCATAACATACAAATATTTTGAATGAACAAGACAACTGAGAGGGGGGTGAATAAGTTGTAGCGAATTAAAACATCAAAACCCTCAACAATAATTAGATCCACATGCATTCATTAAAACCTTATTCTGTTAAAGTGATTAATCATGAAATGTAGATAACATAAACTAAAATAATAACACCACACACAAGAGAACACCAAATTTACGTGGAAAACCCAATGAGGGAAAAACCACGATGAGGATTAGCTCACAATATAAGTAATAACAAACCGATACAAGGGCTCATTTCCAAAATAGGACACACTGTCCAGAAAGGCTCACTACCACAAAAAGAACACAAGAAGGTAGAAGAGAAATGTTACACAAAGAAAAACTTCTCAATGCAACAAGGAGTCCACCATAATTGCTCCAACACTTTTGCAGCCTTGTATGAAATATTTCAAACACCTTCAGTTCACTACTTTAAGGAATCCAAATACTTGAAATTTGCATAGCTACTCAAATTCGCATCACACACATCACTCACATTGATCTCACATCTATCTTATCTTTCTCTTGATTCTCTCTTGCATCTCACAAAAACACCACACTTATTTATATCACCCTCAAACTAAAAAACCTTCTCCAAGGTCGGTAACTATCTGTTATACTTACAAATTCAAATTAGGTCAACATCAAAATATTCCTGTGGTGGATAGGAATGAAGGTGATCCATGTAAATTCTTAATTAGGACCCAAACAGATCCCAACCCATCTCAACATGCTTCCATAAGCCTCACATGTAGTGCTAACACAAGGTTGGCCAATACTCGTGCTAAACACCATAATCATTAAGTACATGCTTCCTTAAATCAATCTGAAACTTTCGAACAAAAAAAATCACCTGAACACGATCTAGAATAATTTTCAAATCATTTGAGGTTCATCAAACACTTCATCCAATCTCACATCATACAAATACTTCATCTTAGAACAACTAGTAAACCTTATTCACACATTGACACATGAAACACACTGTACTATACCAAATCGAGTGAAACCTTGAGATGTGAAAGGTACAAACAATATAAGAAACTTCCAAAATATGTACAACTTGAAGCCAAACTATGGAGAAATGTTGAGCAAATACATTTCTCCTAGACCACATAAAGCATCACTAAAAAATTGGTTCACACACTAGTGAAAATATCTCACATTGTACAACGATTCAAAAACCAAAATTTTGAACATATAAACCTCTAACAACCTTGAACAACATATCAGATCCGTACAGGCATAACATCAACACAAAATATTTTGCAACACATTCAGGAGCACATTCTGAACACTTGCACAACATTGTTTGCTTTTTTTATCAAATTTTCTCAAAATCACTTGGAAACCAAGTACCAAATACATCATCTCAGCTCATTAATTCATTTCAATTCATCTTCAAACACTAAAATAAAAATATAGCTCCATGTACTCACAAAAATTCCTTAATATCTCAACTACACATGCACAACCCACAACAACATGTTTTCCTCTTTTTCATAATTTTCTCAATATCCTCGACATCTTCATCATGCAACAACCTTCATCAGCACATAGTTGACATCAATGATAACACCAGTTAGTGGAATTCATTTTGACATCAATGACAACACCTTCATACTTTCAGCAATCTCCCCCTTTGTCATTGATTCCAACACAAGAGGTGAAAAACCATCAAAGACAACACAACAACTTTTGAACACACTTTCTTATGGTTTGTTTTATTTTCTCCCCTTGAATAAATGATCTTTTTTGCATGATACTTTATCCCCCTTTGACATAAATGGAAAATGAAAAATGTTTTGCATTATTTTCCCCTTTTGACACTGAACCAAGATACTTTCTCTGAATACTCCCCCTTAAGAGTACACTGAAACAACTTCAACAACTCTGCACAATGACAACACATGACACTACCTACTCCCCCTGAGAGGTAGCCACCAAAATCAATCTAGAAAAGAGAGATCCGTAGATCCACTAGACTGATGCATCTCCATATGCATCTAGTTCAAATAATGAGGGGCAATAACCCCCAACTTCTCTCGAAGATACTCAAAAGTATCCTTAGGAAGAGCCTTAGTAAATATGTTAGCAATCTAATCCTTTGTAGGTACATACTCAAGTTTTACCTCATTCTCCATAACCTTCTCTCTCAAAAAGTGATACCTAATTGATATATGCTTTGTCCTTGAATGCATCGTGTTGGATTCTTTGAAATGTTAATTGCACTTGTATTATCAAAAAAGATAGAAATAGGCTCATCATATACTACTCTGATATCCTTCAATGTATGTCTCATCCACAAAAGTTGTGTCCAACAAGATTTTGCTACAATATACTCAGCCTTTGTAATGGATAAGGAAACTGAATCTTGCTTATTACTTAACCATGACACCAATCTGCGTCCAAGAAAGAATGCACCACCACTTGTACTTTTCTTGTCATCAACACAACCAATCCAATCTACATCTGTATAACCACTTAATATGAAATCAGTATCCTTAAGATACCATAAGACATAATCTAGAGTGCCTCTTAAATATCTGAATATCCTCTTCACAACTGCAACATGTGTTTCTTTAGGTTATTCTTGAAATCTAGCCACAAGACAAACTGCATGCATGATATCTGATCTAGGAGTAGTTAGATATAGTAGTCCACCATTCATAGATTTATATTTTCTCTAATTATCCTTAGGTGAATCGTCATCTTTGCTCAATTTACAACCAATCAACATAGAGTGCATACCAGTTTGGAGTCTTCCATTCCAAACTTCTTCAACATCTCTTTGACATACTTAGACTATGAAATGGAAATCTCTTTATCTGTTTGATTGATTTGTAGTCCAAGGAAGACCCAAACATTGACATTTCAAACTCTTTCTACATCTCTTCAACAAATTTCTTACATAGCTTCATTTCCACCAAAGATAATATCATCCACATATACAACCACTAGCAAGAATTTTTCTTCCTCAATTTTTACATAAAGATTATTGTCTAAGGTGCCTTTATTGAATCCTTATTGTATCAAATATCTATCCAATATTGCATACCAAGCTCTGGGAGCTTGCTTCAATCCATATAACACATTCTTCAATTTTCACACCATATCTGGTTGATTTGACAATTGAAATCCTTCCACTTGTTCCATGTAAACCTCTTCTTCCAACTCTCCATTTAAGAAAGAAAACTTCACATCCATCTAATAAAATTTAAATTCCTTAAGTGATGCAAATGCTAGAAACATTCTGATAGCTTCCATCCTAGCCATAGGAGAAAATGTCTCCTCAAAGTCTATTCCTTCTACTTGTGAGTAACCCTTACACACAAGTCTTGCCTTGTTTCTTACTACTTCTCCATTTGTATTTAGCTTGTTTCTGAAAACCCACTTAGTTCTAATTATCTTCTTGTTTGTCGGTCTAAGAACCAACTCCCAGGTCTATTTTTTCTCAATCTACATAAGTTCTTCCATTACTTTCATCCAATGTTCATCTTTGCATGCCTCACTCACTGTTTTAGGTTCAATTTTAGAAGGTAAACACAAATTTACCTCAACTTCAACATATTTGCTTCTTGTTAACACTCCTTTCCTCTTGTCTCCAATGATTTGATCTTTAGAATGATTCTTTTGCACATACTTAGGTGTCGTAGGGGTCTTCTCTAGAGCTTCTTCCTCTTCATTTTGCACTTCCTTTTCTTCTTCTTCTTCTTCTTCTTCTCTATAATTAGGTTCATCTGACACATATCCATCTATACTACAATTGAATTTTGCAAGTTTTCATCAACCTTAACATTCACACTTTCAACAATCTTTCTCAGCCTTTTGTTGTAACATCTATAAGATTTTATTTTAGTAGAATATCAAAGGATGATACCTTCATCATACTTTGCATCAAACTTTCCTAATTTTTCTTCATCTCTCTTGATATAACATTTGCTTCCAAATACTCTAAAGTACTTGACAATTGGAATCCTTCCATACCATAGCTCATAGGGAGTCTTTGTGTTGTTATCTTTTTCTTGAACTCTATTAAGTATGTAAACAACAATAAAAATTTCTTCTCTCTATTAGACTTCCAGTAGATTTTATTCTTTCATCATAGGCCCCAACTTCTTCTTGAATCATTTGATTTTTCCTTTCAACCACTCCATTCTGCTGAGGAGTTATAGGGGTAGACAAGTGATTCTTTATACCATGAACTTCATAAAACATGTTAAAATCATTGGAGGTGAATTCTCCACCTCTATCATACCTTTAACATTTTGTTTTCACATTCATTTAATTCTCAACCATAGCTTTAAATGCCTAGAATTTATCTAATGCATCATATTTCTCTCTATGAAAAGTAACCCATGTCATTCTAGAGTAATCATCAATCAAAAGCATAAAATGCATGTCACCTTGTAGACTTCTCACCCTTGTAGGGCCACATAGATCTATATGAATTTTCCAATAGTATGGTAGCCAATTGTTCCTTTCCTTTAAAACTACTCCTTGTTTTCCAAACTAACAATCTTTGCAAACAATATTGATAGGCTTTGTGATTCTTTGTAGGTCTCTCACTGAATGAACTGAAATGATTCTCACCAGATTATCAAAATTCATATGACACATCCTCCGGTGCCATAACCAACTGTCATTAATCTAAGACATAAAGCAATGACCATCAACACCCTTAAGCTAATAGATGTTTCCATTCGTCCTTTTACCAACATCAATCATAGTTTCAGACCCTTTTCTAATCTCACATGTTTCATCCTTAAACACAAGGTTTGCTACACATTTTTCCAACACTCAAAATATTATGCCTTAAACCCTTAACATAGTAAACATTATCAGTACTATGTTTTCCATCAAAACTGATTAAGCCTATTCCACAAATCTTAGCTCCTGAATCATCTCCAAATTTAACTAATCTACCATCATATTTCTCAAGTTTAACAAACTTACTTTTGTCTCCAGTCATGTGATTAGAGCAGCCACTATCAAAAAACCAGTAATTCTTATCTTATTTAACATGAAAAGTAGAAACTAGAGTACCTTCAATCTTATCCTTCTTCTTTGGAATACTTTCCTTTAGTCAACTTTTAGAGTTAGCAGAACTAGATTCTTCTTTTATAGACACGAACAAGAGTTCATTATCATCAAAATATCCATAATCAAATTCATCATTAGAAATACCAACATATTCTTTGACATAATATGCTCTTTTAATCATCTTTCATTTATTATTGTTATTCTTATTGTTCACAGCTCTTTTTGGAAATCTAGAGGAATAATGACCTATATCACCATAGCTAAAACATTTGAAAGGTAGTTTAAATTTGTACTTACCGGTGCCCTTTTTCATCCTTCTTACAAAGTTAGATTCCACAGCATCAGGATCATCTCCATCTGAATCTTCAATCTTTTCTAATTTTCCAACCTTAAAAGCAATCTCCACTTTTACACCATATTTAAAACCAAGCTTTCTCATCTCAAATTAAGTTAGTGTACCAATCAACTGATCTCTAGAATAGGAATTAAAATTTGTAACTTCCTCAATAGCAGATACCTTTTCACTATATGAATCAGGAAGAGTTTTGAGAAATTTCTTTACCACCCTAATTTCTTTAACTTGTGCACCAAGACCTCTCATAACACTTACCAGTTCATCAACCCTCTGCATGTAGGTTGTGATTGTTTCATCTTCAAACATTCACATAGTCTCAAATTGTGCCTTCAAATTCTTCAACTTAGCTTGTTTGATCTTTTCATCTCCTTCATAAATACTTTCAAGCTTATCCCAAACTTCTTTAGCAGTATTAAGATTCATAACTTTAACCAATTCAATATTTGAAAGAGTGTTCATCAGAATAAATCTTGCCTTACCATTTACTTCATGTGCCTTGATCTCATCACTTGTGCTCAGACCATTTGCAGGAGGAACATATTTATTCTTTATTACTTTTTCAATCTCAAATCCATGAGCCAATAGATATCCTTCCATATTTGTCTTCCAGAATGAATAGTTTGTACCATCAAATCTAGGGCAATCAATTTTCTTCACTATCCCAGATCTACCTTAAACGGTTAATCTCTTCTCCAAGGAACCTCACTTTGATACCAATTGTTGAATGAACAAGACAATTGAGAGGGGGGTGAATTAGTTTTAGTTAATTAAAACATCAAAACCCTCAATAGTAATCAAATCCACATGCATTCATTAAACCTTTATTTTGTTAAAGTGATTAATAATGAAATGTAGATAATAGAAACCGAAATAACAACACCACACACAAGATAACACCAAATTTACATGGAAAACCCAATGAGGAAAAAACCACAATGAGGATTAGCTCATAATATAAGTAATAACAAAATTGGTACAAGGGCTCATTGCCAGAGTAGGACACACTATCCAGAAAGGCTCACAGCCATGGCTCACTACCACCGAAAGAAAACAAGAACATAGAAGATAAATATTACACAGAGAAAAACTTCTCAATGCAACAAAGAGTCCACCACAATTTCTCCAACACTTTCGTAGCCTTGTATGGAAATTTCAAACACCTTCAACTCACTACTTTCAGGAATCCAAATACTTGAAATTCACATTGCTCTGCTCAAATTTGCATCACACACATTACTCGCATCAATCTCACACCTATCTTATCCTTATCTTGATTCTCTCTTGCATCTCACAACAACACCACACTTATTTATATCATACTCAAACTCAAAAACCTTCTCCAAGGTCAGCAACTATCTGTTATAATTACAAATTCAAATTAGGTCGACACCAAAACATTCCCGCACTAGATAGGAATGAAGGTGACCCATGTAAATCCTTAATTAGGACCCAAATAGATCCCAACCAATCTCAACATGCTTCCACAAGCCTCACATGTAGTGCTAACACAAGGTCATCCAATACCCATGCTAAACACCATAATCATTAAGTACACACTTCCTTAAATCAATTCAAAACTTTTAGACAAAAAAAATCACTTGAACACGATCTGAAATAATATTTGAATCACCTGAGGTTCATCAAAAACTTCATCCAAGATTTCATCATACAAATAATTCATCCTAAAACAACTGGTAAACCCTATTCACACATTGACGCATGAAACACACATTGTATTGTACCAAATCAATTGAAACGTTGAGATCTGAAAGGTACAAACAATATAAGAAAATTCTCAAATCCACACAACCTGAAGCCAAACTACAAAGACACAAAGCAAATGCATTTCTCCTAGGTCATAGAAAACATCACATCAAAACTGGTTCACACACTTGTGAAAATATCTCACACTGTACAACAATTCAGAAACCAAAATTTTGAACATAGCAACCTTTGACAACCTTCAATAACATATCAGATCTACATGAGCATAGCATCAACACAGAAGAAATGCGGAGCACATCCCGAAGCACATTCTAAACACTTGCACAACACTGTTTACTTTGTTTATCAAATTTTCTCAAAAACACTTGGAAACCAAGTACTAGAGACATCATCTTAGCTCATTACTTCATTCCAAATCATGTTTAGGAACTACAACAAAAATATAGCTCCATGTACTCACAACACTTCCTCATTATCTCAACTACACATGCATAACCTGCAACAACCTATTTTCCTCTTTTTCACAAATTTCTCAATATTTTCGATATCTTCATCATGCAACAACCTTTATCAACACATATTTGACATTAACGACAACACCAATCAATGGAATCATTTTTGACATAAATGAAAACACCTTCATACTTGCAACAAAATATTCTTAGTAGTATTTGCATACTATGTCTTTTTAGCAAGCAAGATTACCTAGATAAGACCTAGTTTGCAAGTATTTGGCTAGAGCATAAGTGAACCTAATTCATGTTAATTAGAGGGATCTTGAGGATTCTTGTGATCTTGAACTATATTAGTAAGAATAAATCCCATTATAAAATCATGGAGCTAAGCCACAATAGTTAGACCAAGTTCACCAAAGTGGTAGGAATGCATGATTTGCTTTTATAATGTGGTAATGATTAGAGATATAATGTTTCGACAATCCATATTAGATAATTTTAATGTTTCTAAATGGAATTGTGAGTGTGTAATTTTGGTAATGATTGTCATGGATGTTTTAAGTATATATTTCAATGGTTTTCATTGATGGTTCATGGATGACATGGTTAGTAGTATTACTACTTCCATTTCATCACTATTATATAAGACATTGTTTATGATTGTATTCTAGATATATGTTTGGGTACACTCACATGTCAATTTGTCTAGATAAACAACTTATGTTTATTGTATTTGTACTTACTACATGTTATTGGATAATTTTATGATGTCACATTAAAAGGAAAACAATAGAGCATATTATTGGGTATTTTTATGGGTGATTAATATCCAAGTAGAGAGGTTGTTACATAAAATCTATTATAAGTAGGGATTCACTATCACTAATATTGGTATTAAGCTTATTAGGTCATTATTTTTGTTACTAAAAATGGTCTTAGTGACTCACTTTCTTCCCTTTTTGAGTCTTTTATTTTATTGCAAGTGTTTTTTAGTATTATTATGAGACGCCTTACATTGATGATAGTTATTCCTATTTTGGTACTTTGACTAATATTTAGAAATAAAAACATGCTCTCCACTTTTAAGACACCATATTAAATGAGTTTTTCTTCTTCTTGAAGAAGCAAATTGTAAAAAAATTTAAAAGATAATGCTTTGGAACACACTTTGTAAGAATCATACAAATCAATATTAGATTCAATTTTAGTTTTGAATCCTACAAAATAATTATTGTAGAACAAGAATGAATGTGAACATGTAATTCAGTTGACACAAATGTACCCATGACGTTGAATTCTTCTGCAATTAAAGTGTTCCAACTTTATGCATCCTGCTTTGAATCAAGTGAAACGGGTCTAATTTTTTTATTTATAACTATACTTAAGAGATGCTTAATCTAAAAATAAACATATGAGATAATTTCAAAGTATGATAATTACTCAAATTAAGATTAACTTTTGGAATTATTGTAATGATATACAAGGGTGAAGAAAAAAAGGTGGGTCGAAGATCTTATATTTTAATGAAGAGAGAGGATGAATATATAACTAAACTTTTCAACTAAAATATGGATAAAATTTTTATAGAACATCCATAACAATTTTGAACATATCTTAAGGTCAAATACAAATAAGTTGGAAATATTTTTTTAGATATCATCTTTATTTTTAACAAAAATGACTTCAATCCATTATAAGATGATAACAATACACCCATTTTAGTGAAATATGCATGTCATTGAATGTAGTATATTATTTCATAACGGAGAATGCAAAAGGAAGAAAAAAATAACAATGAGTTACAAAACCATTGATAAAATTCTTGTTATTAACCCAATCTAAATCCATAAATCCCTATATATCCACTACCTTGCTTGAATTAAGTCCTCCTTGGTAGTAAATTATAGAATACATTTGAAATGTTATGAAGATATCTAAAAAACCTCTAAAATATACCCCAATGCTCTTTTCCTAGATTTGAAATATATTTTCTCAATTCATAATGCTTGACCAATATTTAGTCTAGTGTAGATAATAATATACATCAAGTACCAACAACACTAATATATATAACATGGATAATATCCCCTATCTCCTCTAGTATCTATAGAATTTGTTCCATTGGTAAATTTGGTTCTATAAGACTACAAACATTTACTATTTTTTATATCATGCATCCTAAATCTTTACAAAATAGAGTCAACATACTTCCTTTGAATTAACCAGAGTTTTTTGTTAGCTTTATCTCTTAATATCCATCCTTAAAATAAAATTAGAAACCCTAAATCCTTCATATCAAACTATAATGAAATATGCTATTTAATAGCCCTAATCATATCCATGTTGTTACCAATTAACATCATTTCATCAACATATAAAATAATAACAATAAAATGATCACCTATTTACTTATAATAAATGCAATGATTAGTTATAGGTGTAATGAATCCAAATTTGAAAATATTTGAATTTTTTATATTGTTGTGCTATTCACCTTGCAAAGTCCTTGGTTCTTAAGTTGTAATGTTCAATTGTTAATGGTTCTAAAATTTGATGTTATAGATTGAAACATGTTTTTTCCTTATGCAATACCAAATGAGAAGGTGAGTAGGAAGTTGAGAGGGAATGATTCATTTAAAAATTTCAATTAGGAATCAAAGGATCTCATCCCTTTTCTATTTCTAGCATGGAGAAGTACTCTAGGTGAATGGCCATATTTTTACAAAGGTGGAAATGAGGGGCCTAAGAGGGTTGATATTCTATGTTTCTTTGAGGTGGATAGGGGTGATTATGAGGGTGATAATAATGTCCCCCCTCTTCTCATAGGTTATGCAACATACCTTTCTTGGATCCTTCACTAAGGGAGCAATTGAAAAGCCCAAAAGGTAAATTTGGGCCTCTTTATTCAAATCACAAATAGATCAATGCAAAGGAAAATGATTTATCTTTGACTCTCTTGTGTATTTTTCTTTTCATTGTATTCAAGATAAGTTATTTATTAAGGTTCTAGATACTATTGTGGATCCTTGTTAATAGATAAATTTATTGGACCTCTTCCAAGCATTGATATAATTAAGTCTTGGGACCTCAAATAGTGGCACACTAAAGAGAACCTATATTTCATTGTTTTGATTAATAGAGAAAATAGGTTTTGAAGGAACTTGAAACCCTTTACATCGAATCACAATTTTTTTGTTGTTGATATGAAACATGAAACAATTAAATCAGCAGCCAAACAATAGTCAAAAAACAACCAAAACACAACAACCCAATAGACAAAAAACCAAACAAGATGTAGAGGAACTATTTCAGATTTTTCAAGGTATTTTCCACCTCGAGCTCTTGGTTATAACACATATTAACTAGAGACAGTAATTCATTTTTATCTTCTTCAAATGGTTTCCTCAAACTACCCCTAATCCTTGTACTTGGACCCTTAACCTCGTCCTTGGTAGTCTTTTTTCCCTTTTCCTTGGTAGATAGGTCCTCATGCAATTCATAAAAGTAAATTTGATCCTCCCTAAGTTGGTTGATTTTATCCATTAACACTTTGAGGGAATCCACATTTTTTTTTATAGACATATGACTAATTTGCATAAGATTTTTGATGTATGCATGAATTTATTTAATTTTACCATCCATATCTTGAATTTGGCTCTCACATTCTGATTTAAAATCTGAAAATGAGCTTTCCAGATCAACTAGTCTCTCAATGAGAAAGTTCAAGGCTACACATTTGGGCTGATTAGCATAGTTCTCCTTCAAATTAACAATCTTTATGTTCACCTTATTGAATTATTTCATCACCCAAAGCTAATTTGAAATTGTATGTGGCCCCATTTTTTGCCATATCCAAAAGCTCCAACATTGAGGTATTATCATCATCTAGATATGAAAAATCATCCAAGAGGGGATGTAAATTGGCCACACATTTTAGACTTTTTAGGGTCTAGTTTCGTAACCATTGTGTCCACAACTTTGTCACTACCTTTACCAGCTAGAACATCCCGATGAGAGATTTGTTGGGCAAGGGAGTCTTCTGCATCCAAGGAGGCATTTCTACCAATGTCAGCTTGGTCCTTCACCTATTGTGAATGGGTACCTTCCTCCCCTCCCTTCTCAAAACTGCCATATTTTTACCTTTGCACCTTAGATTTCATGTTGCTCACCCACCTTCATTTCCCGCCTTTCAGTTGCACATCAAATTCCTCACCAGACTCGAGCCCGCCAAAATTCGACCCCTAGATTTTTACCTTTTTAATAGGAAACTTCTTTTTCAATGCCCCCTCTTCCGCTTTTTACTAGGAAATTTTGATGGAGTGGATGAAACCTCAACAACATCCTTGTTATCATCTTCCACTTTCTAATCCTCATCCCCAACGCCCTTTGTGTTCAACCTAGAAGATGGAGAATTAGATAAAATGGCCTTATCTTTACCCATGACAACCTTGGCTTAGGTATTAGCCCTAACATGCTTCATAATGATCAAGATGAGTCTTTCATGAAGAACCGAGGTCTGGTGAATTTTAAGGTGGGCATAAATTGAAACCTCCAAGGAAGTGAGGAAGAATAGGAAGGAAACATGTAGGTTATGCCTAAAATGATTGAGAAGGGTAAAGTGATACCTTGAAATTATAGAGAAACTGTCATCAAGGGTGATATACCTCATCAAAACTTCAGCCACATCTGCCTAAATGCGCTTGAGGGAGAGTCTATCATACCCCAAGATGGAAGTTCATCCAGGTCATCCTTCTCATTTTCCTTGAAAAACTGGTCCATTGCATCCTCATTTCCCTTCCTTTCCTTATGAAACTTGCGCCCCTCAATCAAAAAACCCGTTATAAAAGCTATGAAGTCTTCATTGATGTGGAATTCAGCTCCATTTACCTTTAGACACCTGTTATGCCAACTTCAAACAAACTGATCAAAGGATTCATGATCAAAACCATGAAGCCTTTCCATATATGTCGTGAATTTCTCATTCTTGAGAATCCTTCAAACCTTTGGCCTATTCTTCCATTTATCATAAGAAATGGACTAAAGCCTATTCCTATCCCCACCCATATTTGTGCTACCAAGAACAATCACCACAAGCCAAAATTTACAAAAGTGTCTAGATATATAGAAGGCCTCGATAATGGAAAAAAAATACCCATAAAATGTGTAACAAGGAGGGATATAATTATCATCTAATCACCCCCTACAAAACAATAATGGATACCTATCATTTCGTAATAATAACGTAGCCCTCTCGAGAAGGGAGGAGTACTCTTCCCACGTCTTGAAACTCATTAGGTTAACAACTTCACTAGCAAAAAAAATGCCAGGGAATTACCTTCCCTAAAGGTATGTGATAGACGTACCTTATCATCATTATGAAATCATTGATAAGTGATTCAATCATCCAACTCGGCTTCTAAGTACCTTGTAAACATCTCACTATATTGAGTGAGTCACCCTTAATCCACACCTTTTTAACACCCCTCTCAAACGTTGCTTTGATGTTGATGTAAGTCGCTTCAACCTCGACACAATGATTAGTCTAGTTTCCCAAATGGAGTGCCACCACACCTAATAACCTTCCTGTTATGCCTTGCATAACCACCCCATCTTTTGCCTTGGTCAAAATGGGTCCCCCTTTGTGTTTTTTGTACTTAGTTGTTTTTGAAACAAAGTTTGGAGTCTAGTTTTGCCAATACTTTGTTTTTTGGTTTCTCTGTCGGAATCGAAACCGGAGCTGAATCGGGTTCTGAAAGTTCTTTTGAGGCTTGTTTTTGGTTCTATCCCGACAGTCTTTTCTTTGCCTTTGTTTTTGGTCTTTAGCGGAAGTGGAGCCGGAGTGGGAATTGGGATGGTTGTTATCAAAATTTGCAAAATCAAATTCGATTCCGATCCCGCCTCCGCTACTTTTAAATGTTTGTTTTGTCTCAATTTTTGTGTTTTGTTTTATTAGGTTGGTCTTTTACTTAACCTTTTGTTTTTGATTTTGTTTTGTTTTATTTGTCGGACGCGGAGCCAGAATGGGAATAAGGTTTGGAAATTTTATAAGTTTAAGATCCCATTTCCATTTTAGTTCTGTCCCCGCCATTTTTGTCGTTGACTTTTTGACTGAAGTTGCACTGCAGACCAGTGTTCATTCTCTTACAGTTCCGACTCTACCTTTACTGCGTTTTAATGCATTAATGGTGGTTGTCGGTGTAGGTAGAAATTCACATATTTTCCTTTATTAAGGGTTAAAGCCGATCATTATTGTTATTATTACAAGTCTAAGAGCGCGAAGAGCAATAGTAGAGTTCGTTTGAGCAAATTGATCGAGATAGAGAAAAGATATTGTATGCGAATCAATTTAGAAAGTTAGCGCGGGTTTGTTTGCGTTTGAGGTAGGTCTTTTATCTTTATTGTTCTTTGTTTATTTGCAATTGTGTTTGTTGTGTTTTGCTTTATATCTGCTCGCGTGTTCAATCATTGTGTTTTAAAGCAATTTTATGATCATCGATGTGATTGAATGAGCAGGTTCTTGTTTTGTCTTGTTTGTTTTACTTTAAATCTTTGTTTTCTTGTTTTATCGTGTCGTTGCTTTCTATTTTAGGGCATTGTCGCTTTCACGTCTTAATCATGATTGTGTCGTGTCATTTTTGGTTTGCAATAGATTAGATTAGATTAAGGGTTTTTAATGGCATTTGTTAGATTAAGAATCTACAGTGAGGTAGATTAGAGATTTTACAGTGAGTTAGGGTATACTAGATTTATTGTTTAAATTAGGGTTTCGTCATTTGGTAGAAGGGCAGGGTTTAAACTTGTGCCCTAGTTTTTATCGGGTTTGTTAGATTAGGGTTTCGGTGGTCTCTGTAATTACTTTAAATGATTTAAATAAATGGCCCTAAAATGCAATTGTTCCCACGGTCATATGAGGGTAGAGTTTTAAAGCTCCTTTGCCATTTTATAGCAACCTAGGTTTTAATCATGAAGTGATGTTGAAAATGAATAAATTTGATGATGTCATGATTAGCATAGACGGAGGCGGGATTGGAATAGATTATGGACCTAAGAGTTTTGTTTTACAAAAGTCATCGATTCCATTTTTATCCCATTTCCGATTCCGAGTTCTAAAAGGTTTCCTTGAAGTATAGGATAAACTGGAGGAGGCGGGATCGAAATTGATATTGAACTTAAGAATTTTGTTTGCGAAGGTTATCAATTCCGTTTTCATCTCGGGTCCGGCTCCGCATATAGTGGGGAAGTCTTTTTTCGAAGTAATGATAACCAAATCGGAGGCGGAGGTGGAATGGAAATAGAATGTGAAAAAATGAAAATTCGAAGAAAACCAAATCCATTTTTTGTTCCGATCTCGGTTCCGATAACTTCTTCGACTCCGACTCCGAGCTCGTTTGTTATTAGGTGAAGTTTCTATATCAATTTTTGCTCTGAGTCCGCCAGTTTTGTAAAAGAGATTGTTTTGAACTTCTGTCTGGTTCCGACTCCGGTATATGTGTAACAGGTATGTTTTAAAAGCATGTTTTATGATGATATCTAAAGATCTAATTAGAGGTTTGCATGCAGGAGAAAGATGATGGAGGAGACTTGGTGATAGATCGGCTTGTAGAAATCAAAGAAGAAATAAAAGCTGCAGGGAGAGAATTGATCAAGGTAAAAGGTATGAAAGAGTTTGCTGCAGTTGAGGTGGATAGCATCAAATTTGAAGATGACTAGATTGATGGGCCATATATGGATATGCTACAACAAGTTTTTGCCAGTTATGATGAGTTCATGGCGGATCCGGCTTCACATGCATAAAATCTTGCATGCATGATGTTCTTCTTCCCTGCATGTTGCATGCATGCAACACTAACAGTCTTAAGGGCACATGACTTCTTTTCTTTTATTTCTATCTTCTATTTTTAGATCCAACTGAATGTATAATGTAAGAACTCAAGATCAAAGTGGATCTAAGTTTCCAAGAAAGTTGATTGTTCCTAAAAAGGTGGAAAGCTTAAGATAGAAGTGAAGTTCGAACTTCTTTTGTATATCTATAAATACTAGATGGGTATCACACTGTAAGGGTCGGCTAATTAAGAATTGGATTGGCTTACCTAGTGCTAGGAGATAGAATTTTATAGAGTTTTGCAGAGATACATTGTACTAGATCTTTTTACAGTTAATAGAATTGCAGGTTTATGAAATATGGAGTTAGCATTGAATTGTGTTGTTTGATAAGGTTAATGAGTTATAATCCACTTGAATGCCAGTGATTGTGCTGAAGCATGATAGTTTCTTATGTGATGAAAGTCATTAGAAGAAACCAGGTTTAAAGATTATCTTGTTAAATTGTCATTGAATTAAAGTTATTGAAGTCTGTTGATCTATAGTTTTGATGATGAATGAATGTGTGTTGTTTTAAAAATCTTGGAAATACTTGTGATATGCGAATAGTGGAATTGAATTAAGCACCAAAGATGTATACGATGGTACAGTCATACTGTGGGTTGTGTCATGCTATGGTTTTTGTGATCGGTTAAGAAAAAATTCATTATTAAAAGTATATGTCTGGATATTAGATAAATTTAATTCATACTTACTGATTTACCCCTTGGATCTATCTTTTTCTTTTATTTAAAACCCATTGATTTACATGAACTATTTTGATAAAGAGAGTCATAGCTTGAATCCTTTGTTACCAACACAGGCCCCTTGAATATTACAGTTGCATGAACCAATTGAGTGACATTAGATAGTTGAGAACCAACTACCAGGACCTTGGGAGTTAGGCTACTACATGTTGTCTTTCTCTATCAGGAGAAATAGAGTAGAAATATTCTGTTTTAATGTTGTTTGTGTCATTTTAACCATCAACACTTCCATCTTCATTTCTCAACACCCCGCACAACCTATAGGCTCAATATTTCCCTTGATTGCCCCATGAAAATTAACTTTGATCTATCTCGAACGAGGGAATTTCCAAATAGTATTTTTTCTAGAGATATTACGAGATTTCACAAGACAAGATAATTGAGGGATTAGTCTCCACTTGGAGGAAAAAAAATATCATAGCCAATCAATATGCTACAAGGAGCCACATGAGCAGAATCCAAAAACTTGATAGCAAAATTCTCTATAATGAACCTCTGGATTTTGAGAAAAAAATATCCTCTTTCTGCTTAATTTCTCTGAAAACTTTATTATTCCTTTCCTTCCACAATCCCCATGCACTATGGGGGGCCATAAGGGACCAAAGCATATGGAGGGATGGGTTGGAAGAAGGAAAATGCCACTGCTCAACAAAACTTTGTAAGGAGAGGTAAAACCTAGTCCAAATTCTAGAGAGAAAGAAACTTACTCTAGATGAGGGTGGCAAAATTACAACTAAGAAAAAGGTGAAAGGAAATTTTTGCATCACACTCACATAGGGAACATCTATTCAAAATAATAAACCCTATTCTACAAAGAGAATCTAGATTCAAAATATTCCTTTGCATCAAAAGCCAAAAAAATATTAATCTCGGGAATAATCATCTTGTTCCAAAAATTCCCCCAAAATGGGAGAGGATTAGGCTTCACCAAAGAACTAATAAAGACCAAGGAAATTGAAAAGAATCCATTAGAACAAGGAGCACAATTGATATGACTAGGCTTTGGGAACATGGGAATACAGATCCGATTTAGGAAATTTTGAAGCACTGCAAGAGATAGATCCCAATTCTACAGATCCTTCCAATTTATATTATGAAGATAATCAACCACTAGATATTACCAAAAAATCTAAAGAAAATGTCCCTAAGAGGAGGAGCCCAAGGATGGTTCATAAGAGGGCCACCTTCACACCAAAAATCTTCCCAAAACAAAATTTGGTTGCCATCACCAAACAACCATTTAGCATCATTTTTAAGTAAACCTTTACAAGGAACAATTTTTTTCCAAAAGCAAGAGCCTTTAGAAATGAAACATTCGTGAAGAAAATCCCATACTCTCCTAAATTTAGATAATTATTTATTTCTTAACAGTGAATATCACCCCGCCTCTCCACAAAGGAGCCTCTAAACTGTAGAGAAGGGGATTCGCTACTCATGATTCTCTTTATTCTCAAGATATTCCCAAGGGGCGAACTGCCCTAAACTACCTCAAGGGACACAAGAAAAGTTCTAGAATTAGAAAGAGTAGGTCACAACAATTTTCTACAAAACTAGTGAGCTCTCAGCCAAAGGACGCCAGCGCAACAAATGGATGACAACGTGACTCACTAGAGTCTCAAAGGCACGTTGGCGTCTCGTACGAACCAGAAATTGAGTGTAATGTCCCTCCATTTTGACCTTTCTTGTCATTCAGGTAAGTTGTTTAATCATGATGTATTGTGATTTTGTTGGCTATTGTGTTATTGTTTTTGTGGTGGATATAATATTTTTATGACCTTGGGTAATCAGTTAATTAAATTAAAATTTGAAATTACAAGGCAATTTAAATAAGTATATGACTATCAATAAATGATTAAATTAAAATGGATTATAAGGTAACCATTATTAATTGGGAATTGAAATGATAATTAAATGGTTTATGTTTATGAAAAGATGTTATATGTTCTTTGATTATTAATTATTAAATTAAATGATGAGATTAAATGTTTAATGATAAGGAAATAAATAAAGATAAATAATATTAGATTTTTTTTATTGATTATGTGGGAAAGTAATTTAATCTTAAATTAGATAAATGAAATAAGATTTTCAAACTGAAATTGTAAAAAGGCAAGAAAAGATGGTAAAAGATAAAAGTGTGCACATGCACGACTCGATATAGAAATTGGAATGGGAATTGTTATTTTTATTGATTTTTATTTTCGAAAACTCATCTCTCACTTTTTATAATGCTAGTTTTTGGATTTTTGGGGAGTTAGTCTTTGGTTTTCAAAATACGTTGCTCTACAAAATATTTCCATGAAAATATAGATTGGAATTGAATATTGTTGTTTTCGAAGTGGGGAATTTTTGGTAGTTGTGAACAAGGTTTTGGTGAAGAGTTTTGTGGCTGCAAAGAGATCGTTGTTGCACTTCTTCTCCACCTTCGAACGAAGAACTCTAGGTTGTCTCGTTGTTTCCCTTGTATCATTTATTCATTTTCATTTGCAAAATATCTTTCTCGTACGATTTTGCTGAAAATGATTATATTGGAAAAAATTGTGATTTCGATAGGCATATATATAAAAACTACAAATTTATCATCTTAGCCAATTGATTCTTTTATTTAAGCCATCTGAATTAGTGTGTCTTGGTCGGTTCTAACTGATGTGGCTTTTCTTGATTTATTCTTGTCATTGTGAGGATTGTCTTCCCTATTTTAAGGCATGAATTTCCTTGGTATGGCCGATTCTTCCTCTGTGATAATATTTCTTATTTTATTCCCGTTGTGTTAGGAATCTTCTTGCCTTTGTAATCAATGATTCAACCTTCGTTACATTCAAATTTTGGGGCCATGTCTTAAATTCGATGAAGCTAGTTCTTGTGTTGATTGAGGCTGGTGTGATTTCTTCTCTCTTTTTGCCTCTAAGACTTGAGTTCTTAGATCAACCTGGAAACTTACCCTCATGTGTTGGTCACTTCCGCGTACCCCTAGGAAGAGTTAAGTTTAGTATTTATGCATTTTCATAGGTGTGTGGTTGGTCATGTGAGATCGCTCTTTCTATTTGGACTTACATGCTTTCAGATTTATCCTTCATTACGTATTGTATAGTTCGATTCTGTAGAAGAAATTAAGTTCAATTTCCTCTCTCTACCTCCAATTTCAACATGTCTTGTTCTATATATATCTGAGTTTTATGTCGGTTTCTTGAAAATTGATGGCTGCTCTGAAATTTATTAAATTAGCATGATTGTAATCATGATTTCGTAGTTCATAACTGCTCACCTATATTTATCAAATCTGCAAGCTATACTTTGCATTTGATTTAAATTATTGCTACTCTTGAACTTTACATTCACTGCATATGAATGCGAGGGTTTTAATTTTATATGTATGATTTCAAAGTGATCTCGATGGTCATGTTTATTTTGAACCTCATATTGGAATTGTCTTTATTGTTTAGTTTGATCTATTTTAACTTGGTGGATGTATTCTTGGCTAAAAAAATTGTAGCTTTATCCTTTTAATAATATGACATATGCATGTTGGCATATGGCTAGGAGATTGGCTTGTAAGTGTTGTCATTGATGGCAACCCAAGTCATGCCAACTTAAGTATAATTTTGGTTCCTACCGATATAACATAACAAAGAACAGGGCATCCGGTTAATAGACTTAAAAGTTGATCTAAACACCTTACCAGACAAATATTTTGGGTTGTGAATCTCCGAGGAAGGTATGTTGGTGTTTGTAGTATCTTGGTTTTGATGCGCACTCACTGTTACATGACCTAAGTGATACGGTGCACTAATTTGTTGACTATCTATGCTAGAAGGCCGACCCGACAAGGATAGAAACCGTGAATGTATAAGATGTAATTAATTATAAGTCTTCATGTTTGATTATGAGTTATTTGGGTCCTCTCTTTGTATTAATTGACTTTGGAGGATGTGCATAAATATTTAGTGGTTAATCTGGCCGACAAGTTAAAAGTAACTTAATATTTTGTAAAGTCGACTGGTGGAAGAATGAATCCTTGATTGCGGATATATATAAGAGATTGGTTTTATCATTTATGGAGCAGAATGAGGCAAGTAAGTGTGTAGAAGTGTGAATTGCGAGATCCAACAGTGCAGTAGTACGAATTTGATCATAAGTGATGCGAAGAACAAAAAAGAGCAGAATAGGGCAGAGCGAAGTGCAAAGTCAGAAAGAAAATCCAGAATCAGATCTATGAGCTTCACCGAAACTGTCACCTGGCATAAGTTGATGCTACTATCTCAGTTCATCCTTCAGATGGTTTTAATCTAAATTTTGTATGGTAGTAAGCCTTTCTCTTGAACAGTGAGCTCTAGGTAGTGTGCCTGAATGCAAGTGCATTCCCTTTTGTAAACAATTATATTTGAGTACTCAAATTTTGGATCAACCTCCACTGTGGTTTTTCCCCTAACAGGGTTTCCACACAAAAAAATTGTGTCATGGTGTTATGAATGTTTACTCTAAATTCATACATCTTTTTCTTTAATACAATGGTGAAATGGTTTCAAGTTTTAGATTGACGGAGTTTAAATATTGTTGAACATTGATTCACCCCCCCTCTCAGTGTTCCCTTGAGTCCAACAATTGGTATCAGAGCTAGTTCCTTTGAAGAAGTTTTGCATCTTGAGGTGGATCTTGGAATGTGATGGACTCTGGTAGTCTTCAACAACAACTTATGGTGGCTCTTGATGACCTTGATTACTCTAAAGCAAAAGTTCAAGAATTGAAAGCAAATCTTAGAGATGCTGAGAAATTCATTCAGTCATTGAAAGATCAGATAATTAAATCCAGGGTGAAGAGGAAAGATCTTTGTGATCGGATACAGTAGAAGGAGAACAAAGGCATGGATGATGCTCACCTAAATCAAACCTTGAAAGAGATAACCGAAGAATGTAAAAATCTTGCTAGAGATAATACAAACTTAAAGCATGAGATGAAATCTATGATGATGAAGATGACTAAGGAGATAGAAGAAAGGAAGAAAAATGATGAAAATATTGCCCAGACCCTCAAAGAGAAATCTGATGAATGCAACAAAATAAATGGAGAATTCATTCAGTTGGAAAGTGAATTACAAAGAACCAGAAATAATGAAGAAGAACTTGGTAAGGAGATTACTACTCTTAGGAATAATCTTGTCATTGCAAATGAATACAAAGAAAATTTTAAGATTAGTTTAGTAAAGCTTGATGATCTAACTCAAGGAAAAAAGAGTGGAAACGATAAGAGAGGTCTTGGATATGAAAAGGGAGAAAGTTCTAGTTCAGGACAAAAGAATTCCAGACAGAACAAAAATGGAAGGCATCCGATAAGACAACCTAATGCACAAAATTTTAATAGGTATTGCTTTTCCTGTAATAAGTTCAGTCATATGGTTGCTCAATGTAGAAGTAATTTGAGGTCAAAAGTTTCATCATTTTCTGGTCAATGTTTCAATTGCAAAAATCCTAGTCATAGATCAATTGAATGCAGAAATGTGTCAAGTCACTCTATTGATAGAAGAAATGTTGAATGCTATACATGTGGGAAATTTGGGCATATTTCTAATCAATGTAGATCTAGAAGAAACCAATGGAATAGTCAAGAAAACATTATGTTCTATAACTGCAACAAGTATGGTCATATTGCAAGGCTTTGCATAAACAAAAATGTAGACAGAAGAGGTCGGGTATATAGAGGCAAAAATATAGAGAAGAATGAGAAAGGGAAACAAAAGGCAACTGCGGATGAAATCAGAGATCAAATGAAAAGGACACGGGTAAGGAAAAATGATTCCGATGCTGGAAATGGTTCTGCACCCGAACCTGCTTTCGATAATTCTTCTGGTAATTGATTTTAGGCCATTGGCCTAGGGGGAGATTTACAAGAAAATCTTTCCTCCCTTGTCTATGGATGGTACCGGAATGCAAAGAATAGTGAAGAAGGTGCACTCTTAGTGTACAAAAGTTTTGGATGACTTTAGCAAAATAAACTCAAATAATTCATAGGTCCGCAGAAGATTTTCCTGTTTTTGTTTGGGAAATCAGAGTCTCCAGAAAACTTAGGGCAAATGCATTTATTGTGCATGTGCGAGATATAAAATTCAATCAAAGCCATCATTTTTCACTTTGCACTATTGAAGAGAAGAAGGAGAGCACTCAATAGGCAGATTTCGAGGTAGTAAAATCGATTTCATCGATAGATCTTGAAATCTATTAGGTATTTCAAATCATTCTCGAATTCTTCATACAACTTAGTGTGTGGTTGCAAACCCTAGATGCTAAAAGGAAAAATGGAACAAATTAAAGGCTCAATCACTCTAGATGAATATAATAGTGCAAAGATTAGTTCTATGAGGAATCTATTGCTCCCTGATGAATTAAAACAATTGAGCGAAGCCAAGCATGGAAATTTGGATATGTGGAGTGAGTTTTCGTACTTTGAGAATGCATAATTTATGAAATTCATATTAAGCATATTACATGGTGATGTTTTAACTTTGGACAAACAGTACATCATTTCAAAAGAGGCAATTGAGAACTTAACTAGTTTTTGCAAAGTCGGAGATGTTCCTAGGAAGAAATCTATCTAGAGCAAAGAGGTTGAAACCTTAACTGGAATAATTGGAGATCAGAGAGCTCTGTTGATAACAACAATAAATAATCTTGTTATGAAGTACATTGCACATGGCATAACCTATAAAATTTTCTATATAAATCAAGAAGGAGCTACATTGGTTGGCATAGAGTACATTGCTCACAAAATGATAAATGATGGTAAGGACTTTGACCGATGCGGGTTGTTAAAGAATCAGATCATGGAGAATGTTCAACTAAAAAAGGAGTCAGGCTATCCATTGAGGTTTGGCACTTTAATTATATGTTTGGTAATGTATTTTTTGAATTGCTTTCCGAAAATCGACAATGTAGTATGGAAATCAGACAAGCTGGTATGCAAGCAGATATACTCTTATTCTAAGAGCTTAACTAACTGGGATTTGGACTTTGAATTTTTTTGTAAGAATGTGCTTGCAAAGTGTGGATTAGTCAATATTTCCCCTTCGGTAAGCCAAATGGAATTTGGTTCCTCTTTCGATAGCACTGATAGAGGATAGAAAAGAGGACATGAAATTATTGAATATAGTCCTCCAAAAAGAAAAGTTCCTAGGATTGAGGGAAAAGGAAAAGAAAAAGAAATTGTGGACATTCCGAATGAAGAATCTGATGAAGAACCTGAGATTCCACTGGAAAATGAATCAGGTCAAGAAAAAGGAAGTGAGGAAGAAGAAGATCTATCAAAAGAAAAGCTACAACAACTTATTCAAGATGTAGGTGGCATGCAAAAAATTGCAAGGTTATGGTCAGTCAAACCATCATACAATTGAGACTTGATTTTGGAAGTTCTAAATGCTCATGTTGAGCACTGTAGGATCAGATTGGAAAGTTGTAGGGATATTCTACCTTAAGAGATGATTGAGTGTAGCAAAGAATCAATGGGCTCCGAGGTCAAAAGCAAAGAAGAAGGTGAATTTGTCTCTCACCTGAAGGAACAATTCAGACTATCCCTTTCCAAACTGAAGAAGAAAATAAATGAGTTGAGGATATGCATTAAATCAACCACAAGCATCTACAACTATTGCATCCATTGACCCCATGAGGTCAACAATTACAAGGAGAAATTGGATCAAATTGAAGCAGAATTGAATGCCATTGGAAAAAGCTTTGACATATCTTAGGATCCGGATGACATTATCAGGAAAAGAATATGGGAGTTACAATCAAAACAAACAAAAAATCAGCTTTCCAGGAATGTTCTTTTGGATACTTTTTGGAAGGTAAAGGACTTAATTGAATGCAGGCTGAAGCAGATGGTGGAAATACTGAATAATGATGAGAAATTGGAAGATGAAATTACAATTATTGAATTTGTCATTGAGATTATTAACAAGACTTCCAAAAACAACAGTTTGATCATTATTATTGGAATCATAGTTGATGGTTGGAAGAAGTTTCTTTTGAAAGTGAAGAAAAACAATAATATAATCTTCTAAAAGATAGTAGTTAAGTATCTTCAAGTTTTTTGCAATTTTGATCAAAGGAAGAGATCCACAAGCATATATGTGTAAAAATTTTGAAGCCTTAAGAATTTTGAACACATTTTTTGTCACTTTTTGTCTTTTTTGGCATATGGCATCCATGCTTTGTCATTGATGTCAAATGGGGAGAGCATGCAGTGAAAAATGCCTTATAAATCTCAGGGGGAGAAAGTGCAGCAAGCAGTCTGGTAGTGTACCTATAATGATTCTAACACTTAGTCATTTTTACTAAGTGTTTCCATCAATGCCAAAGGGGGAGATTGTTGGCATATGGCTAGGGAGATTGGCTTGTAAGTGTTTTCATTGATGGCAACCCAAGTCATGCCAACTTAAGTATAATTTTGGTTCCTACCGGCATAACAAAACAAAGAACAAGGCATCCGATTAACATGCTTAAAAGTTCATCTAAACACCTTACTGGACAAATATTTTGGGTTGTGAATCTCCGAGGAAGGTCTGTTGGTGTTTTTAGTATCTTGGTTTTGATGCACGCTCACTGTTACGTGACCTAAGTGATACGGTGCACGAATTTGTTGACTATCTATACTAGAAGGCCGACCCGACAAGGATAGAAATTGCCGATGTATAAGATGTAATTAATTATAAGTCTTCATGTTTGATTGTGAGTTATTTGGGTCCTCTCTTTGTCTTAGCTGACTTTGGAGGATGCACATAAATATTTAGTGGTGGATTTGGCCGACAAGTTAAAAGTAACTTAATATTTTATAAATCCGACTAGTGGAAGAATGAATCCTTGATTGCAGATATATATAAGAGATTGGTTTTATCATTTGTGGAGTAGAATGAGGCAAGTAAGTGTGTAGAAGTGCGAATTATGAGATCCAGTAGTGCAGTAGTATGAATTTGATCATAAGTAATGCAAAGAACAAAAAAGAGTAGAATAGGGCAGAGCAAAGTGCAGAGTCAGAAAGTAGATCCAGAATCAGATCTATGAGCTTCACTAGAATTGTCACTTGGCATAAGTTGATGCTACTATCTTAGTTCATCCTTTAGATGGTTTAAATCTGAATTTTTTATGGTAGTAAGCCTTTCTCTTGAGCAGTGAGCTCTAGGTAGTGTGCCTGAATGCAAGTGCATTCCCTTTTGTAAACAATTATATTTGAGTACTCAAATTGTGGATCAACCTCCATTGTAGTTTTTCCCCTAACAAGGTTTCCACACAAAAGTCTGTGTGTCATGGTGTTATGATTGTTTACTTTGAATGCATACATCTTTTTCTTTAATACAATGGTGAAATGGTTCCAAGTATTAGATTGATGGAGTTTAAATATATTTGAACACTAATTCACCCCCCCTCTCAGTGTTCCCTTGAGTCCAACAACGCAAACATAAAAGTATATATACAGATTTAGATTTGTATATTTGTATATGTGTATTTACATAAGTATATCATTATACTATTAAGGTGCTTTTTCAAGCATCAAATCTGATGTTAGAATCTTATCTTGATTTCAAATATTAAAGTAATTTATTATTGTTTGTATATATATATATACTTAAATAAATATATATACCTATATATAATGTATATGCTATGTGTTGATTTTATTTCGATTTCGTTTAGTCATATAAGGTTATTAAAGAAGAGATTATATAAAGAATGTAATGAATTTAGAGTGGATTGTCTTATTCTTATAGAGATTATGCACCTTCTTAATGGAAATTGTAAAATAGATTAAGTGTATCTATCCCTTTCTTGGTCAATTATTAGTAACATTTGCTTAAGAACGTATCTTCATGTAAAGTAATAGTATGCGAATAAATATATATGTATACATAAGTATATTGGTATGTCTTATAATGGATAACGATGTTGTGTAGATTTACTTATTAAATTTTAAAGAGTTAAGTTGTGATGTTACTTAATCGTATATGTGTAAATATATATCTTGGTTGTTTATGTAAAAATGTGTATTTAAATATATTTTTAGAGCATGTTCTATAATTTCTTTATTTATTAAAAATAATTTCCTAATGGTGTATAAATAAAATGTAACTGATTATTTAAATGGTTCTCTAAAGATTATTACCTTGAATGTATTGGAGAGATAAAAAGGTTGATTCTTAATGGTATCGTGGTGTGGGGCTCTTCCTCTTGTATTAATTTTTAATTTGAGGGGATTTTTATGTGTTGATTTAATGTTGGAACCTGTTGATACAAAATTTTGCAGGCGATAGCCCTATGGGAAACTTAGCTATTGGGGAACTTGTGCACATAGCTAAGTGACCTCCAGGATTTTATCGAAGTCGAATCTTCACTTTTTAAAATGTGGGGGAGGAAAGGGAACGAAGAAAAAAATAAAATAAACAAATCTAAACTAAGGCGATACGCCAGATCAGTAATGAGATAAGTAAGCACATTGATGAAACAAAGGCTCAGGTAGTAATTAGCGTATATCAAATAGATGATTCCCAACATTGCAAACATAAGATCATCAAACCATTTGCATAATATACCTCATAAAACATAAGCTAACACAAAAGAGTATCAACATGATATATATTATGATAGGCTATATAAAGATTATAAAAGCTTAGAATAAATGTTCGTATGTTCCAAAAAATGTAAGCACAATTTAATGTCTTATCAAATGCTTGAAAACAGAGAGGCCAAATAGAATGGCACAGCTTGCAAGTTCAAATTTAATAAAAAACACTATAGAGGCTAATTCTCAGTGCTCAGGAAATTTTGTCCATCTAACAACAACAACAACAAAATGAAGAAAGGGTTGCTTAAATTAGCCAACCCACCACCTGGAGACTCCAACAAGAAAGATGCTCTAGCAAAGCCACCAATGAGAAAGAAGGAACGACAACATGCCAACTATGAAATTATGAGGAGAGATGGGCCACGTAGCAACAAAACGAAAACAATTACAAAAACCCTTGAACAAAAATAAAAGAACGCTCGAACAATCGCCACGTGGAAAGCTCCCGACAAAGGTAACTGCGGTGTGGGCCCCATTCGAATAGAAAGCAAGCTAAGGCGACGTGTCAAGCAATCAGAGCCCGAAAAAATTAAAGAGAAGCATCTCAAAGGGAAGCTCCAATAGGACGCCATGTGGTGGGGGACAGAAAGTTACAAGCAGTATCAAAACAAAAGGCAAAGCCGTGAAAGAAATAAAAATCATGAAGGAACAAAGCGGTGTGTGAATAAATATTCACAGCTTGGTGACTCACATGGACATTTCACTTGTGGAATGAGAATCCCCAGATCATGGTCTCATAGACCAGTCCACCGCTTGGACTAATTGCTCACAACTTGGAGAGGGCAACCTGAAGGGATGTCCAAACCTCATCCGATGGTGTAGAGAGAGTGCGCAAGCTTTCATGTGCCATGTTTAAATCAATGATTGCCTTAAAAGGCAATCCACCAGATATTTTTGCCTTGGACTCAAGTTGGAAGAAGAGCTACACCAACTGATGCACCATGTTCTTGATATTGGCAGTAGCTGGCTCCTCCTCTATCTTTTGTATTTGAAACATTCTCTACAACATTTGTCAGTGACAATATGCAGATTTTTTTGGAACATGGCTATGGGCCCCGTTACACCAATATGTATACAAATGTGAATATCTCCATAATCAATACAATACATATATCTCCTATATTCTGGTTCTTTTCTTCATTTTATCTCATTTCCTTGCATCAATATGGTTGTTGATTTAAGAAAGCACTGAGAATGACCCAAACTAACAAAGCAAGGAAAATATATACATATTTACACACCTACTGCAAAAGCCAAATTAATTGAATTTCTTGAGGTGTATTCCATTAATTGGAATACCTAAGGCCTTTCCCTTTGTTGTTTCCAACTCGAACGAGTTGTGTTGCTTGCACTGTGTGATTTTGAATGGTCCTTCCTAGAGACTATCAAAATTGCCATGTTGACTAGGCTTTTCTCCACGCTCGTTAAATTTGAGCACCAAGTCTCCACATTGCAGACCCTGGTCAGACATTTTCTTATCGAACCATTTCTTTACCACCTGTTGATGGTTAGTCATTGCCTCGAGAGTGTGCTCTCGTTTCTCTTGAACCTCAAGTAATTTTTCCAACCACACCTCCATCTCTCCATTTTGCTCAATCTCAAGAGACTTGAGTAATTGGATTGCAGCGAATTCCATAGAGATTGGCGACAACGCCTCCTTCCCGTATACTATCTCGTAAGGAGATGTTTTCAATATTTGCTTGGGCATGATACAGTCTTCCCATAGTGTTGTCCGAAGGTGTTTATGCCACTCCCTTTGATGTTTTGAACCTATCCTCTTGATCAGCCAGAGAAGATTCTTGTTCATAGATTCGACAAGGCCATTTCCTTGTGGGTAGTAGTTGGAGGATGCCTTTAGGAAGACTCCATATTTTAGTGTAAATTGGCTGATTTTGGAGCCGAGAAAGGCTCTGGCATTATCTAAGATAATTGTCTTTGTTGGGCCAAACCTGGCTACCAGTTCTTCCAAGAAGTTCATAATTTCTGCCTCGAATGCATTTTTCAAAGGTACAGCTTCAGTCCACCTAGTGAAATAGTTAGTTTCCATCAGGATCCATCTAGGTCCAGCTGATGAAACTAGGCTGATCATGCAAATGAAGTCGAGACCCCATTGAGCAAATGGATCTTCCACTACAATTGGTTTTAATGGCATGGCAACATTTTTCCTTTTCCCAACAAAAAACTGACACTCATTGCAAGACCTCACTAATGAATATGAGTCTTTAAATAACATCAGCCAAAAATAACCAACATGCACAATCTTGATTGCAATAGTTTTTGCTGAAAAATGTCCTCCAGCTGGGCCATTGTGGTACTGATCCAATATCTTTTTTGCTTGCTCTTGTGTCACACACCTTAACAAGACGCCATTGAATTTCCTCTTGAAAATAACTCCCTCCAAGAGTACATAGCCATTATTCTACAGTCGATAAAAATGACTTTTAAATGAGGGGAGGTTGGCTGGGTACCTTCCTGTTTACATGAAATTAATTTTGTCATCCAGCCAATTGTCTCCGGAACTCTCTTCATTCAGCAACACAGGTTCCAAGACTTCAACCTCAGTCATTGCTTCATTATTTCCAACCAAATATTTGCACAATCCCTTTCCTTTCACAATCTTGACTGGCTTGATCTTGATGTCATACTCTAGAATCTTAGTTATCCAGTTAGCCTGTTTCTTAGTGATTTCACCTTCCATAATATATTCACACACGCTAGGGTGCGACACAAAAACAATCACCTTGTTGCACGATATGAGGTGTCAAAACTTCTTCAGCCCCTTTACAATAACAAAAGCTTGCTTCTCCACAAAGTTGTACTTTACCTCATAATCTTTTAGAGTGCATGAATAGAAGGTGATGGGCAATTCTCTTTTATCTTCATCATCTTTCTGCATCAGGACAGTAGCGATACACGTGCTCCCACCAAAGACGTACATGAGGAAGTCTTTCGACAAATCCAGATTAACCAACATAGGAGTAGAAGAGATGACTTCTTTAATCTATTCGAAAGCTTGGTCCTTTTTCAACATCAAGGTGATGGGCCGAACAATCCCTACAAAGTCCAGTATGAATTGGCTAATGAAGTTAACCTTGCTCAGAAAAGATTGAACTCCTTTTTTGTTGATGGGTAAAGGGAGTTCTTTGATTTCCTTAACCCTTTTCGGGTCGATGGCAATACCTTCCTTCAAGACGACATAACCCAACAACTTCCCTTGTGGGACCCCAAACACACATTTCTTCGGGTTCAAAGAAATCCCAAACTCCTGGAACTTCTGGAAGACAAGCTCAAGATGATCAAAATGATCTTTAGCAGATTTTGAGAAAACTGTCAGGTCATCTAGATAAATAAGAATGATCTTATTTATCAAATCCCTGAAAGCAATATCCATAGCTCATTGGAAAGTGGCTTTGACATTTGAAAGTACAAAGGGAATTTTAGCATAAGTGTATGTTCCCCACTTGGTGGTAAACGTCATTTTATGTTGGTCCTCCTCTTTCAAAAAAATTTGATTATGGTCGGAGAAACCATCTAACATTGAGAACATCTCAGAACCAACAACTGTTTGTAGAATTGCCTCCATGGAAGGTAGAGGGTAGTGGTCCTTTAAAGACACTCTATTTAGGTCTCTAAAGTCAATGCACAGTCATAGATCACCATTCATCTTCTGAACCGGCACCAGGTTAGACACCCAAGTACTGTGTTTGATTGGGAACACTATTCAAGATTCAATCAACTTCTTTAATTCCCGAGCCATTAATGACTCAATCTTTGGATTTACTGGCCTTTGCTTTTGACGCACAAGTTTTGCTCCTTCTAGTAGCTCAATGGTGTGTTGGATAATACCAGGATCATATCCCTTAAAATCATCATATGACCATGCTACCACACTTGGATACTTCTCACAAAATATTTCAACCTTTATTCTTCTGCGAGACTCCTTTTTTGACCTTAAGCTTTTTATCTTCTTCGACATGCAAATTAGCATAATCGCCTTTATCAGCTACAAAATTTCTCGTCATTTCTCGTATCATTGGAATCAAACAAACTCTCGAGAGTAACCAAGCCTCTGGGAAGCTTGTTTGACTTAAGCTAGACCACTTGATCTTCATAGGCATCAATGATCTTTAGTTGTAATTGGTCAAAAAATTCTTCGGACAACGGGAGAAATGATATGATATGAGCATCACTATCCAACACTTGCCAATTTTGATCATTATTTGGGATTGCAAGGCACACAATCACTCACACTAAATTTTTATTATCAATTAACTCAAAATTTGGCTCAAACTGAGATCCAACAGCCGTCATTCAGTCTGCTTTGGAGTTTTTCCCTCTAGGTACAACTTGGATTTTGAATGCCTCGAAGGCTTCAATCAGGTCCTAGATCCTATGTCTGTATGATCGCATATAGACATTCTTGGCAGCTGATAGCTCTCAGATTTGGTTAACCACCAATTCTGAATCTTCGAACACCTGTATTTTCTTTGCACCCATTCATTCCACTAAACTCAAGTCATGGACAAGGCCCTCATACTTTGCTTCATTGTTCGAGCACGCGAATTGGAAATGGTATGACCTTAAGGTCTTTTCTTTGGATGGAGATACCAAATATATTTTGGTGTCGATTCCTACTCTGCATCTTGCTTCGTCAAAGTGCAAGGTCCATAACTCTGAGGTCCCTTCACTCCTAGACTCTTTAGTCCCTCTAGGCATAATATGATCCTCCTCATGTATGATGTATGTTCCTAGCCCAGCTACATGATAGTTGCCAAAAGGGTTTGTGCTTATAAATTCATTCAAGAGAGATTCTTCATTTTCAGTCTAGGAACTGCTTGCTTCTTCATCCTCAAGAAGCTCAACATTAAGCATCTCTTTTGGGGTAATTGAGGTATGTGCTACCTCAAAATTGATCATGGCTTCATCAACCACATGCTCAAAATGTAAATTTTCTGACAATATCTTCATCTTAGCTCCATGTTTGGTTCTTAGGATCAGGTTTGACCAATCCAATGAGAGGTAACCTCTAATATTTACAGTGATTTCTTGGGACAGACATATCCCGAACATTGGAGGGACATCAATGAGCATAGTGTCTTGGTTCACAGTAATGTTGGGGCAAGAAAACAATGTCATAGGAAATCCTTTGATTACTCTAACGGTTTCAACCTTGTTCCCATCGAGTTGCATGAATCCCTTCTTAAGAGGCTCGTATTTGAGTCCTAGAGTCTCAACTACTTGCTTGGACATGACGGTGGTGCTAGCACTAGATTCAATCATACAATTAGGCAGTAGTTTTTTACCAATGATAAGTGTTAGAAAGAAAGGCTTGGGTTTAGGCTTACCCTCTTTTCCGACCTTCTTTTCCACTGATTGATTTTCCAAAACTCTATTCAGGCCTGGATTGGTTGTGTTATCTTTTGAGGGCTGCTCAAACATCTTCATGCCCTCTGTAATAACAACTTTTGCTCTGGGATGGCCAGGATATCCCATAAAGAAACATTAGTAGAAGATTTCTTTAGTTGTTCCACCACATTGAATGGCGTTCATGACTGATGAGCTATGGTAGTTGGCTCCTTCTGCATCGTAGCTGGTGCATCTGGTTGTTTGGCAACTGTCGGGGTGGCCATGGGAGATTTTTATTTCGGAGGAGTTGGATTCTTGGGACTTGGAAAAGCAGCCCCAGTCTGTTGCAGAACTAATGATACAGTCACTGATGGACTGGGCGTTGGTTTAGTTGACCCTTCAGTTTGCAAGGATGTGAATTCTCCAATGAGCCTTCGCTTGGAACGAGTATTGTAATCTGACTGTACTTGCAGTGCTTAGGTCACTTGAATATCATTTGGGTATGTCGACTCCTCTCCTTCCATACAAGAAAAGAATGTTTGGTCCGAAGCTATCTCTAGCTCTTGCTCTATAGACATTCCTTGCATTTGAGTGGTGAGAACTGTGTTCTCCATTTGCCAAGAGGCAAATGCATGAGCTCTAGAATTGGGCATGATGCCTTGACTACGTTGCTCTGTTATATTTTGTTGTAAATTCCCTTGCGGGAAATTTTGGGGCATGTGTGCATCATTGCAAGGGAAGCACCATGGATTAATCTCCTCAACAAGATTATTTTTTCCTGCTACCAGCCCTTTACTCGAACTAGGATAGATAATTTGCATCGACATAATCATAGGCACGATCTGATGGCTCTGTTGAGCTTGGGTATTACTACGAGATCTATCTTGCCATTGATTTTGCTGAAAAGGAGGTTCCCTCTTTGGTTTCTTTGGTAAGCAGGCCTCTAGTAGGCATATTGTTGCCACTTCATACTGGTTAATTCATTTGTCATGGTTCACAACTACTCCCTCATGTCACTCACCTCAGTCGCTAGGGGGTTAGGCATTGGAAATAAGCTCAGTGTCATTCTCGGGTATACATACATAGACTAGGGGGGCATGAGAATGCTGGTTGGAGCTACCTCTAGTTCTATTGTGGTCGATTCCAGGAACAATGGCATGATAGGTTGCGTTACTAACTTTCCGATCGTAATAATATTTTTCTTCGCGATGATAGCAAGGTTATATGCATCAGGTAAGGTATTCCCACTGAGAGATTGTAGCATCACAAAAATATCAACATTTATAGACTTCAAATAGAACATGAACGCCAGATACGGAGGTGGCCAACTATTGATAGGGACCCTCTACCAAGTCGAATGAAACCAAGCATTGAAATCACCCAAACCTTTATGAGGAGCCCACTTTAAATGAGCCAGTGGTGATATAGCGAAGATCTATCACCATTGTTTGAGAAGTGTTCGTAGAAAGGATCTTAGAGTTGATCCCAAGTGCCAATTGTATTAGCTGGAAGAGTATGATACCATTCCAATGCATGTCCTCTAAAAGAGGCTGCGAGCAACTGCAAAGGCACATTCTGGTTAGTAATGCCATGAATCAGACATACATCAACCACATCTTGCAAGTGCTCCATTAGAGTTTTTGAATCATCCCCAGTGAACTTTGGGACAACCTTTAAAGTGGAAGTTGGGATTGGAGCCCACATTGTAGGTGGTACAGGGAGTATCAAAGGACTACTAGCATCCTAGGCTACAAAATTTCTAGCCATTTGTTCCAGGGGCAGAGGAGGAGACGGAGCTGATGTGTTAGCCTACTGACTTTTCACCTTGATTGAAACTAGTGGTGGTACAAGTAGGCCATGAATTCTTGTGGTTTGAGAGCTAGTGATGCGCCTATGGCTCATACACTCCTTTGGTTTATGAGCATTTTAATTCATCCCATCGGGTGTGCCAAAAAATGAATTTTTGATGCAAAATTTTGCAGGCAGCAGCCCTATGGGAAACTTAGCTATTGGGGGACTTGTGCACATAGCTAAGAGACCTTCAAAATTTTATCGAAGCCAAATCTTCATTTTTTAAAATGGGGGGAGGAAAGGGAATGCAAACAAAAATAAAATAAACAAATCTAAACTAAGGCGATACGCCAAATCAGTAATGATATAAGTAAGCACATTGTCGAAACAAAGGCTCGAGTAGTAATTAGCATATATCAAATAGATGATTCTTAGCACTAAAAATGTAAGAACATCAAACCATTTGCATAATATAACTCATACAACATAAGATAACAAAAAAGAGTAGAAACATGATCTATATTACGTTAGGCTATATAAAGATTATAAAAGCTTAGAATAGATGTTCGTATGTTTCATAAAATGTAAGCACAATTTAATGTCTTATCAAATGCTTGAAAATAGAGAGGTCGAACAGAATGTCACAGTTTGCAAGTTTAGATTTAATAACAAACACTACAGAGGCAAATTCTTAGTGCTCAGGAAATTTTTTCCATCTAACAACAACAAAATGAAGAAAGGGCTGCTTAAATTAGCCAGCCCACCACCTGGAGACTCCAACAAGAAAGATGCTCTAGCGAAGCCACCAATGAGAAAGAAGGAATGAAAGCATGGCAACTCTGACATTCCGAGGAGAGATGGGCCATGCGGTAGCAAAACAAAAATAGTTGCAACAACCCTCTAATAAAAATAAAAGAACACCCTAACAATCGTCACACGGAAAGCTCCCGACAAAGGTACTTACGGTGTGGGCCCCACTCGAATAGAAATCAGGTCGAGGCAATGTGTCAAGCAATCGAAGCCCGACAAAAGTAAAGAGAAGCATCTGAAAAGGAAGCTCTGATAGGACGCCATGTGGCAGCAGCTGAAAAGTTGCGAGCGGTATCAAAACAAAAGGTGAAGCCATGAAAGAAAGAAAAATTGTGAAGGAACAGAGTGGTGTGTGAATAAATATTCATAGAACCCATGGTGTTTTGAGATACCCTCAGTTGGGATTTAATGGGTAGATTGACTTATTAGGCTTCCAGAGGCTATGGGGAAATGTTCTTCATGTTGGATTTTCATACTTGGTTTCTTTGTGAAACTTTTTATCCTATTCTTGTATCGAGCTCATGTGGGTTGTAACCTTGCACCATTGTTTAACCTTATGACACGATCTTTGTGCGAGAGGGTTCTTGCCTCGCATAGGTTCTTGGTTTTGTGAGTTTGGTGTTTGGTGCAATTGGGTACACCCTTGAGGTTATGAGTGTTGTCTTGATGCTAGTAGGGAGAGTGGCTCTCCATGGGGGTTGGCACACAAAGTGGTGTCAGGGTAACTCATTAGAAAGTTGCATAATTAAGTGATAACCTAAAGTAATTAATTGGGGAGAAAGGGTAATCGACACACTAATCAAGATCAGTAGATGCATCACTCATGCCTGTAGTGCTTTCAAAGGCTAAAGATGGGATGAGAAGGCCTGGTCGACAAGATCACTACCTTGTCCTCTGAAAAGGTGAGTGATTCTGCATGTGTCACCCTATGGGGTAGATGCCTAGTGTGAGGCAGTCAAGGTAACCATAAATGGGGGTCGACATCTAGACTATCAGGGTAACTCAAGGATGGGGGCTGGCATCTAGACTGTTAGGGTAACCCATATTAGGGCCATGTGATGACACTCTTCCCTTTAGCAACCCTGTATGTTGTAGTTTTCCCTCATTGTTCTGGTACCTCTTGAAGTGATTGTTCTTACGTTATTGTCTTGTTGCCTTTTGTATTGTGGAGTCATGTCAGCCTTGTTCGCTTGTCTGTATTTATGTTGTGGGTCCTTTTTTCATCTCCTTGCATGGGGGGTGGACCTTAGGGTCCACATGGTCGGGTGGAATGTGCTATGCACCCATTGGGTTCCCCACCAACGATTGTGATATTGCAGAGCTGTACCGATTGCAATGGCTCCTGAGCTTTCTAGTGTTGGCAACAGTTTTGGTTCCATGAGCTATTTTCTTTCTGATGTATTTCGTTATGTAAATGTGGAATCCTTCCCATTTTTATAAGGAAAGTTTTTTGTATTATGTATTGTTACCCATGTTTGGGTATGGTGTTGTAATCCTTGAATCACATGCATTGCACTTATGAAGTGTTGTATCTATGGAAATATTTATAATCATGTAATCTTTGGAATGGTGGTGTATTCCTATGACTAGTGTAATAGATGTATCTTGGATGTTATTATGTGATCATGGATATATATGTAAGTGTATGGAATTATGAATGTACAATTATTGTTCATTTCTTTTATATAAGAGTTTAGATGAATGCATGTAGTTAGTCTTCATCGTAATGGATTTGTATTAAGTTAGAACGTTCACAACGTGATGTATTCATGTCACCCTAGAGGACTAGTTAGGTGGTGTATATGGATTATTTCAGTTTTAGAGTTGTATGGTGGTTTACATTTCATATTATTTATTCTTAAAAAATAAATATTTGTGTTGTTATTGTTAGATGTTTATATGTCCTTTGGGGTGTGTGCTAGTGGGGTGTTACACCGATTTTATCATAGAAAATAGTAAAGTTTCTACTTCTACTCTAATTGCTAAAAAATATTGGAACGTGAGAAAGTAACAAAATAAGAAAATATGGAGTGATAAAAGGAACCCATGCTCAAGGAGGAGAACCAGTATCACAAAGTAGAGATGCAATAGATAGGGGATGTGAGAAATCCCAGGATGCTCACAAGCATTAGATAAGGGAGATGTCAATTGTAAGGCTTAAGGAGGCCAAAGAGAGCAAGGACAAAAGAGAGGGTTGCAAGAGCCAAGAGAGTTATGAGGAAAGCTTGAGAGTGTTGTTGTAGCAAGTTGTAAAGAGCTATACAAGAAAGATAGCAGGAGAAAGATGGGAAAATTTACAAGATAGAATCCAAGAAGGAGAGGAAGACCAAATGAGTTGAAAATAAAACTTTTAAAGAGGTAAAAGAAGCTTCTCAAGCCGTTATAAGGCATCCTAGGCCGTTACCACTGATGAAACTTGCTGACAAGTGGAAAACATGCTTAGAAATGACTGTTTGAATGTTGAAATATCATGGGATTCTAGTGTGGTGTGTGGATGTCTACGTGACGTGCTAGTGTCCAGACACATCATGCTACAAAATGACAAGAACGGGAAAAGCACAAGGTTTGACGCAAAACTGACACACGAAGGTAGCTACTGAAAAGGGGTATTTTGAGCATCCTAAGAGGGAAAAAGGTTGATGCAGGGGCTAAAATGAGCCTACACAAGATGCTAAGGGAGTGGACAGTAAAGTGGGTACAAGAATGTATGTGAAATTGCAAGGGGTGCAATTTTACAACAATACATTTTCCCCCACTTTAGCAGGCATATGAATCTACACTAATATGCATGTTAAAGGAAATATATTAAACATAAATAACATCATGATACCAAAAGGATATTGTAGAGGAACCAAACAACTCTTTGAACCAAGGAAGCGTGTGCCTAGGCTAAAGACCTACAAAACAAACACATTAGACAAAAAATACTTGCAAAAGATAATAGTGTTAAAACACAAAAACCATCACATCACGGGGTTAGAACATAAAAACATATACACAAGCACACAACAAACTAAAGGATTTGAGTCAGAAAAGTGAAAAAGACCTCGATGTAGAAATATTGTCTTAGTACTATGCATCATCACCAAATTAAGAAAAATAAAATATAGAAGAATTATAAAATGGAGAGAAGAATGTAAGAATCAATTAATTCAAGAGAAGAATGCACCCAAAAATTGGGGAAGCAACCAATATAAAAGAGAGAAGGAGAATATACTCAAGATGAAGAAGATACAGATCTTTGATCTAGTATACATGATTGGAGAAGAGAAGAGAGGAGAATTTAAGAGAGAGAAAGGAATGAAAATACCAAGAGAGATGGCTCCATAGGTCCTTAGATCCAACTAGAGTTGAACAAATGAGTTGCAAATCCATAGACCTATGGAAGGTCAACAAAAGGCTCTGTAGGTACTCTCTCCTACAGAGTTGAACAAATTGTTCTAGAGGCTTGCAGACCAATGATGAACAAATCATGCAGGATGAAAACAATTCATAGGTCCTCATACCTACAATGAATGTGCCCCAGGTACTCTCTCCTAAGGGAAGCCTAATGTAGGGGACACAGAGTTAGATTAGGAAGTAGATTCAGAGGTGCACTTGCAAAGCAGCATGTTAATCTGTAGACTAAACATGTTAGATAGGCTTGATGAAAAGAAGCTCTAAAGGTTCTCGGTCCTGAAAAGCAAGACTAATTAGAGAAGCCTATGGCTACTGCAATCTGCATTACAAGACAGTCACATAAAAGATAGGTCTAGTCAGGCTGCCCCTAAGCTAGATGCCAACAAATTCATTTGAGAGAAAATCTTTCAAAGGGGGCCCCTCAGAAAACCTTCAAAAGAAAAAGGGGTCTACTCAAGGGAAACTTTATTTGAAATACATAGAGAAGAGAGGGGGTCCTTTAAGAGGGACACACATCTTTAGAATGAGTTATCACTTCCCCTAACATACAAGGGAGGAGAACCATGCAAGATACTTAGAACATGCAAGATAGAGGTAGACCTCGATATCACTTGTCATTTGAAGAAGAGGCAAGTGCATCAACAAATAAATGAGTGATGGCACCTAAATCAAGAAGTGGTATTTTATTCTTTAAGGCCTTATATTCACTAGTGGAATGGACAAAAACTTGATGGTATGCATAGAAAGAACGTGTTTCTCTATCATGCTTATGAAATTTCTTACGTGTAGGAGAAGGAAGAGTAATCGAGTGGGCTTTTATAAGCCTCAAAAGAATACACTCTTTCTTAGATAAAGAATGATAAGCAAGAAGCAACCCTTTCTCTTATGGAGAAAATCTTGACTACTCACAAGAAGACATGAAGATAACAGATAATGGAGGATGAATCTATCCGAAAGAATGAGGTTAAGTGGAAATTATGTTGCCATTCAACCGTGGTTTCTCTTTAAATTTTTTATTCAAGTAACCAACCCCCAAATTATGCTTATGAGGTGCACATTCTATGGGGACCTGAATTCCTTGTTCATTATGCCCACAACCTTTATGCCCATAACCACATTTAGAGACAAGCTTAAATCCAGGGCCATAACATGTTTCCAAATGTTGAGAAGGAGGAGGATCTTCATAGAGAGAATTATTCAAATAATGGGGATCATGCTCCTCTACGAGATTTTCATCAACCTTCTTAATAGGACTACCAACATTAACCTTTTTAATAGAGCTTTGATCATCTTCCTCAAAAGAAGGAGGAGGATCGATATTAAGGACATTACAACTATTGCTCACATTATCCCACGATACAAAAGAATAATCATCTTTGATAGCGGGTGTGGATTATGTTGTCAAAAGGCTCAAGTGGATCGAGTCAAATTTATATCCTTCAATGAAGGATTTTGTAAAGTCTAAAAACTCCAATCATCACCAAGACCTGCATTCTCTTGAGAAGAGGTAGAAGGAATAGACTTAAGATTTCCTTATTCAAAAGGATCTTCTTTATGGACATCTATCTTAAGAGTATCCTTTGTAACAGGCACTACTGGAGCAAACATCAACACATAAGTGCATAGCCTCAGGGTCAACCTTGACTATGACCACTCGATTATTGCAAATGAAATTAATAGATTTATGCAAGGTATATGGGACTACACCCATAGCATGGATCCACAGTCTATTGAGAAGAAGGTTATATGGTAATTTTTTTGACATAACATGTACAAGAGTGGGTACACTAATGGGCCCCAACCTCAAAGGCAAGAATATTGTGCCTAGGGCTTGTCGACCAACATTATCGAACCCATGAATTTCAACAAAAAAATCATTAAGAGAAGACAAATTAATATTAATCTTAGGAAATAGGTCAATGCTACATACGTTGAGTGTTTAATCAACATCAATGAGAGTGCATCTAATGCTGATAGTATTAATATTAACTATAATCATTAAAGGATCTACTTGTTTCTACACATTCGAGGGCAAAAGTTCTTGTGGATAGAACGTGATATTCAATGAATCCACACGAATATGAGCCATCAATGTGCATTATCATCTATTGGCCTAGTAGAGGCAAGCAAGAGGATCTTCTGCAAGGCTTCTTGGAGTATACCTTGATAAAACAAAGCAAACTGAAGCAAGTCCCACAATGAGATCTTGGACAGAGTAATACAAAGTTGCTCGACAAGATCATAATCATCGGGTGATTCAGTTGTAGGTTTAGAAGCTGCAAGAAGACTTGGTTGAGAAAGTGGTAAAGAATTAGGTTGATTAAAATTTTGTTTATTCATTCTAGTATTATAAGTATGGGCTACCACTCTATAAGATGGAGCCTTGGAAAGATAAAGAGAATCACTATCAAATGGAACACTATTAATAGAATAAATCCTTTTAGGAGAAGGACTAGCTAGAGTCAAATAAATAACTCGTCTCTTAGGCCTTTGAGGGACAAAAAAGACATAGATTACATTTATAGAATCATGACAACTAGTGGAATAATTATTCAAAGAAATATTCTCAACATCAATCCAAGGAGGATCAAATATGGAAACAGATTCATCATTCACTAATGCATCATCTCTAGAGGAGAGTGCATTGGAATAGAGAACATATTCATCATTCACTAATGCATCATCTCTAGAAGAGAGTGTATTGGAACAAAGAGAAGGTAGAGTAATGTTAAGAAATGTATCACTGATTTCATCTTCTTGCAACAAGATATCCTTCAAAGCAAGAGGAATCTCATGAGAAGGATCAAAGATACAAAGTGAAAGTGACATGGGCGAAGCCAAGTCACCATCACATGCATGAAATGGAACATCATTAACACTTTGAATAGAAATAGTTATTGAACTGATAAAATAATATATTAAATTCATTTTGAAAATAGTGAGTTAAATATGATAAATAATGAATAAACAAATTGGCTGATCCAGAGTAGTCTAGGGGTGACAAAACTAAGAAAAACTGAAAATCTAGATTTTTAGATTTTTTCGGTATTTCTAGGTTCTAGTAATTTGCATTTTCAAAGGTCTTCATAGTAGAATTTGGGGTTGAAATTTGCGCCAGTCCATAAAATTTGGTTTCCAAATGCACTATATTTTAGGGACTGAATTAGTCCTCTTGGAGACTTTTCAAATGGTGTAAATAGTTCTAAATTCCAAACACCGAGTCAAAAGTTATTACCCCACCAAGTGTGTGTAAATAAATTCCTAGTTTTTAAAAAATACTACGATTCATGTTGGGTTCACCAAAATCTAGAGAAGGGGGATTCACTACTCATGAGTCTCTTTATTCTCAAGAGATTCCCAAGGGGTGAACTGCCCTAAACTACCTCAAGGGACACAACGAAAGTTCTAGAATTGGAAAGAGTAGGTCACAACAGTTTTCTAGGCAAACTTGCAAGCTCTCGACCAAAGGATGTCAGCATGACAAATGGATGACAACGCAACACATTGAAGTCTCAAAGGTGCGTTAGCATCTCACACAAACCAAAAATTGAGTTTATCACAAAAAATAGTAAAGTGTCTACTTCTACTCTAATTGCTAAGAAATCTTGGAATGTGAGAAATAAAAAAAATATAGAACTTAAATAAAGTGAAATAGATGATAAGACTAAAGAGGATAAGAGATAAAAACTTCTCACAGTAACCCAAGTAATGAAGCCTCCAACACATGAATATCTTTAATACCTGCATATGTAAGATCGAGAGAAAATGTTGGGGTTGTATAGGGGTTTGCCTTAGTCAAGCCCCTGTTTTGGTGTTCCCACCTCCACACACAACCAAAGAGAGAGAAAGTGAATAAAGTAAGAAAATATGGAGTGATAAAATAAATCCTCGCTCAAGGAGGATAACATGTATCAAAAAGTAGAGACATAATAGATAGGGGATGTGAGAAATCCCAGGATGCTCGCAAGCACAAGATAAGGGAGATGTTAGTTGCAAGGCTTAAGGAGACCAAAGAGAGCAAGGACAAAAGAGAGGGCTATGAGAGCCAGGAGAGTTGAAAAGAAATCTTGAGAGTGTTGTTGTAGCAAGTTGTAAAGAGCTATACAAGCAAGATAAAGATGGGATAATGTCCAAGATAGAATCCAAGAAGAAGAGGAAGACCAAATGAGTTGAAAAGATATCTTTTAAAGAGGGAAAAGAAGCTTCCCGAGCTATTACAAGGCATCCCAAACTGTTACCACCAAAAAACTTGTTGAAAAGTGGAAAACATTCTCAAAAATGGTCTTTTGAACATTGAAATGTCATGGGACGCTAGCGTGGCATGCAAACATCCGCGTGGTGCACTAGTGTCCAGACATATCACACTACAAAAGATGAGAACATGAAAAACACAAGGTTTGATGCAAAAATGACATGTGAAGGTAGCTATTGAAAAGGGGTCTTTTGAGCATCCTAAGAGGGAAAAAGGTTGATGTAGGGGCTAAAATGAGCCTACACAAGATGCTAAGGTAGTGGACACTGAAGTGGATACAAGCGTGTATGTGAAATTGCAAGGGGTGCAATTTTATAACATTACATAAACATTCTTTGATAGAAGAGCTTTATTGAAGGATCTAATACGTCTCAAACCAAGCCCAATCCACTTCTTTGATTTACACATTTGATCCAAAGAAAGGAGTGGGATTCTTGATCTATCCTCCATATCAGACCATAAAAATTGTCTCATAATTTGTTCCACCTTGTCTTCAAACTTCACTAGAATCCTAAACATACTCAAGGCATAAAGAGGAAGACTCAACAAAGTCGAGGAAATAAGTTGCACTTTACCAACCTAGCTAAGAAGATTGCCCTACTAGCCCACAAGTTTCCTATCAAATTTATCCAAGAGATTCAACCAGAATGAGTCAAAAGTCTTGAGAAAACACAAAGCTAAACCAAAATAAATGGTAGGAAAGTCTCCTAGATTACAAGATAGAATCCTTTCCAACTTCCTTTGGAGATAATCAAGTGTGTTAAGAAAGAAAAGTTGAATCTTAGGAAAGTTCACGTGCTAACCAAAATATTTCTCATAACATTCAATAACAAACTTTATAGCCTTTATTTCTCTAACTGAAGATTCTCACATAATGACGATGTCATCAACAAACTGTTGATGCAAGAGAGGAGATCACAAAGAAGAAGGTTTTAGGCCTCACAAAGACCCATACAACACCTTTTGGATACTTCTCCCTAATACTTCTACCTTAATAATAAAAAGAAGAGGGGATATAGGATCCCCTATCTAATTCCCCTGGAGCCTCAAAAAAAGGGGCAAGGGGAACCATTAACCAACACAACAAAGAAAGGCATAGAAATGAGTTGTTCAAAAATCTGCAAGAATCTATGGCAAAATCTAAAATGAGCCAAAAACCTTAGAAGGAACCTCTAGTTGACCCTATCATAGGTTTTCAGAAGATCCAATTTGAGGAAAAAACCAACCTTTTTGTTAGAAGACAAAGAATGGACAACTTCATGCACCATAATAATGGAATCAAGAATTTGGCGGCCTTGAACAAAACCACTTTGATGCTTAGAAATAAGTAAGGGTAAAACCCTCTGAAGTCTCATAGCCAAAATTTTTGAGAAGATTTTATAAATTTAATTGCATAAACTTATAGGCGTGAAGTCCCCAAAAGAATTAGCACTAGGAGTCTTCAAAATAGAACAATGAAAGTTGAATTCAATTCTCTAAGCAACTTTTTGCACCCAAAGAACTTCTTAGTAGCATTGATCACATCTCCAACTACAATATCCCAACATGCATGGAAAAACAAGAGTGGAAAACTGTCAGGTCCCGATGCTTTATTAACCTCAAAAGAAAAAAACCACATTCTTAATTTCATCAGTAGATGGAATGGCCACAAGCTCCTTATTAAGATCCTTTGATAACATATTAGGAATGACCTCTAGAAACCTATCCATTAATGGTTAGTCCAACACACTATCATCTTTTAATAAAAAGTTCATAAAAAAGTCAGAAAAAATATTCCAAATATCACCATCATCAGTTAGCAACAAACCATCAAAAAAGATAGAGGAAATCCTATTGGAAGATTTATGCTTGAGATAATTTAGATGAAAATTTTTCATGATACGGTCCCCCGATTTAAGCCAGACATCCCACAAGGGTTGTCTTAAAAAATCCTCCTCTTTAGAGATGATATCATGAAGATGAGACATAAAATAATCTTCCTCAAGTTGAAGCTCCTTAGACAAGCCTTTAATTGAATTTTGACTTGGATCTCATCCAAGCATTGAGAAATAAATTTCTCATTGATGAAAATCCTCCCAAAATCATCCTTATTCTATCTCTTGAGAAAGGAAAGTTTTTTAGAAATTCTAAAAATTGCACTTCCCTCAATGTTAACCTGCCACCGATCCCTAATGTAGTCCTTAAAACTGGGATGTCACAAACACTTAGCTTCAAACTAAAAAGGAAAAAATTTCCTTCTCCCAAGTCTATCTGTCAAAAGAGAAATAGGAGAGTGGTCAAAACCGCATCTTGTGAATGAATAAACAAACAAGGAATAATCCACAAACTTGGAGGCCAAGATGAGAACGCAATCCAATCTCACTTGAATGTTATCAGAACTAGTTCTTCTATTGGACCATGTGAACTTAGACCTCTAAAGGTCCAAATAAATTAGAGCATTATCATAAATAAACATTCTTAAGTCAAGATGTCTGTTAGGAGGAATTTGAGAGCCTCCCGTCTTCTCATCATCATTCAAGGGGGTATTAAAATCACCCATTACCAGCCAAGGGTAATCCAAAAAATATAATCTCATAGTACCTAGCCTTTCCCATAACACCTTTCTAGCCTTCATATTAGGAGCATATATGTTGGAGATAATCCAAGAAGAATTATCTTTAAGATGAAGAAAATGAGTATCAACATGATCGAATTCCTCAACAACTAGGATACCCTTCACAATTCTAGCATTCTAGAACATGGTGATACCACCAGAAGCACCATCCAAATTACACCATGAAAACCACAATCTTTGAACAAGAAAATTTTAAACTTTTCCAATTTTTTAATTTGCATTTTTTCGTCTCTTGAATAAGGAAAATATCTAGTTTATGGTCCCTGATTAAATTCCTTAGGAGGTCATGTTTATGCAAGTTGTTTACCAGGGAGAAATCCATCATAGAGATACTCTTCTCTAGAATAGAATTTGGAACAAAAAGATAATCTCCCTAGATTCAAAAGAAGAAGTCACATGGTTAGAAGAAACATTTTTACCTTTGAGTTTAGAGCCAAATAAATCCAAGCAATGCTACCCAAGAATCAAAATCACACCCACTAAATGACAATTGTCCACCAGCGCATGCCCCCTGTCTTCATTTTGAAGAGATGAAAAGCCAAATTTTGCATCTGAAGGGACCCACAGATCGTCCTTACCTAACTCATCAAGCAAAGCTTAACCTGCCATAGGAGCCTCAGAATCGGGAAAAGGAATCTCCAACACCTTATCAACCACACAACCATCATTGCACACTACATTAACCACCATACCAACTCCACCCAAATCTTTGACCACCACATTAACAGCCAAAACATCTACACCAATATCATGACCCTGAGTACCTAGAATCGTAGCCTCAATAGACTCCACACAGCCATGAGCACCAGTTGTATAATTCAAATTTAAATTAGAAAATCCCGCCTCACCCCCAACGATCACCATAATGTTGTTAATACAATTACTACATTTCATTTTTATGGCTAGGAAATTTTTTATTTCTCCTTCTCTTCTAAAGAATACTTATGCAATATCATAGCAAGAGGCGCTTGGTTCCTAAGTAGTATCGATATTGTCCTAAAAGGGTGGTTTCCTAGTCTTGACATGTGCAGGGAATTCTTCAATGTTTCTTTGTTCCATGTTAGGTCTCCTAAACCCCCAATAGAATATTGGGAATAGAAAAAATTTAGAGCATAAAAATTACCTTGGTCACCTTTTATCTATTGACCCTATTAAGAAGTCTAGGAAACATATTTTTTACACAAGATTTTATGTTAGTGATGGTGTTGGAACTTTCCTTCATCCACATATTTCCATCTCCTCAAAGTTTGGTATATGGAGAAGGATTAAGTTTTTAAAAAAAACTTTATATGATTTTAATACAAAAATATTAGTCATTGGGCTAAAGATTCCCTTTGGGTAAGGCAACTTGAAAAAAGGTTAGGATAAGTTTATCCCTCCTCCTACCTTGAAGATAAATATTTCTCTTGGTGGGGTGGATGAAAATAAATTTTTAAAAGAACTTAATGTAGACTAGAAAATATAAGTGGTTGAGGATATAGGGGATCCTTTTCCTAAGGTTGGGCTTGAACTCATAAATCATAAAATATAATACAAAAATATAAGTCATTGGGCTAAAGATTCCTTTTGGGTAAGGAAACTTGAAAAAAGGTTAGGATAAGTTTATCCTCCCCCTACCCTGAAGATAAATATTTCTCTTGCAGGGTGGTTGAAAATAATTTTTTAAAAGAACTTAATGTAGACTAGAAAATATAAGTGGTTGAGGATATAGGGTAACCTTAACCTAAGGTTAGGCTTGAACTCATAAATAATACACCTATATTGGGAAATGTTTGAGTGGATAAGGGCTATAATCATTTTCAATCAAATAAATACAATCATTTGGTATCTCAGAATGAGATGAAACTTGCCCAGAAGGTAGAACCAAGGATGATTTTCTTGGGAGAGGTTGGGGAATAGATGGAGGCTATGCTTGAATTTTGAAGTATAAGGGAGAGTCACCCATTGGACAAAGTTTTGCTAACATAATTGTTTTCCCATAGTATGTTGGCCCATGTTTGTTGTTGCATCAAAAGATCAATCTATCAATGCCCAATACAAATGGTAGAGACATGGATTGCATAAGAGGCTGTTAGTCCCTTGTCATGAATCCTAAAGGGAGAACTAACCATCTGCCAAAAATATCCCCCTCAGCATTACCCTAGGGGATTCAAACCCATGACCCAGTGCTCCGATACCAATTGTTGGCTCATCTAGAATACTTAGCTAGATAGTGCAAGCCATACATTGTATGAGTTCAATAAATCAAGATGTTGGTGGAACATGTGGGTAAAATCATTAATAGATGCTTTAAATATAATGGATGTGAAGGTATGAACACTATAGAGCCTAAGGAGGAATTGTGACTCAATAAAACCTTACTATTTTGGATGTGTGGAGATCCAAATCTTCTTGTTGTCTTATTTCACCATAAAAAAATTTCTTGGGTAGTTTCAAACATCTACAACCCTAATACAAGGTGTGATAGGATAAATATTTGGGGCCATATATCCATCTTCAAGAGAATCCATACAAACTTGAAATGGATGGTTATTAAGGACTTTAATTTTCCCTTATTAGAAAAGGAAAAGAAAGGAGGAACCCAATTATCATTAGATAGTTAGGAAGATCTTTCTAACTTAATTAAGCAAAATGTCTTGTTGATCTAGAGTTGGAAGGTGATGATTTCATGTGGTCTAATTCTAAGGTGGTTTTTTCTTTAATTCAAATGAGATAAGACCATTCCTTTGTTTTTCTAGAAATTAGTTAAATTCTTGTTTTTTCTCTATCTTCCTTATCTAAGATAATATATGATCATTCCCTAATTGTTGTTTATGTCAAAAAATGGGTAAATGAAAAGGATTTCCTTTTTTTATTTGAGAAAATATGGACTCAAAATCCCCTTTTATTTGATTTTTTTTTTATTAGTGGAACATAAAAATTAAAGGATTGGCTATATTTCAAATAACCAAGAAGTTAAATAATGTTAATATAAAGGTTATAAGATGGAATCAATGTTTATTTATAAATATTTTCAAAAGAAATCTAAAAAGTTACATATAGTGTAGGTGCTTTACAAAAGGATATATAGATCTTAGAAATGAATCAGTAAATGATGATGAAAGAAGAAGTGCTCTTGTGCAAGATTCATTCCTTAATTATTAAAGAGGATTTTGTTTGGAGAGAGATATAGAAAATGTTATGGATTGGAATACCAAGATTTTTTATCTAACCATAAAACACCACTTTTCTAACAAACTAAAAGAAAATTTGGAGGATGGTAACCAAATCACTGATGAAACCTCTATAAGAGATAAAGCTACTATTTTTTTCATAAATATCCTTACTAAAATAAATATTTTTTTATCCTAGGATTCAAAGTGATACCTTATATATTATCCCCTCTTATTGATAATCATGGAAATAAGGAATTTATTGAGCCTACTTTTAAGGAAGATATGACTTTTTTCTTTCACTTTAAAGGAATTAAATCCCCTAGTCCTGATATATTTTCTCATTTCTTCTCTCGATTGTATTTAGATATTGTTGCTAATGACTTCATTGTTGCAACTAGGAAGTTCTTCAAGAGTGGTTGTTTTCTTACAAAATTGAACACATTTTTTTACAATGAATCTTCATATTTAGCCTCTTCCTCCTCATCCAATATCATCTCCAAGATATGAGCCAATTCTTTCTTTATTTTGACCTTGCCCTTTGTAGGATAGAATATTCACCTTATTGAAATATGAAATGTGTGGCTCTAGGGTCCTTTTTTGGATGAGGATCATCCATGGCATGTGAATTTTATATCCATTTATTTGTTCTTTTTAGTGCCACTTATGTTTTAAATTTTATTCAATGATATTCCTCAATATATCAATCTATTATTTGCATTGGCTAGTTAAAGACCTTATCCTAGTTTTTGGAAGGGTCCAAGGCCTTTTCATCTTCATGCCTTCCATTTGGGATTTAAATATTGGATAAATTTTGATCAAATTGATTGTTAAACAACAATAATCCTTGATTCTAACTTCATGTTAATATAATAAACCTATCCAAAAATATTCTAATGTTGGTCCATGAACAAAAAATGAGCCAATCAGTGGCCTAATATTCCCTACAAGGACAAATATGTTCTTGACTTCATAGAAATCCATGGAATATTTGGTCATATATCTCTTATTAGAACTATCATATTAAATATTGGAGTAGGAGTACACCCCAAACTTAATGGGAAAGATAATTCTAGCCTTGTTCTTGTTGGATATCAATTTATATATTTCCATTACTTTCTTTCATATCTCCAATATAACTATACTATCACTAGTGTATCTAGTGTCTTTATAGGGTGTCTTATGGAATCCACCAAATCTTATTTATGAAAAGGTTTTAAACTATATGAACCAGCCCCCCAAATTGGCAACATCTTGGATTGTCTCTAACGAAAATCTCTTTGCATGATCGTTCTCCAAACACCTAATAATTGAAAAGATAAAGGCATCATTCACCTAGTTATAGTGCTTCTAGCTTTCTTTTAACTCTAGATAGGGATAGTGATTATATAATTTTGTTTCATGCATCTACAAGGTTCCTACCTATGTCAATCCTTAAAAAATTATATTTAAGGCCTTTAAGTAAATTAGATAGAAATTCATATAGAATCTATTTGATTATAGTACATCAAATAATTTATCATGTAATGAGTTATTGGTCATGGTTTCCTAATCTATCATATTGGAATTAGTAATTTCTATAATGGAATAACAAATCCAAGGATAAAATTCCATTTATTTGGGAATACTAAAAACCCTTCTCAAAAGAGTGATGACATCCTTTGCATCTTCTTTGAGTTCAATTTTGTGTTATACCTTGGCCATCTTGGTTACTAAATTTCTCCTCGATATGAAAAAGTTATCATCATTGAAGTTTGTATCCACTTTTATTTTAGTTTCATAGTATTTTAATAGTTCTTCCTTTATGCTTTCTTCATCATATTGGACATATGTGGGTAGCCAAAAAATACATTTTAATCACCTTAGGATTGATATCCAAAATTTCATGGTATGTTGGTCAAAATACTTTCCTTTTCTTCTAATAATATCTATGTGCACAAGTCAACACCAACTCAAGAAATCAGAGTGACACTAGGAATGCATTAAATTTATCCAAACCTAACCTAGCCATGCATTAGACTTAAAAATTTATATCTCCTTCTATGGTCACACCATTTATAACAATTCTCATATATCCACATGCTCAAAGTTGGTATCTCTAATCTCCTCCTGACGAGAGAATATATTTGATGGAGGGTGGTACCCCTTTGTATTATTAATTCATCTCTTTAGGTGGTATTTATCCTTTCATATGCACTACAAACAAAATAAATGAGGTATTATATATAGTTAAATAATAATCATTTTCTATCCCCATCACAAATATAAGAGACTAATTTTTATACCTCGATCAATCCATGTCATAGGTATGAGATATGCATTACATAAGAACTTGGTTAAGATGGTACAATAAGCATATAAGTTATTAAATGAGAATTAAATGTTAAGCTAGAGTCTCTACCACCAGCTAAACACACTATTTAGTTTAGAAAGTTAGGAAATGATGCTTTGAGATCCCAACTTGATTCATACTTATAAAATCAAGGATCCCAAAATTTTGATACCTAATGGAATGATTTGTTGTATTCTATTAGGTATAGTTATTGAAGGTATACAAGTTAGGGAAAGGATATTATGGATACCCATCTTGACATAGTAGAAGGAAATTATAGTATAAAAAGTCCAAAAGCATGAAATTGAAAAGGAAACATAGTACAAAATATGTTAGACTTTGGGAGTTAGAGATACTCTATAACTCATACCTAAAGGGAATCTCTAAGGAGTATTGAACCACCAATCCTAAAAGGAAAACATTGTATAAAGTGTCAAGGATTGAAATTTGAAAGTACTCCATAAATCATGCTCAAAAGAAAACAAATGGGTATCTCCACATCTATGACTTTGCAAACATATGGAAGGAAAATAATCAAATTTTCAGGATCAAATATACATCATAATTCATGCCACAAGGCATTTAAATAATGTACACCCAACCTTACAAACCTAAAAAGATAACATAGTGAAATTTTTTTAGAGTTCAACAATTGGGATACCACAAAACTCAATACTAAAGGCATTTGGATAAAAGGATGAATAAAAAAGAAACTTTGAAAAAGAATGAAAACTAAGTATGAGATTTTAGGATTAGGGCTCATCCTTATTTTATACCCAAATTAGATGAAAAGAGGCATCTCTACATCTCTAATAAGATGTATACGACAAAGAATCAAATATCAAGGAATGGGGATACCATATAAATCTTACCTTAAAGGGATTCAATTAAGCATATACCCAATCTCACAAACTTGAAGAGATAAAACTATGAAAAATATCAAGGGTCAAGAGTCATGGATAACTTATAATCTATTCTAAAGGAAAAGAATAAGAGAAAAATGTAACTACAACCCAAAGATAAAGAAAAAATAGCTTAAGAAATTAGGATCAAGAATTAAAAAAACTTTTTAACTTGCACTAAAAACATCATACTAGAGGTACCTCCACATAAATGATTCCAAAAGTGGATATGATATAAAGGGTTAAGAATTGGGGATGGGAGATACCAAATAACACATGGTTGAATAAAGTCTACAAAACAAGATTCATAAACTCAATAGCAAGACAAAATGACTTAAAGGAGTATTAAATCACTCGACAAAAAATATCCTCACAATATGAAAAGACTCAAAATCAAATATAGTGGAGTAAAAGGAAGGAAGAACAACTAGGACATTCAAAGAACATGAAATAAAATAAAATACAAAAAATAAAACATAAAATTCTATAAGCTCCCTAAAAATCACATCCTTAGAATAAATAATTTTCAAGGTTAGAGGATTCCAAAGATTATAACCTTTTATATTCTTGTTGTAACAAAAAATATGTATTTTTGTCTTTTAGATCCAACTTAGATCATTTTTACTTAGACATATAAGAAAAAACCTCACAACCAAATAATCTTAAATGCGAAGTAAATGGTTTCTTACCTATCATCACTTCATAAGGAGTTTTATGTACAAGAGATGAAAAAAAAATCTTATAATCAAGTAGAAAGAAATACTTATAGACTCTTCCCAACATAATTTATCTAGCCATATACCACTCATCATAATTCTAGCTCAAGTTCCATTAAGGATAATTTCATAATTTCTATAAATTATTCTACTATGGGGTGTAAGGAGTTATTTTCTACAATAAAATACCTAAATTTCTATAAAAATAATCAATTTTCTTTGAACAATATTCACCTCCATTATTAGATCCTAGCACATTTATCTTCCTATTTGACTACTTATCAACAAAAGCCCTAAAATATTTAAATAGATAAAAATTTATATTTAGATCTAAGAAAATAAAATATATTCATCTTAAGTAATCAAAAATAAATGTTGCTTTTGGGTATTGTCACCCCTACCTGGGTTCACCTCCTTAGGCTCCCCTTATAATTTTGGAATCATGGTATTTTTAAAGGAATTGTAGATTATTTTGGTCACTTGCTAGCTATGGATAAGGTAACACAATAAAAGTCCAGATTGGTGTTTGCTAGGATCTGTGTTAATGTGGTGGTGAATTTTGTAATTCCTAATTTTATTGCTTTTAAGTTGAAATATGGGAAATGGATTCAACCTCTTGAGTATGAAAATTCAAAATCATATTGTCAAGTCTATAAGAAGTTTTGTAATTTCAAGGAAACCTATTTAAGGCGAGTTTCTGGTAATAATAATGAAGAGATGGGTTCAAGGAAAATTCAACCTTTTGAGCCTAAAGATAAATCTATTTCTCTAAATGTCTCTCAGAATCATCAAGAAAGTGTTTTGGAGGCTTTGTTAGCAAATCATAGCTCTCAGAGGGGAAGGAGCCAATATGGTTGCTATCAGAGGGGATGGTGCAAAGGTTGTTTCCTTTGATGACCTAAATCAAAAGGCCCATTTGGAATCCTAGGGAGTGATTAATGTGGTTCCAAGAGGGGATGGGGTAGTTGTTTCTTCTGATGACTTGAATCAAAAGGTTTTAGAGGTGTCTCAAACTAAGACTAGAAATGCAAAAGATGAAAGTGATAAGTGTTTTGAAAACAAACCTAAGGATGATAATCTTAATGAGTCTGCAACAAGGATAAAATCGACAAGAAAAAATAACCATCATATTGATGATAAATCAAAGATTCTAGAGGAAGGAGAAATTTATTCTCAGCCAGGCTAGGGATAGGATTATTTTTCTCTTGTTTCCACTCCTAGGAAGCATTCTACAGGTGGAGATAACTTGTTGTCTTTAAATCAAATTGAAGGTAAAAATATGAAGGATTTTATGGCCCTGTTGGGCTTTAGCTTTTCTCCTAATGATGGTGTAGCTGATGATGAATGGATTCAAACTAAAAGTAAATATAAAAGGAAGAAGAAACCTGATGTTTTGAGAGGAAATGAAGTTGGTAGGCCATCATAAAAGGAAACCAGGAATAAAGATACTATCAGAGATGTTACTTCTGGGAGGCAAAAGACCCTTGAATCTCTCTTAGATCTTGAGTCTAAGAAGAAGTAAGGGAGAGAAGGCTCCTCCTTCCCACAAAATCAAGGTGGTTTTATTCTTTGTGTTGGTTTTTACATGAAGATAATCTCTTGGAATATTAGGGGATTAAATAGTCCCTGTAAGAAACATTTGCTTAAGACATGCCTGGAAAATTATAAAGTTGATAGCTTGCTGATCCAAGAAACTAAAATGAAGGAGGAAACCTTTTCTAAATTTGTTAAGAATATTTGTATGTTATAATTATGTTGTTAGTGATGCTGAAGGAGCCTCTAGAGGTATTCCACCTTATGGAATCCTTCCAGATTTAAGGGTTCTAAAGGCTTCTTCTATAGGAACTGATGGTTTCAATGGAAGATTTGATTACCTCTAAAAAATGGATTTTGATAAATATTTATGCTCTTATTTATAGGCTTGACAAAGATTCTTTAGGGGATACCTTGAAAATTCATATTAGTAGCTGCATTGGGGATTTTTGGATGCTTGGTGGGGATTTTAATTCTCCATTATTTCTATCTGAAAAGTTGGGTAGATTGGAGGATTTTTCTAACAACATGATGGATCTTGTTGGTTTCCTGACTTTTGTTGGTCTCATAGATGTTTCCTTACAAGGCTCCTTGTTCACTTGGTCAAATGGGCAATAGGGTAATCATCTTATTCAAGTCAAGCTTGATATATTTGTTATCTCTTCTAATTGGAATTTTCTCACCACTATCACTTTATCTCCTCTTCCCAGAAGTGGTTCAAATCATAATTCTCTTTTTATTTGTCGAGAAGATAATGGTATTAAGGTTGTGTTTCCTTTCAAATATGAAATTATGTGAAATCATCATCCTGATTTTAAAGAACTTTTAACAAACTAGTGGAGTGAACGCTGTGTTGGAACCCCTAGGTATTGTCTGTACAATAAATTAAAAGAATTAAAGATAAAGTTAGAGGGTGGAATATGTTTTCATTTGAAAACATCTTCTTGAATAAGAAGTCTATTAGGGATAACCTTGAGGATTTTCAAAAGAATATGGAGAAAGGTGATGTTGATGAGGCTATTTGTAATAAGGAAGGGGATCTTAGGGCTGAATGGTTTAAATTTACTATGTAGGAGAATTTTTTTTAGAAATAGAAATATCGCATCTAATGGCTTATTGAATGTAATAGAAATACAAATTTCTTCCATCAGTCTACCATGAAGTACAAAAGTAGGAACATAATAAGGAGGTTAGTTAAAGAATATGGTACCATCCTTAATTTATTGTTGATGAGGTTGTTTCTTTCTTTTAAATTTTTTAGAAGGCTTCTGGTTCTTTCTCTGAGGAGTTTGAGGCCCTTCTTCAAGGGATAATTGATCAAGATCTTAAAGAGCCTTCCAAACCTGTTTCTCTTTAGGAAGTTAAATCTATTGTTTTCTCCTTTGGTGCCTTTAAATCCCTGGGGCCAGATGGGTTTCCCTTGACTTTCTTTCAAGATATTTGGGATGTTGTCTCTCTTGATATTTTAAATGTTTCTCAAGACTTCTTCCATTTTAGTAGACTTCTAAACCAATTGAATTCTAATTTTATTTCTCTAATTCCTAAGAAGAAAGATGTTTATTCAATGCAATATTTTTGACCCATTACTTTATATAACATGACATAAAATATTCTCTAAGATTATAGTCAACAAATCTTGAAAGTTATCCTTAATAAAATGATTGTTGAGAATCAAAAGGGCTTTACCAAAGGGAGACATATTTTGGATGCTACTATTTCTACTCATGAGGATTTTCATTATATGGAGCTTAGTAAGAAACTAGGGATGGCTTTGAAGTTGGATATCTCAAAAGCTTATGACAGAGTGTCTTGTCCTTTTCTTATTATTTTTCTCAAGAAGTTTGGTTTTAATGGAAGGTTCCTTAAGCTTATCTCCTCTTGTATCTTGGTGAATGGTGTTCTAAAGGATTATTTTCTTGTGGTTGTGGTTTAAGACAAGGAGATCCCATCTCTCCCTACTTGTTCATCATAGTGGTTGAAGTTCTGGGGAGAAAGATTCAAAATCTTTTGGATAAAAAATTATTGAAATGTTTTAAGGTTACTTCCTATCTTCCTCCTACTACTCACCAATAGTTTGTTGATGATACCATCCTTTTTGGAGAAGCCTTGATTATTGAATATGAGCATTGGAAATCTATTTTGAATGACCATGTTAAGTTGTCTGGTCAATATATTAATTATAATAAAAGTAAAATCTACTTCTTTTACTCAAATCGGATTGTCAAGGATAGGGTGATGAGAATTCTTGGTTGCCAGGATGTTGTTCTTCATGCTACCTACCTAGGTCTTCCTTTAATTTCTAAGAAATATAGTACCAATTATTAGAATTACATTATAGAAAGTCGAATTTTTTTTGACAAGATGGAAGGGAAAAATTCTTAGTCAAGTTGGGAAATTATAGCTACTTAAAGATTCTTTACAAAATATCCATGTTTACTACCTCTCTCATTTAAATATTCTTAACTTTATTGTTGAGAAGATAGAAAAGATTCAAAGGATATTTTTATGGAAAAGGACTAAAGAGCATAACTAAATGTATTTAGTGGGTTGGGAAAATGTGTGTGCCCCAAATATGTTGGAGGTCTTGGTATAAGGAGATAAAATTTTCAATAAAGCTCTTGTTGCTAAAATGGGATGGTACCTTCTTGATGGTGCTAAGGATTGGGTTAAAATCTTAAGGGAAAAATATTTGAGAAATATGGATTAGGACAACTTTCCAAGTTCTTTAGATCTTCCTTATGGTTTTTTGTTTTGGAACAACCTCTTGAAAATAAGAAGTTTGTTGAGAGTCGGGGTTAGGAAAAGAATAGTGAATGGAAAGATTACTAGTTTTTGGGATGATACTTGGTTTAATGGTCCCCCTCTTTCCTCCATTAATCAACTCCTTAAACTAAAAAAAAGGCTTATCAAAATTAATGGTAAAGAGGTGGATGGTTATATTAATTGGGAAGGTATGAAACCTAAATGGAAATTTATAGGGAATAGTTAAGAGGAGACAAGCTATTAAGAAGGGGGAGATAAAAAAGTTGGGATGCTACTTTGCAAACCTTAAATAAACACATAGGAGAAGCGGTTTTGTTCTCAAAGGATAGAAATGATGAGTGGTTATGGACTAAACTTTCTTTAGGGTGTCTTTCGGTGAAGTCTACTTATGAGGTGCTAGAAAAACCTTTGATTTATCAAAGTGATTTTAATTGGAAACAAGTCTAGATACAAAATTTAATCCCTAAAGTTAACCATTTTTGGTGAGCTACGGTCCATGGGAATAGCCTTACCATTGATAATCTTAACAAAAGGGGTTATCAATTTGTTAATAGGTGTTGTATTTGTTATGAAAAATTGGAGAGTATTATGCACCTATTTTTTTATTGCTCCTATTCAAGAGAAGGTTGGTCCTACTTTCTTCCTATGTTGATGACTGATTGGGTCTTCTTGTCTTCATAGTTTATCGATAGTTGGCATGGATACCCCTATTCTCATAACATAATTGTGGATATTTGGAGACAAGTTACTCCTTTTATTTCTTTGGTTTTGTGGAAGGAGCGTAATAACATGATCTTTAGGGAGTTAACAAGAAGCAACAAAGACTTATTCATGACTATAAAGTTTTCGATACATGAAAACATAAATGTGAGAGCATATGCTTTCTCAAAATATTTACCTTCTTACAAATAGATAAGAATTAAACAAATTTGGGGGCTAAATCAAGATCTCCAAAGTCAATTGGGTCACAAATCATCAGAAAAAGAACAATATGGTCTCCTCCAAAGGTTGGTTAGAATAAATTTAATTTTGATGGATGTTTGAAGGGGAATCTTGGTTTAGCAAGGGCAGTGGGTATCATAAGAAACCATCAAAGTAACCTAATAGAAGGTTATGGTAAAAATATAGGATTGTGTTCTAATAATGTTGTTGAAGTTATGGTTGTTTAGGGTGGGATAAAATGAATGAAGGAGCTTGGCTTCACCAAGCTTATTATTAAAGGTGATTCAAAATTAATAATTGATAATAAGGGGAGGCTGATGTCCCATGGGAGATCCATGATATTATGGATGATAGAAAAATGATTTTGAGTTTCTTCCCCCAATATGAAGTTCAACATTTATATAGAGAAGGGAATGGTGTTGCTGATGGAACTTCCAACAAAGCTCTTAAGTATCAAAACTGGGTGTACTGGGAGTTCTCTTTGTTGTCGAGTCAGATAAAAGATAGGATTACTAAAGAGAAATATGACTTATCATATAGTCTTATGTCGAGTGACAAGGGGTATTTTAGGGATGAAAGGTGACTTTACAATGGTTGTTAATAATCATGACAATTTTAACGGGGACTTTTTTGTGCACATGATGGATAATTGTAATGAGATGATTAGTTATGAGTGTATTAATGAAGGAATTATTATTAAGGGTTCTTTGTATCAAAATGCCACTTCAAAGTGTGATATAATGGTATTTTCTTGCATGGTTGTCATATCCCGCATGTCTATTGTCCTTTCTAGCTATCTTATCAAGGAAAGGCTTGGAAATTCTAATTTAATTCTAAGTGAAGAGGATATGGACAATCATAACTCGAACACCCTCTAGGTTTTTCTTGGTGTTATAATCCTTTGAAATTTGTTTAATTTTATTCACAAAATATGCATTTCATGTCTGGTGAATAATGGTGATATTGCTATCTCTATGAGTGTTAGGGTGTCAGGTTTGTGTATGAAGAAGTGTTTGAGGAGAAAGAAGGGTGGTAGAAACCTGCAGTCTATTAAAATGGGTGGCCCTAGGAAGAGGATAAAGCTGGTGAATTGCAACAGTTTGAAAAAGAATGTGGATTTATGGATGCTTTTTGAAAATATTGGGTTGGCGTTCTTCTTCTAGGCTATTCATGGTTACAATGAAACTTTGACCTCAAAATTCACTAATTCTTGGTGGGGAGGGCAAGTGTCTATAGGTGCTATCAAGTTTGAGGTTATGACGTAGCTGATTTCATAGGCTACGAGTTTGGATAATGAGGGCATGAAGATAGTCAAGAAGAGAAACATAGAATATAAAAGTTGTATGGATAGGTTCTTTGCTGAAGGAGAGAAGCTTAAAAGATTTCAAAATGGGTATGTATGTCTTGAACTTCCACTACCAAATGGTATGGTAAGCCTATGTTTTATGCGTTATTTCATGTTGGAGGGAAGATACATGACTATGCATTCATATAATTTTCCAATTCTTAATCATATTAGGCATAATGAGAAAATTAATATTTCCTTCTATCTTTTATCTTCCCTACAACAAAGCATCAAAAAAGGTGTGTCCCCTCCCTTGCACCGAGGTCTCATTATGGCCCTATATAAATATGTGCTTGCCAATAACCTGCATGGAAACCCTCCTGTGTTAGACGTTGTCAAACCTCCTGGGAATGCTACTTTGAACATTGTTAACCCTTCGAAGAATTTTAACCCTCTTGGCCAAAAATCTAGGAAGTCCTCTGTAACAATCAAGCCCATCGATTGTAACCCCTTGTTCTCTGTAAAAAACCATGCTCTTGGAATAAAAAAGAGGCCTCAAAATTTGTTGAGTCATTTATGGAAATGGAACTGCTAAAGACTATTCTTGAGAAGAGGAAACATTCCCCTCTCATGTTAGAACCTCCCAAAGCTGGTGCAAAGAAAAATTAAAAATGAAAATATTATCACTATCACTAAGGATATTGAAGGAGGCCAAAAGGTTGAGAATGATGAGGGTTTGTGCGTGTCTAATAGAGGGGGGAGGATATTTGTTCGCCTTGATAAAGTTTATTTGGTGGAGAAGGGGGATAAAGATAAAGGTAAATCTATTGCTCTCTAGAGAAAGTGGAGCCCCCATTAATTAAGGAGTTTGAAGCTATGATCGATGAAGAAAGTGAAGGGACTAATAGTGAAGAATATTACGATCAAGAGGGGGAGGAGGAATATTTCAAGGAGGAAAATAAGATGGAAGAGGAAGATTATGTTGATGGTGATGATGTTAATTTGGTTGGTGAGATGGCGTGTCTAGGTGAGACTGAAAATAATTTTTCTCTCACCCCAAAAGATGTTAACAATGTTTCTAATGATGTTTTGAAAAACCAAATTAATCTTTTGCAAGTTAAGATGTGTTACACCCCATCCTTGAATTATAATGTAATTTTCACTTTATATTAAATGTAATGAGGATTTATGTGATTGTGAAGCTTCAAAAGATGAATGTTATGATGAATTATATGTGATTTGATTGATTTATATATTTAATTGAAATATTGATGAATATGCAATGATATAGATGCGATGTAAATGTTATGGCTAACTACATGTTTTTTTTTCTAAAATGGATATGTAGGAAGGATTTCACAACCTCCAAAGAGAGGAGGAGTATCACCTGGAAGAAGGGTATGGATAATGATTGAATAGTAAAGCCATCTGAGTTCATTGTCTGTGCATAGGTAGGGTTTTGAATACTTTCAAAAATGAGTAAGTTTTGATCTTAAGTTGTGTCTCTTGGGTATGTTAACCTAAGTCGAGTCAAGCTTGTTTTCCTTATAAAAATATATAGGATTATTAATATTTATTTATTAACATTTTAATTGTTAGATATTATTATTAAAAATGAATTAGTATTGGTTTCGTCATTATGATATTTGTATATAGAAATGGTCGTGTATATATTATGGTATATGTGTATGCATTATCAAATAGTTTCATTGTTTTAATATGAACATATATATAGGTATGTATAAATATGTACACACATATATATTTATACATAAAGGTAAATGAGCATATGTATATACGATTCGATGATAATTGGTAATCAGTATATATACTCATAGGTATAAATACATATGTATATAGGTATTTATATACATACGAGAATATATATATATATATATAGATATGTTATTAAATAATTATTTATTATATCTTTTAAATATTGCAAAGAAAAATTAATATGAACTAAAGCTCTTTGAGAGGAAAATCCTCAATCAACAACATGATAATTGACATATTCTTGAGGCTTCAAAAGTCATATTAAAGACCTTTCTAGAAGGTTGTATGATATAGCTAGATGATAGCTATTATAAATACAAATATGTTACAAGTAATTAAGCCATGTTACCAGTGTTAACAGGGGAATTTCTGCCACAAGGTAAGGGTATCTATCCCTTATTATCTCTTCTGCTCTCTGAAGAAAAGTTTGGAGGACAATAAAAAAAATCCCAAAAGATTTCCTATTCTTCATACTGGGTTAATTAGGCTTATTGTTGAATATCTGCATGTGCATGCCCCTGCTACCTTAGAAGCCAACCCTGATGTTGATAGTGATGGTACTAAGCCCAGTGGCCCGAAATATTTTCCTAACCCTAGCCTTGGCCCAAAAGCCCCTAGTTTGCATGCTGGCCCTTCCAGGGAATCGGGTAAAATCCAGGTTGCGTTTGAGCCCAACTGTCCTCCTCCTAAGATCAGCCCTGTTGGCAAGACTACCCAGGCTAAAAGCCTTGTCTCTTACACCAAAGATTCCTCTGAGTCGGAGGAAGCTAATACCAACATTTCTGAGTGCCGTGTGGACCCTTTACCGGACATACACAATGTCGACAATTCCCCTGTTAACACTGGTAAAGAGCCCTCCCTAGATTTTCTCAACCTGGCTAAAACCAATTACGAGTCCCATTCTAAACTCCTGGATTGGACCTTCTCTGAAATCAATCAGCTTAAAAGTAAAAACTGGGCCCTGCAGAGTAAGATCGAGGAAATGGGTGTTAAGATTGCTGAATTGGGTAAGAAAGAATTGGTGCATAGTAATAGGAACACTGAAACCGATGTTGAGTGCTTAAGGAATAACATCAGAACTATTGCGGAATAGAACAACCGTATAGCAAGACATAATGCTAACATTATTAATGCAATGACTAAAAAGCTTGACAAAGCTCAGCAGGGATCTCTGGTGGTTGACCTAGAAGATACTAAAGATAAAAGCCAGGACACAGATGGAGGCATTTCTAGAAGAACCCGCACCAATTTGAAGCGCAAGGCCCCCTTAACCCGAAAATGGTTCAAACCTTCAAAAAGGGGGTTAAAGATATGCAGGATATGGAGGCGGAGACAAAGAATATCCTTAGGCCTCTGAAGTAATGGTTGTTCTATGTTCTTTTTCTGTTGTTCTTTCTTTTTTGACCCTCCTGGTCCTTTTTGCTTATTGCTGCTGGCTTTTTCTTGGGCAGCTATTTTTTTGGTGGACCTTTGGTGTTCTCTTCTCTTTTTTGTAAACTCTGTGGTTTCGGGTCCTTGTAAAACCCGTTTTACCTTTTTATCAAAAACAAAAGCCTCAATAAGGGCATGGAAAGTTCTATCAAGTTGGGCATTGTTTGAAGCATGAGCCTTAATAGAAACAACTTATATATGTGATCCTTAAAATATGCAATTAAAATACTAACATGTGCATGTTATGAAAACTCATGTGCCAATTAATAAGTAGTTTAAAAAAAATGAATGTAAACAACCACAAAGTTGTGTATTATTTTGTAGTTATGAATTCTTGAACAACTTTGAAAATTCACAAGTCGAACCTTCGAAGTGGGTGACTAATTTAACCTGTTGAATTTTTTTGCCAACAAAATCAGAAGGTAATTAAAAAGAAGTTTCAGTACCTATTCTTGAGGAAACTTCATTAACTTGTATATGAGTTATTTTAGCCAAATCATGGCAAATATAAACTGACTCTATTGAGTCGATGGAGGCATAATTTAAATGTGGATGATTACGAATACATGGAGGTTTTAGAGAGTATTTTTAAATGTTTTTAGCATCCTTATACAAGCATGGGGAGCAGAGTCTTTAAGACTCTTTAATCTGCATTTTAATGATCCTAAGATGATAATGTATCGTGGCATTTCAAAGAGTAGGTTGAGCCTCTTGAAGAGGCAGTTATCAAACTTAAAAGCGGTTTTATCTTGCATAAATGAGGTGCCATATTGGGCAGTAGTGGGAAACATTAAATTGGAGTAGTTTTGTCTATAAAAACCAAAATCTTGCATTTTGTTTGGGTTGGTTGCTAAGAATAGTAAATAGGTGCAATGTCTAAGTATAGTGTTCTTGAATTTTTAGAGTTTGAATATCAATTAAAAAATAGTGATAACAACATAGTAAAGGTTTGATAATCTTTACCAAGAAAGTGGATAGTTGTATTGAAAAATGAAGGATAATGCATTAGAAATCTACAGGTCTCAAGAGGCAGATTGTTGCAGTTGATAGTTGGAACTACATGCATGTTCTATTTGTTTTTATAAAATGGTTATTTTCTAATCAATGAGTTTGAAATAAGAATGTTATGTATGATTAAAGAAATATATTCATATGAATATCTATGAGAATGATAATATATAGTCTGAAAACAGGGGATTAAATGATGATCTTTTAGTGATGATATTTTTTGAAAATATGAACAAAAGATACTTTTTATGTATTTAAATGTAATCTATTGCATATGAGTTTATAACTTGAAAATCCAAATAATTCACAAACCCTTCACAGGGTTTGAAACAATATCTACAATCAAACACAAATCCTACAACACCATTGCCTATGGATCTTATATCTCAATGGCTAAAAACCCTACAAAAATAAATGTCAAATATGCAGGTACTTGGAAATAAGAAAACATACTCAGTAGAGGACTTATGTCCTTACCAATTTGACATGAGCATCTATATGCCTCCCTTTCCAAGAAATTTGATCATACCAAATTATGACAAGTATAAAGGGAAAGGAGATCTTGTCGAACATGTGAGAGTTTCATACGACCTCCTTGAACGTAGCATATGAACACACCTAATTAATGAGACTTTTCCCATGAAGTATTTAAGGTCAATCCCTTGAATATTTTTCACATCTACATCTAGGCATGAGAACATGGAGCAAATTAATGGATAAGTTTATAGCACACTTATTTTATAACATTTAAAATGATATCAACATTATCAATTTATGCAACGAAAAACAAAAGGATGGTAAAACCTTCGCTTCATTCTTACAAAGGTGGAGAAGCCTTGCTAGTAAGTATCCATGCCACATACCAGAAAAACAACTGGTACAAATATTCATGGAAAATATTAATAACGAGGTGATGTTTCACCTACAAATCCACTATTCAAACATGTTCGAGGAGGTCATCAAAAAAGGTCTCTCCATCAAGAAAAACCTTATTGGTAAAGAGCTAGTCAATTTTTTTAAGGAGAATAGTAGTTATCCTGACCATTCAAATGACAAGAACAAATTTTGTTCATGCAATAAAAACATGACAAATGATGGCGTAGAAGATGAAAAATTTCATTAATAAAGCTCATCCCATGATAAGTGTAAAAGGACCTACAAAGAAAAACAATAATAACCCGCCACAGAAACACAAGTAGACAACCAATGTGGTTGATAACATTACAATGTGGTCCTCTTAGGACTACCCAACCGTGACAGAAATGCACGCCCTTAGGGGAAACTATTGAGATAGATTTAAAGAAACTATTGCAAAATAATATCATTCAATTACTGGAAATAAGACATTGTGAACTAGGACCATTTAAACCATCCTAGTGGGATGACAATGAATTTTGTGAGTACCACAAAATGAAAGGACACAAAAAATTCGCTTGCTTTAAACTAAAAAAATTATCCAAGATCACATAGATCAAGGAGATATACAAATTGACAACCAAGAGGGATCCTTGAGCACAGGTCACACAATCTTTAAAGATCATTCATAAACTCATGGATCGAGGAAAGCCTCCAATTATGGAACAGGTGGAAAAGGCCAAGCTAATTATACCAGTGTTTCTTATGAGTACACGGTTAACAATATCTGACCATCTGATAGCAATGTATCCACCATCACTATAAAGAATAAAAATATTTAATGTGCAGTTACTACCCAATGATTGAAGGCGACTTTGCAAGGAGCCCCTTCTAAGTCTCAACTGACACATGAATATAATTTACTAGGATCACCTAGGGAAAATCCATTCTTAGATGTCAATTCTCGAGGTTCTACACATCTCCCCTGAGCATAAGGCAATCCTAGATAAAGCATTACAAGATTCTTCCATTCCAACTGACCTAAATGTAAATCAATTTCAAGCCATGGTAGGGTTTTTAGCTACCACCCATCACATAAAATTCACTAAGCATGATTGTATTTTGTAGAAACCTAATCACAAAAAACTTTTACATCTTGAAGTATACATAAAAAAATAAATCATACGAGTTTTGATAGATGGTGAAGTTGGGTTGAATATTTGTACTTTGAAACTGCTACTACTATGGGATTCTCTAAAGATTGTATAGAAAAGTCAAAAAGGATTGTGATACGAGCATATGATGATGCAGAGTGCTCCTCCAAGGATGTTATTGTTCTTCCAATCAGAGTGGAACCTGTTGTGCAAGACATGGCGTTTCAAGTTTTAGATTTGTACTTTCCTTATAACCTTCTCCTCAAATGCCCATGGATTCATTCCATGAAGGTATTTTTGTCAAGTTATCACCAGTGTCTGAAATTTCCATATAATGGCACAAATATTACTATTTCTACTGATCCTAGCCCATTCCAATACTGCAGCAACTTGAGGGGTACTTGTGAACATCCAGTACCTAGTCATAGTGAAGCTTTATCTTCCACCACATCACATTATATCGACCTTGCTTCCTTATCAAAATATTTGGCTTTACCTAAAACATACCCTGAAAGCAAGGTCCAATTCCATGATAACAGATGTGGAGAATACAACATTGAAAATCTATTCTACATGGGAAAGTTTCCAACTGCACCAAAACACTATGGTAAGCCACACCATATAAAAAAGGATCCTAAAAGAACAATTCAATATCACCCTCCTACAACCTTCACCAAGTGGGGCGAGCTAGGAAAATAATGTATTGATGAAGACCTCTCTAAATGAATTTATAGAGATGAAGAGGAAGAAATACATGCTAAATTTCCCATTGATAAGTATGGAAAAGGATTTGCAATATGAGACAAAAGGGCTACGATGGTCACAATGACCTAGGAGCACAAAAACAAGGGACTATTGAGCCTATATTGATGAGAAAACTACTGAAGAACAAAGGGCTAGGTTACACACCACTGAAAGTGAACGCTCCTCATACTAAGGTATCTCTGAAGAAAATCACTAATGCTTCTAAAGTTGTTGAGACTTCTAGGAATAGTACTAAACTTGAATCCCCTACCGATCAAATTATTCAGGGCCAAGCCTAGATAAATACCTTTTGCGACCCCGATGATTCCTTAATTTGTACCATTTCTACTTCATCCTTAAGACTTTCAAACAACAATGATAACATGGCATTAGTCCATCCCCAGCCAATTGATTGGGACCAACAAGGTTTGTTGTGCTAAGATATTTTTGAAAATGATGAAGCAATTATTGAGTTCATGGGGATTCGAGAAGGTATACCTTGTGGGAATCACAAGGTTGGTTTCACTATAGACCTCGATACTACTACATGCTTCAAGGATTTTTTCCTACCTTCCAGTCACAAAAAAAAAAGAAGAATAAGTCTTTAGGTGAAAATAAAAAGGCACCTTTAGACATAGAAAAAGACAAGGTAAAGGATGTATCTAAGGGTGAAAATCTCTCTGAGGCACCTAAGGATGGAAGGTTGTATTTACTTCCCATGATTCAAGAGAAATCCCTAATTTTGGTGGAGAATTCAGAAGAATTCAACACCAATACACCTGAGAATCCGAAGATCATAAAATTTGCAACATCCTTGATAGATACAAAGAAGTCGAGTTTCATTGAATTTTTAATTATAATGTAAATCAAATTCACATGGATTTATTTAGACATGCCAAGAATCCACCCTAAGTTAGTCCTCCACCATTTACCTTTACTTCAAAATGCAAAACATTTCAATCAGAAGCTAAGGAAGATGTATCCATAAATCACCTTACTAGTAAAAGTTGAATTGAAGAAAATTTTAAATGTTGGTTTCATAAGACCAATAGATTATGCAAAATGGATTTCATATTTGTTACTAGTCACCAAACTGACTGAGGGCATATGGATTTGGACCGACTTTAGGGATTTGAATAAATCTTGTATGAAGGATGATTTTCCTTTAGCAAACATAAACATGATTGTAGATCTCACAACAATATATGAGATGTTGTCACTAATGGATGGCTTCTCTGGATACAAATAGATCAAAATTACACCTAAGGATCAACATAAAAAATAATTGACCTATCCATGGGGTACCTACTATTGGAATTTCATGCCCTTCAACCTTAAAAATGTTGGAGCTACCTATCAGAGGGCTATGACTACACTCTTTCACAACATGTGCACACACTGATGGAAGATTATGTTGATGACCTAATAGAAAAATCCCTTAAAATAGATTATCATTTGGTTGTCTTGGATAAGATCTTCACTAGATTAGAAGAGTATAAATTCAGACTAAATCCGAAAAAGTGTGTCTTTGAAGTTACTTTCGGGAAGCTCCTTGGGTACATTATTTCTCACAGAGGAATTGAAGTTGATCCTGTAAAGGTGAAAGCTATTATCGACATGCCTCCACCTTCTAATCTAACACAACTAAGAAGTCTACAAGGTAAAATATAGTCAATGCAAAGGTTCATTGCATAGCTAGTGAAGAAGTGTCATCCCTTTTAGTATCTACTTTGGAAGGACATTCCATTCAAATGGATCGACAACTATCAACAAGCCTTTTAGCAAATTAAGGATTACCTGTTGTCACCACCAATATTGATGCCTCTTATTGATAAGAAGCCACTTACCTTGTATGTATCAACAAAATCATCAACACTAGGAGCTCCATTGGAAAAACATGATGAAAATGGTAATGAAAGAGTACTATTCTACACCAGTCGTACACTTATGGGGCATGAGCTCAATTACTCTCCTATTGAGTGTGCTTGTCTAGCTATAGTCTTTACAACACAAAAGATTTGAAATTATATGTTGAATCTCCAAACTAAGATGATAGAAAAGATAGATCCTCTTAAGTACTTATTTAGTAAGGCAACTCTACCAAGTAGATTGGCGAAATGGGTAATGCTCCTTAGCGAGTTTGATATCGAGTATGTAGAAATAAAATCTATAAAAGGATGGATAATAGCATATCAACTAGTCGATGCTCCTACTCTTGCATTTCAACCTCTGGTATTATAATTTCCTAATGAAGAAAATTTTTAGACTAGAGACACCTACAACATGGTAGTTATACTTTGACAGATCCTACACCAACCATGGTTCAAGAGCAAGAGTTATCTTCATAACACCACAAGGGGATACAATCCCTAAGTCTTACATGATAGCATTTCCTTTCACTAATAACATCATCAAGTGTGAAGCTTTGCTAATAGGTCTCAGAGAATCTATAAATTAGAAAATCAAGCACCTACATGTCTACGATGATTCACAACTAGTTTTCGATAGGTCAATGATGAATATGAAACAAAGGATGAAAAATTTGTGTCTTATGAGAAAATGGTTGACAATTTTGAGGAATACTTTGATGAAATTATATTTGAGCAGATCCCACAGGTTTAGAACAAGGTAGTGTAGACACATAAAAATGACCTAGGCTTGCAAGCTCTATTTCTAATCTCTTTCTTCCTAGCATAATTAAGACATTTTAATTATGTCCTTGGTCCACATTCAATTATTAATTAAATAATTCATGATTATTTAATTAATTCATATCTTTTTTATTCTTCATGATTATTAAATAAATAAATTTTATTTATTTATTTAATTACGTCACTAATTGTCTAATGTCTTTCTATAATTAAATAAATTTCTTAATTTATTTAATTATCCTTGTCCATTATGTCCTCTTGATTATTAAATAAATAACTTTATTTATTTAATTAATCTCTAATTTAAATTCCTCTTATAATTAAATAAATTCTTTTATTTATTTAATTATGGCCATCTTCACATTCTCCTCATTTTAAATAAAATCATTTATTTAAAATAGTCCCACCACTTGAATTAAATAATTTTATTATTTAATTTCTCCTCTTTTATTGTGCTCATTTTAAATAAATCTTATTTATTTAAAATAAGTCTCCCTTTCTAAATTCCCTCTTTAGTAAATAATTTAATTTAATTTATTTACTGTCACATGACCCCACCCCTTTTTGAATTAAAATAGTTTTTAATTTAAAAAGTCAACATTCTCTCTTGAATCAAATAATTTTATTATTATTTGATTCCCCAACAACTTCGTTTTGTGTGCCTTGTCACATGCATTGTCAACCCTTGATTTGATTTTTCTTAAAATCAATCTTGTCCATTCATTTCGAATTTAACCTAATATTTCCCTAACCCTAATTGTGGGTTGTCATATTGAATCTTGTCCACAGATTCTAGGGCATTTGTTAATCTTTAATCTCATCCGTCCATACAAAATTGCATTTTCTATAAAATGTCAATTTTGTCTTCATTTTGAGATCCCTGGCTATCCATTATTATCTCTGTCTCATATCATCTTGCATTGTCATATTTTAGAGATCTCTTAGCATCTTGCATTTCATATTTTATCATCTAACATTGTCTTTTGCAGATCATTTACATTGCATGTAGATTTATATTCTCTTGCATTTTAGATTAAATCCTTCAACACTTGCTAGGTCATGTCATAAACTTATTTTGCTCACACAAAGGCTGAGGGCATCCATCATATTGCAGCAAGTAGAGGAGGTTCAATAGAAGTGAGCCATGGAGGAGAGAAATGGGTGAGACTGTTCTAGTCTCATTTCTTTTCTCTTTATTCCTCCTTTGCATTAAATTGATTGATTGAGATTATTATTGCATGCATGTTCTAAACCCTTAATCAATCTTGCAAAGGAAATATATTTAGATCATTACAGGTAGTTGATGCAATGGATACTATAGGATCTCTCTTGGACATGCCTAACAATGTGCACTAGTGTGAATTATTTGTGGAACAATTGTTGATCCCCACATTTGATATCCTCGAATCTGAGATCGTGTGCAAAATTATTGGTTCTTATTCTCCATGGTACAAAGACATACGATTACCTACATGACCAAATCCTACTTTTGAATTATCCAATAATTAAATAAAAACCTTTACCCGATGAGTCTCTAAATACGTTATCATAGTTGATACCCTATACCATTGTAGTTTAGATAGTACTTTGCTTAGATGTCTCGATGCAAAAGAGTCACAAACAATTTTACATGATAGTATATGTGAAGCTCACTCTAGTGGTCCTACCCTTGCTAAGAAGATCATGAGGATTGGGTACTATTGGCTGACCATGGAACATGATACCTATCACTTTGTGAAGAAATATCGTTAGTGTCAAATACATGGAGATCTTGTACTTGCACCAACACATGGACTGCACTTAGTTACATCACCATGGCCCTTCTCTCAACGGGGACTTAAACTTGTTGGAAAAATCCACCCTACATTTGATAATGGCCAAAAATTCATCACTACTGCAATAGAATACTTTACCAAATGGATTGAAGCCATACCTATGACATACATCACCAGTAAGCAAATTATGAAATTTATCCTGAACTACATCATATGTCGGTATGGTGTTCCCTAGTATGTAGTCACAGATAACAATTGTCCCTTAAAAACTAGGATGTTTGGGAATTATGTGAGAAGTACCATATCTAGCATCACTTTTCCACTCTATATTATCCCCAGGGTAATGGTTAAATGGAGATGTTGAATGGGCTGATGCAAGAAGTTGGGTCCACAAAAAACTCAAAAAGTGGAACCGTTTTTAATGTTTTTCAGAATTTTTCACACTTGGACTGAAAATTTGAGGCACTTACACAATGAATCTTAAAAAAATTAGTAATATGAAATTTATAATTCTAAATCTAGTTTCCAAATATGTAATTTTTTCAGATACCCAGATGATAGAAATTGAATTTTGATAAGGATGCATAAAAAGCCACTTTTTAAAAGTCATTTTTTTTACCATACCATTCACATGTACGAATACCACTTTTTGACCCAAATAAAAGTATTTTTTCTAATTCCTTTTGAGAAAATATAGCTAACAACATGAAGATTGATGAGGATATTTTTTTGCAATTTTTTTCTGAATATTTTTTTATTGAATTTTTATTGGCCTTAATTGTTGTTTTTAAAAATCAACATGCACGGACAACATAATTGGACCTAAACTAAACATTTTTTTAATATATTTTTTTTATTGTGTAGAGAATTTTCTGAAGATTGATCCAAATATTTTTTTTACAAAAAAATTAACCAAAAAAAAGTTATTAAAAAACAAAAAAAGTCTGATATTTCAAGTTTATGGATTACTTTGCTTATAAATTAATTAAAAAATAAATAAAAATATAATCCAATCTTTAAAAGAATTATATATTTGGAAACTAGACATCATGTTCTCTAATGGGTTTTAACTTTATAGATTGATTCAGAAAAAAAGTCCATCAACCATATTGCCAAAGTTGGACATTTCTCTTGAACCTGCTTAGATTTTTAGTTGCATGTCAAAGGCTAAGGGTCAGATTGCGAAGCCTTTCTCGAGCCTAAAATTGAGGTAACATGTGGGTTGGGAATTCAAAATTAAAAAAAACACTCACGCATTTCCAAAAACACGTATGTGTTACAAAATGCATACATGTACTTTATTTGCTTGATTATTTAAAAAATTAAATACTTTTTAGAAATGTGTATGCATTTTCGTTGCAAAACACGTATGCATTTTTCATTACAAAATGCGTATGCATTTCTAAAAGGTATTTAATTTTTTAAATGAATGACTTTTACATGTTATAAAATCCATACGTGTTATAATGCGTACATGTTTTTTTAGTGCATACACATTTTTTAGGCTTGGGTACCCGAAGCATAACACATACACATTAATTAATAATATTTACGCGTTCTCCGTGAGATTTCTTTTTTAGTCAAAACTTCCCCTCTTTGTGGACCCAACTTATTTCTTTTACCCGAATAAAACCATCATAAAAATCATGAAAATGTCTGTCAATGGCATTGGCCGAGATTGACATATTCAACTAAATACAACCTTATAAATACTCCTACCGGTGCTACACCCTATTACCTAGTTTTTGGTTCTGAAGTTATCCTTACAATCGAGGTCGAGTTACCATCATTGAGAGTTTCTATGTAGTAATTCATTGATGATGAAGATTACCAAATTACAAGACTACATGAGCTAGAATGGTTAGATGAAAGAAGACAAACTGCATCGGTCCATCTACATGCATATCAAAATCATCTTCATCGTAGCTATAAAAAAAAGTGTAAAGTTTGATAGTTCGACATTGGTGATCTAGTCCTAAAAGAGAACCCCAAGAATCAACTGGAGTGAGACAAACTAGGAAAGTTTGAATCTAATTGATTGGGTCCCTACATCATTACTACAACTTATGGATCTAGTGCTTATCAACTAGCTATTCATGAAGGTGAACTGCTACATGATCCTATAAATAGCATGCACCTTTGCAAGTACTATCCATGACTTTCAAAGATCCTATAAAAAGGAAAAAAAAATAGAAGAAAAAAAGAAAAAACATAAATAATCTATCCTATAGTGAAAACCATTTCAATGGCGCTTTGGATAAGTACCATGGTGAAAACCTAGCAAAGAGGTGTTGTGTGTAGTCGATTACTTTTCTACCATCTATTACTATTCTACCAGACTTTGTTCATAATAAACTGACCATAAGCTAATAAATATTTTTGATCCCTCTCATGGCCTGAGAATGGTTGACATTTAGCATCAACCACTTACCATATTCATCCATTTCATAATAAGTGGTCTTGTACCTAATTGGGGGCAATCTTCGACCTAGATTTTCAAAAGGGTCTTAGACATGATATTAAAGGATATTATCACAATAAAATAAAAAAACATCAAAACATTTAATAAAATCCAAAAACATCCAAATATTCCTCGAAAAATCTCAAACAATCATAAAATGTCAAAAAAATGAAAAACATTGGTCATCAAGTGTGTGCTATTTTAGTCCAAATTATCGAACTACATAGCCTTTGTGTGTATACATAGACAATGCCATCATTGATGAGCCCTTGAGGCCTAGGTTTGTCCTTAGGGTCCATCATAATAAACTTTTCATCACAATCCAAATTCCATAAGAAAACTATCCCTTGTCAAGAACTGACATGTTGATAAAACACAAATGGAACATCTTACAAAAATTGAACTTAACAAATCATGGAATAATAGACAAAACTACCAAACTAGCCTTCAACCTGGCCAATCAATTTTCTATGTATATATCAATGTTACCTATCTTATCAAAAATAATTTGTCTACTAGGTTGTTGCATTATCGAAACCAGACCAAACACCTTACACGAAATGTTTCACTCCTTAAATCAAACACAGTATTTTGAATCATATCAAACACATATCGATGGATAAGAAGATCTAAATAGTTGTGCACTCATTTGATCTAGTTAAGTCTTATCTTATCTGATTTATCTTATGTCATGTTCCTATGCTAGATGATGATATCCACAAGTGATTAGAGCAGCGATGATGGATCGTGACATTTATTTATATTGATTTTTGTTTGTGGTTTGTCTTGATAATATGACTGGAGCAACTAAGGTACTTATGTGTGATGGGGGTTCCATTTAGCATGATCAAAAAATCCTATGCAAGTCAAAGTTCAACTAAAACTATCTTGCATCAGGATTAACATGCCCTATGGCTAATTCCTTACATATTCCAAGAAGGTTTTAGAAAATAGATCAAAGTAGGGAATTTGAGGATAGTTTAGAAGATGCTATTATTAATCATTTCTTGCAAAATTATTATTTGGTTGATAATTTTTTAGAGACAATGATTTTTCCTATGGGTATAAGTGATAATTTCCCATTTGGAAACTTTCCATTAGTTATTAGTTCACAGTTTATTCAACATTTTATTATTTTGTACCAATTATTACTGCATACTTATATATACAATCCATTTTTTATATCTGGAAATTCTGACCCGTCTTCGTCTAATTCACAATTTTTTGTTGTAAATACCCTTGTAAAATCCCAAGCTACATAAATATTGCCTGGACAAACACTCAACATAAATCTCAACTTGAATGCCTCCCAATTAAAAGACCTGATTGAGATGTTGTGTTTACACAAAGAGGCCTTTGCTTGGGATTACGAAGATAGGAGAGGTATTCATCCTACTACTTGCACACACCATATCTATATAGAGGAAGGGAGAAGACTTGTATGACAACCCCAGAGAAGATTGAACCCAATCTTACGAGAAATAGTTAAGGATGAGCTTCAGAAGTTGCTCAATGTAGGATTTATCTACCTGATATCAAATAGCCAATGGGTGTCTCCACTTGTGGTTGTTCCTAAAAAGAATGGAAAATGGCGAATATGTGTTGATTATAAGGCCCTTAACAAGGACACTAAGAAAGACCATTTCCCACTTCTTTTCATTGACCAGGTCTTAGACACCCTAGCTAGAAAGAAGCTCTTTTCCTTTCTTCATGGATTTAGTGGGTATAACCAAATCCGTATTGCCTCGGAAGACCAAGAAAAAAACTACTTTTACCTGCTGTGGGGCACATTTTCCTATAATGTCTTAACTTTCGAATTTTGTAATGCACCCGCTACATTCCAACGGGTTGTTCTGAGTATTTTTGCATATCTAATTCATCATTGTGTAGAAGTGTATATGGATAAATTTACTATTTATGGTGATACATATGATGAAGCTAAGGAAAATCTTGAAAAATTACTTAAATGATGTATTGATACTAACCTTTCTTTAAGTCATGAAAAATGTCATATTTTAATGACTAAAGGTATTGTTTTGGGTCATTATATTTCTGCAAAAGGAATTGAAGTGGATCCTAAGACATGTTGGTTATTATCGAAGGTTTATTCAAAATTTCAGCAAGATTTCCTCACCTCTCTTTGTGTTACTAGGGAAAGATGCAGATTTCTCATGGGCACTTGAATGCCAACAAGCCTTCAAAGAAATCAAAGGTAAACTTATAACCACACCTATGTTGTGAGGACCCAATTGGGAACTGCCATTCCATATACATACTGACACATCAGATAATTTCATGGGAATTGTACTTGGACAAAAGGAAGACTCTCTCTTTTACTCTATTTATTATATCAGTAAGAATTTCATTAGTGTTGAGGTAAACTATATTGTCACTGAAAAGGAATTCTCGGTTGTAGTTTATGCAATAAATAAATTTCACCACTATATCACTGGGTACAAGGTTTTTGTGCAAACAGATCACTCTGCTATTATATTTTTGATGAGAAAACCGGTTGTTACAGTACGTGTGATCCGGTGGTTGCTTCTTTTGCAAGAATTTTGACATTACTATCCTTGACAAGCCAGGACGAGAGAACGTAGTGGCTGATTTTCTATCTAGACTATAATGGGATGATGAACCAGTTCCTATGGATGATAATTTTCTAGATGATTTTTTTTTTCTATTTCTATAAAGAGCTCTTGGTTTGTTGATATTTCTAACTATCTTGTTACCTTTAGGTTTCCACCCCACTTCTCCCCGTGAGAATGTCGAAAGATCATAGGGTTTAGTGGGAAATATAGTTGGATAAATGGTTTACTTTTTTGTACTAGGATTGATAATATTATGCATCATTGTGTTGCAGAAGAGGATGTTTTTGGAATCCTTCATGCTTGTCACTCTGAGCCTTATGGAGGCCTTTTCATAGCATAATGAACCACTAATAAATTTAACTGCAAGATACTATTGGTTGACAATTAACAAGGATTGTAAAAGGTTTGTTCAACATTGTGATAAATGTCAACGTATGGGTCGGACTACCCACTCAGATAAAACCATTTGAAAAATAGGGTTTATATTTTGTAGGGCCCATTAGTCCTCCTTCTCAGAATAAAGAATACATTTTGTTCCGTATAGATCATGTCACTAAATGGGTATAGGTAGTAGCCTTAAAGCATGCTAGGGATACTAAGGTTGCTAACTTCATGCATTTAGAGATTTTTACTAGGTACAGTGTGCCTCGAGAAATTATCATGAACTAGGGAGTACAGTTCACCTCTGACTTGCTTGTTGTATTGGTACGAGAATGTGAAATCAAGCATCGAAATTCCTCTCCATACCATTCGTAGGCCAATGGGAAAGTGGAAGTAACCAACCAAAAATTAGAGAATATTCTCACAAAGACAATAGCATTTCACAAATATTGGGCAAAAAGACTTCCTGAAGTAGTTTGGGCCTACTGCACAACTTGGAAGACAACCACAAGACTAACACCATATGAGCTCATCTATGGCAATAAGGTTGTCTTGCCAATCAAATTTGATGTGAGGAATCTCCGCACCACTCTTCAGCTTGGAATGAGTCTTTGTGAAGCCCAAAAAGAGAGACTTTCTCAACTTCTTTAGATGAGATGCATCAAGAGGCCCTTCTTCATGTGGAAGTGGTGCAAAAATAAAGAGCATAGTGGCATGAATGCTTCATTCGGTCACAAAAATTCCAACCTAGAGATTGGGTGTTGCTTTATGACTCCCAATTCCAAGACTTCAAAGGGAAGTTCCATACTTGTTGGCTCAGTCCTTATGAAATTCAGACTATGTATGATAACGGTGTTGTTAGACTATGCATTGTGGATTCTGAACACATGGCTCTTCTTGTCAATGGGCATCGTTTGAAACTTTACAAATGACCCCTTTGAAAATAAAATTTTACTTTTATTGTGATGGAGGAACTAACTCGTGTTCCACTCGCTTCTTCTGAATAATGATATATATATATATATATATATAAAGCAATAAAATATCCAATAGCAAAAACCTTTGGGCATTATTAGCCAGTTAATGCTCGAAAATTGGCTTCCAATAGGCGTTAACTACTAAATAATCTTAGGAGTGAAAACTAGTTTTTCAGTGCCTCTAAGAGATGATAGGATGAAAATCAAGTTACCAATAGTCTATCATCGAGATCAAAAAAAAAAAGCAATAAAAAAAGAAAGATCCTGTCACTTTTGTGCTAGGAACCTTTTTGGAGGTCGATGTTCCTGTCGCTACCTATTTTATGGTGCGATAGGAAAGGTGAAATTCTTGTGCTATTATCCTTTCGGCCTTCCTCATTGCTTCATTTTCGCTACAATTTGGTTCAGTATTTTGGTTCTCACAAAAAATTATTCTTGTTTTTATCAAGGAAGGATCATCTGTGCACCATTGGCGCTTTCATGCTTGGCACCAATTTCTGTTGTTTTGGTTATTGGATTTCTTTAAACAATAACGTATTCTTTGTTTTTGTCTGCAATCATGAGAATTTAACCTATTGTCGGCTATATTTCACTTTTACTGCTTTGTTGTCTTTTCCATGTTCCCGCTTTCGTCAACAATATGATTCCTTCATTCTATCGACATTCTTCACTATTGGTAGCCATGTGTCCTTTTATCACATGTTTGTTGCCTTGCCTAGCTTTTCTCATGTTGATGTGGATTTCTTCTAGCGGTTCGAGTAGCCACTTCAACTCCGTACTCCATGACAAGACCCGCGCTCGTATCAGTATTGGTACTTTTTGAAAGTTTTATTTTCTCTTTTACATTTATTAAATGCATTTATTTCTTGTGGCTAATCATGATATGCCCTGTGGATGACTCATAGCTAAGCTGGCGAGGAAAAAGATTGCCTAATTATTATTTTATTTTACCCATCACTTCTTTGACGTCCGCTACCCCCTTCATTATAGAAACTTAATCTTCGCCTATCTTCACCGTACTTACCCACACTTTTTACCATAAATCCATCTCTACCTGCCATGATTACTAAATTTGAAATGATCTTTTTCTATTTCTACTAAACCATACTTGGTTTTTGAGAAATCTTATTTTTGTTGCTACTATTGAAATTGTCCCCTCTATTAAACTATTATCGCACTTCTTGGCAAAGATTTACCATGGTGAAGGATAAGAGGTCCCGTAGCAAGAGCACTTCATTGGGGGAGCTCTAGGATTGTGAGAACAAATAAATTTATGTAGTGTTTAAAGAGGCTAAGTGGGATGTTCATTTCAAGAAATTGAGGGGATTTGCTAAGAGGGTTTCCCAAGAATTTTCCATGAGTTATGACGGTAAGAAGGTTTTTTTAGAGGTTTACAATTTCCTATCACTGTTGTGGTGGTATTCAACATCATAGGCTTGCCATGAATTGGTGAAAATTATTTTCCGAGTGACACAAAGAAAGTGATGGACTTAAAACCCATATGCATGGAATTTCTAAGGCGAGACAACTATGGAAGTAGTGCAAGGCTAGGGCACTAAATTGGGTTCGTTACTTAGAATTTGGAACAGTGTAGCCAAGTTCGTGATACAATATATCACCAATGAGGGGAGGTATGTCTATATATATGCTCAACATTTCAATTTGTTGACACATTTGAGGTGGAATCAGATAGTAAATATACCTTATTTCATGCATTGCTCTATACGTTGTATGAGTAGGTATGTTCAAAAAGGGGAAATTAATTCATTAGCTCACCATGGCTTGATTGGGCTGTTAATTATTGATTCTCTTAAGAAAATCTCTCCCCCAAGCGATTTGAATACATTTGTTAACATGAACATATTTGATGATACCAGTTATGACGCTTCTAAATATTCTTCGATTGAATCATCCTCCAAAGATTTTGATGAGGAAGATACACTTCTTGACACACCTGAACAAGGCCCTGAAGAAAATCAAGAGCCTAGTGTAAACCTAAGTGAAAGCCCTTCAAAGATACAAACCACTAGGAAATCAATTAGAAAGTCCTTGAACACTAAAGAAATCGGAACTTCCAATGGTAAGTGCTCAAAAGCCTCGAGGTCATCTAGTAAAGCAATTAAGAGAAAACAAACCCTGTCTATCGAATTCCCAAAAGAATTAGTTCATGAGTCTCCTCATTTCAAGAAAGGTAAATAGGTTGCTACTAGTCTTATTAGTCAACTAGAAGACTTGGCCAATGTGTCCAGTCATATGGGTGGTCTGAAGGGTGGTGACCTAGATTTAGATGTTGAGGTTTTATCTGAGGTCCTGAAGAAATAGGGAACATAGGAGTGCAAAGAGGAAAACTGCCTCTGATACAAGAAGAAAGAAAGGTGCAAAGAAACAAAAAGCACACAAGTCTCCTACTCCTAGAACAATTCCTAATAAAAAAATTAAAGATTTAACTGCTAGAGAGTCTCCCAAAAATGAAACCTTAGCTGAACAAGAAGAAGATCATATTCCATCTGCATCATAAGGTCCCTCTTCACTGCATCATAATTATGTAGGGCAGTTTGGTGAGACTAATGTAGAAATAGAAGACATAAATGAAAGAGAGTCATTGCGTTAGAATGATGAAATTGAACCAGATTGGTAAAGAATAATTTTCTAAGATTAGTGTGCAAGTCAGTGAAATATATGCGAAAGAGAAGGACACACATGAGAACCCTCTTTCCTTGATACATCAATTTAATGAGGAACAATTTAATGGAGTAAATATGGAAGTAGGAATTAATGCATCAACTACACAAATAGGGTTTGAAAAATTGAATGTCATAAAGGAGACAAAATTGGATGATGGGAAAACCAATGAAACTCAAGATGGGGAACATGAGATAAGGGTACCCATAAGCCCTATTATTACCTATGCAGACAAACAGGGCAAGCCTGAAAGTTCTCTTTCCCTCGTTGAGCAATTTGGTGCAAAGAATTTAATGATAGTGGAATATGTTGAACCCAAAAAATTAAATGAAGAATTTCTTAGTCAAGGAGAAAAAAGAGGTTGACATAAAGATGGAAATGGGGATTTAAACAAAGGTTGAGTTAAGAAGTTAAATAAGAATTTGAGGAAAATGAAATCTTCCTCAAATAAATTAAGGAATTATAGGGTTCAGTTGAAAAGTTGCAGGAGGAAATAAAGAATTACAGGATTGGCTTCACCAAGCTAATTCCAAATATGAGTATATGCTTATCCATGACCATGAAATAAAAATGGAAGAGTTTCGGCAACAATGGTCCCATGAAATTCCCAATACCATTCATAAATTAACCAGGTTAACTTGGTTTGTAACTTTTCCTTTCTTGCATTGGGACATGCAAGATCTTAAGCTGGGGGGGAAATGATAGGGATTAAAGTGTTTCAATAATTTCACCTTTTGTTTCCCTTTTTCCTTTATATTTTTTCCCTCCTGTCATTATTTGTCATAGGAAGCATGAGTATTTGATAAAATTTAATAGAAAAGTAAAATGATTAGAAAATGCCAATGTCAAAAAAAATGTTGACTAATTTGTGGTTGATATGGTAGGAAATAATTGAAAGCTGCTAAGGTGGTTGAGAGCAAGGACAAGGAGATGATCAATTTGTTTTTGTTTATGACTATTTTTGAAAGAATACTTATTAAGACTGTTATGTATTTCTGGCCAACGTCCATTGTTAGTTTTGTTAAACTTATATGGTTTTGTCTTCTATCGAACTTAAATGGTTTGTTGGTCGTAGGCCATGAAAAAACCATAGCAAACCTATCGGTTCTCATTTAATTATAAATGTGTATCAAACTTAAGACTTCGAATATAGATAATAATGCAAAGTTATTTTTCTATTCCAAAATCATTTTGAATTTCTTAAGCACATGTCTGATTGAGTTGAGCTACAAATGCGTTTATATTTCTATCATTAATCAACTAAGGAGGCAAGGCCCACTCTTTGCATCAATTAGTGATCTAATTTCAATTTCAGTGTGGTAATTAAATATGTGCGATTTGAATTAAAGTTTATTTCTTTTCTGTACACAAATTTGATTATTTACAGTCATGTTTAATTTGATTTCAAGATTGATTTCATTATTTGTTAATGTTCTTATCAATAATCTGATGATTAAAGATTTGGTTCGTGCAGCGGTCCTAACCCTTCCAATGGCCCATGGTGGTGAAGAAGGCAGCGAGCCACATTTCATCATTGTATTTAGGGTTGGGCCCCCTTGCGCCCAATTTATATATCTAAAATATTAATATTAGTATATAAATATAATAATATAAAATATAAAAATATATTAATATAAAATATATAAATATAATATATATTAATATCAATAATTAATATATTAATATTAATAATTATAATGAACCCTATAGGTCCTCCACCCTAATCCCTCAACCCTATACTCTCAACCCCTATCACTTTCTCTCTATCTAGACATCTCACCTCTCCCTCCCTCCCTCTCTCCTACCCTCTCCCTCCTAGGAACCTCTCATTCAATCAATCCCTACCACCCTCTCTCAGTCCCTCTATCCATCTCTCTCTATGTCCCTCCCACTCTCTCCCACTCCCTCTCTCTCCCTCTCTCTCATGTCTCTCCCACCCACCCGCTCTCTCTCTCTCTTAGGTCTCTCCCTCTGGCAACCTACCTAGGTAACTCTTTCTTTGTCTCTCTCCCCTCTATCTAACCCTCCGATCCTACCTAGATAAGTCCCTCCCACTCCACCCACTCTTTCTCTACCTCTATCAGGTCACTCCCTCCCACACCCTCTCCCTCTCTCAGGTCTCTACTCACACTCCCTCTCTCTCCCAATCCCTCTCACTACCTATCTCTCAAGTCTCTCCCTTTGGCACCCTACCTACATAACTCTATCTTTCTCTTTGTCTCTCTCTCTCCCCCTCTCTCAATTCTCTCTCTCCCACTCTCCTCTCTCTCTCTCTCCCTCCCTCTATCCCTCCCACCCTACCTAGCTAAGTCCCTCACTCCAACCCCTTCTCTCCCAGTCCCTCTCTCTTAAACTCTCACTTTCATCCCCTCTCCCTTTCTCTAGACTCTCTCTCTTAAAATTCTCCCTCCCTCTAAAGACACACGTAAATACATACATACTTACATACATACAAGCATAATACATATGTAGATACAATCCTCCATCTATACAGGTATACATACATACATACATGTGTAGATACAATCTTACATACATATAAGCATACATTCAATATACATGTATTGATACATATAGGCATACGTACATACATACAAGCATGCATAAATGTTTACATACGTGACATACAAGCATACATGTACATACAAACATATAAATATATCAACATACATTCAATAGACTGACATTTAACATAAAGGAGGACATAATGTGAGTGTGTTATAATGCGCTCGCGTTATGTTTTGGTTGACATGTTTCCCACAAAAGCAAAAAACCATGTCAAAATTGAGATATAACGTGAGCACGCTATAATGCGCTCATGTTATATCTCGCTTTGGGAATCCCTGAGCCTTAGGATTGGTATTTTCCTTGGAATACCAACCCAAAGGCTTGGAGGGCATTCCCAATGACCGGAGACGTGTTTTTGCAAATTCTACAATATTTCACATAATCAAGTTTGTGCTCACCATCAGGATTGCATGTGGTTCAATATCAAACAAATCGAACATCTGGGTAATGTTACATTTTCTCTTAGCTATCCAACGATGTAATTTTTTTCACTTTCTAACAATGTTAAACCTTTCATCCACAATTTATTTTGTTTGTATGTCTTTTTTTTTGCAAAAAGCAGTGTTTGGTGTTTTTTTCATTATAAATTAACCGCTCATCAAAATTTCAAATAAATTACTTTTTTAGAAACTAGACTCCATTCTACAATTTTTTTTATAAAAAAATTCAATTATTTTTATAAAAAAATTCAATTATTTTCCAAAATTTGTAGGGGTAGCACAACCAAAATTCTCCACTTAAGTCCCCTTTTTGGGAACCATCTTGGTGCACTTACCCTTCTATTCTCCATTTTTTTTCATGATATTCTTTTTCTATTCATTTGTTAGTTAAATGTCTACTTCTTCAGTGTTTTTATAACAATCTCTTACAACTATTTCATAGACTGCTTGTCTTGCACCAATATGTTTCGTGAATTTATTTTCCCCTGATTTGTTTGAAACTTCTTATAATAAAGTGTTAATTATTGTGGTTATTTTGTTTGTATGGAACATGTTATATGTCTTATATCAATATGTTTCATGATATTCGTACTTTCGCATCTACTTGGAGTTCGCCATAACAAGTTGTTCTTCATGATATTTTTTTTTTTTAGTTTCCAATAACAGACTCTAGCTCGCCCCAAGCTGCGAGACAACCCTCAAGCACTAGCCTCATAGGTGTGTTGCTTGTTTCCTTTCTGATGCGGGAAATTGTATTGGGCCTTTGTTGGATGCATGGTTAGTTTGTTCATCAATTACATTGAATCTTAGATCTACAAATTTGTTGTTACACTTTGTAGCATTGTTTGATATGTCTATGCATGTATGTATATACATATACATATGCATATGCATATGTATATGTATATGCATATATATATATATATGTGCATATGTATCTGTATATATACATATGCAATAAAAAAAGTGAATTTCTTTTAGATGGAGGGTGCAAAGAAGGAAGGAATGATGCATATGCATAAGCAACAATAGTATTACACTCTCTGAGAAAAGTAAAAATATTTTGTACCTTCCATTCGTTACACTCTACACCGAAAATGCATAGATACATTTACATATAGATATCCATATATGTCTATACATATAAATATTCATATGCATATACATATATGCATATGTACATTCAACCTAATTAGATGTATGCTTTGTTTGTTCTTCAAAATAATTTTTTCTATATTAGTTTAGTGGCTCTTAAGTGTTATTGTCATCTGTGTTATACAATTTATCTATTTTTCTCCAATATATATATGCATATATGTATTTGTGTATATTTTGAATCATTGATTTCCACATATCGTTCACAATCTACACCATGATCTTTGTAAGGATTTGAAGTTAAATCAATTAGAAAGATACAAATGAACTAATTATACAAATGTGTATAACACCAAAGATGCACATAGTATATATATGTGTATACATATGTATATATATGTATATGTATATATATATATGTATTGGAAATCATACTCTAAAATGTGCAAGAGTATATATTGATTAAGTTGCATTGTTGAAATAGGCATTATTGTGTTGGTTTGATAGTAGAGTACTATATGAATCGCTTGCTCCATGTCAGTTTTATAGCAGATTGGAGGGTTTTAAAACTGTTGTACTCTAGAATCTGTGAGTTGTATAAATATATACACACACACACACATATATACATGTATGCATATGTATATATATGTGTATATATATAGATGTATGTATATGTAAATATATGTGTGTGTGTGTATATATATATGTACATAATAATGTGTATATGTATATATGTATGTATGTATGTTTTTGTAACAGTTACCCTATTTGTCTATAATATTTAGTGCTAGATAATGTGGCTCCAATTTAGAATTTATAAGCTAACTATTACATAGATTGCTTGTGTTGCATCAATATGTTTTATGATATTCTTTCTTCTTGTTTAAATTTTTTATTTAATGTTGGGTTTTGATCATCTCCTATTTCTCTATGGTTCTTTAGTATTTTCTTAATAGCTCTTTTACAATTTACCTATTTGTCTATAATATTTTGTGCCAAATAATGGAGCTTGAATTTAGAATATATGTGTGTTTATACGTATATATACGTATACATATATGTATGTAATATGCATATACATATATGTATATGTATATGTATATATATATATATATATAAATATGTATACATATTTATACATATGTGTATATATATGTGTATGGGAAAGTATACTGTGAAATGTGTGAGAAAATATATTGATTAGGTTGCATTGTTGAAAGAGCCATTGTGGTGCTGGTTTGATAGAAAACTATTGTAAAAATTGTTACCTCCGCCTTTCTTTCAAGTACCCCATAACAAACTGTTCTTCATGATACTCTTTTTTCAGTTCCCCACGACTGGCTATTCATTATCTTATTTTGCATAAGAATCAAATGTTAATGACAGATAATCGAGAACCAACATTAAACATATTCATACAAGTCAAGCAGTGTATGTGAGAGTTGTCTTGTGAATTGAAAATTTGAGCTACATTCTTTAGCAGTGGACCCACATTAAATAGAACTTGTAAATGCAATGGGTAGCAATAATCTATGCAAAATGGCTAGAAGGCCAAAAATTTAATTGGGAATTGGAGCTACATTACTTGGAACTAAATATTATAGAGAAATAGAGAAGAATTGCCCAGGGTTTTTAATGACAATGTGGAGCTTACCTAGATTCAACAAAGGATGTTCCTAAATGATGCTCATTGGTCAATAAGGATTGCAAAAAAATTATGAATTTAGAATTGACAAGGCAACTGTTACATAGATTGGTTGTATTTTATCAATATGTTTCATGATATTCTTTTTCCCTCATTTGTTTGAGTATCAATATGTTTCATGATATTCTATTCCACTCATCTATTTGAAGCTGTCTGTAACAAATTATTCTATTGTTCTCAACAAGGATTGTTTTCAATTTTTAAAATTCTAAATTCTTTGTTGTGGTTATTTTGTTTGGATAGAACATGTTATATGTCTTGTATCAATATGTTTTGTGATGTTTTTTTTTACTCAATTGTTTAAAGTTCATGATAACAAAGTGTGCTTCATGATATTATTTTTCTTAGTTCCCCATAGCAAGCTAATCATTATCGTAGTTTTCCTTTTTCTATACTCCATATTTTAATGTTTAATTTTTCATCATCTCTTATTTTCCTTTTCATACAAGTCAAGTAGTGTATGTAAGAGTTGGTTTGTGAATTGAAAATTTTAGCTACATTCTTTGGCAACAAACCCACATTAAATAGAACTTGTAAATGCCATGGGTACCAATAATTTGTGCAAAATGGCTATAAGGCCACAACGTTAATTGGGAATTCGAGCTACATTACTTGGCACTAAGTATTATAGAGAAATAGAGAAGACTTCCCAAGGTTTTTAATGATGACGTGGAGCTTACCTCTTCAAGAAAGGATGTTACTAAATGTTGCTCATTGGTCAATAAGGATTGCAAAAAAATTATGAATCTAGAATTGACAAGGAAAATGTTACATAGATTGGTCGTCTTGTATAAATATGTTTCATGATATTCTTTTTCCCTCATCTATAATGGATTATTCTATTATTCTTGTAACAAGGATTGTTTTCAATTTTTAAAATTCTAAAAAATATTCCGTGGTTATTTTGTTTGGATGGAACTGTAACGCCCCGCCACGCAACCCTAGAGGAAGTTGCATTAACTAACTTAAACAAACTAATTTTTTTATTTTAAAGTATAATTAATAAACAAGTTCGCTAACTAATGCCAACTTCCCCTAAGGTTACGAGACAGAGGTTAAATAGAACCTAAACGAAAAACATGAATTAAACCATGTCAATTAATTAACCAATAATTAAAGCACATACATCCAAGAAGAAGAATTACATCAAAAGATATAGATAACATTTCCATTGCATTAATCCATCAATAAATATTACAATTACATCTCTCATTCCCCGAATGAGGTAATTCCAATAAACATAATTACAATTACACTTCCACCTCGATACAACTGAGGGGTAAAAATAATACAATAAGATGACTGAATCAAATAAAGCAAGGAACAATGCAGAAACCCATGAGTTCTCCAACTAGAAGTCTTGTCCACATGAACATGAAGATGAACCCAACGGATTTAGGAGCACGCCACCCAACCACGTGGAACCCAAAGGCCCACACCCTCGTGCTAGGAGATAGTAACCAGGAATCCTAGTTAAGACCATCTACCTCTAGACACAGGCTAACATAACTGAACCAAACTGAAACATACATTCACATGAACCTCACAAGTACATTCCAAAGTATACATCAAATACCATGCAAATACAACATAAGTACAACACTACATGCTCACAATGCTTCCATGAATAAAGCAGAACAAGGATATAACGAGAACCAATACCCACAATAAACAAGTACCAACTATGGTCACACAAAGTGCCATCTCACAGTACATCATGAGTCACCCACACTGATCATCAAGATGGTGGCCCTAACCGATCATTGGACCTCATACCTACTAGAGCAAAACCAAAGGTTAACTGTTGTCCTAGATAGAGTGTCATCACACAGCTCGTCATGAGTTACCCAACAGATCGTAAGGAAGGTAACCCAAACCGACCCTTGGCCCTCACACTTACTAATGCGGAGCCAAAAACCTTTCGTACCGACAAGATAGATGACCTTGCCATCCCATGGCCTTCTCACACATCCCAAGTCTAAACAAGCCCTTGCGTCAATGAGTGAGGGATACTTATCTTTTTAGTGTGAAGTACTACCCAATTCTAAGTATATTAATTTAGTTATCACTTATTTATACCACTTCCGAAGGTTACCCAGTCTTACCTCTTCCGGGATCTGGCCCCAAACGGAAGCCACTCTTCTACTTGACAACACACGAATAACATCCAAACATCAAGGGTACAAGATACAATGATCAAGGTATTACAACCACTCCTTTCTCAGGAGGGAACCTTAGTTCAACACCCTCTCCAAACACTGGAGGTAACAAGGTAACAAACTGCTCCTAAGAGGAGACACACTTAATAAATACCTCTCCTTTCTTAGGAGGTAACGAAGATAAAAACCACTCCAACATAGGAGGTACTAACCACATAGCAAAGTCCATCCTTACAAGGAAACACGGATCCCATAATCCGCTCCTCAAATAAGGAGGTACAAACATACTCGTTCATAGAAACCGAGTAGTAACAGGTAAAACACAAGTCCCACCTAGGGAATACATAACAGGTTGGCGTAACAAACAACAATCCACTAAACGGAAAACTCAACTGGAGACTGTCAAAGTAAGGACTCATTCCAAATGATGACAAGAATTAGATAAAAGTTAAACAAGCATTAAATCTACTTTGGATATCCTAAATCCATGTCCTCATACTAACATTCAGGAATTCATTGCATATATAAGCAAATACAGATTACGTCTTATTCAGACAGGGGAGAAAGTTAACATTTAATACTTAATTTCCTACTTGCCTTTCATTAATAATAAAATACTCAATTGATTCCACTAAACAAAACATCATAATTTGAATTAATCGTTTCCACATTGCAATATAGTCATTCTTAAGCAAACGTATAACTTGATATGAAAACGTATTATTTGAATACAAAACTAATTTCCCTTAAAATCAAATGTTTAAAATAAATCAATGATGTAATAATTAAATCCACGCTATTTCCCATAAAATATTGTTTATGACTGAACAAGGTTTAACTAGAGTTAATAAGGTTTCATTTCTCTAATTACCCTTAAATCACGATCGAAGAAAACAATAATTTCTTAATTGAATTAAATCATGTCATTAGAAAAACATTAATTTTCTATGCATATTAATTTTACCTCTCTATTATTCATATATCCATTTAAATAAAAATTCAATTCCTCCAAAAATAATATTATAAAATAATGTTATATATTATTAAACAAAATATATACATATTAATATATATATAATATTATAATATAATAATATAAATATTATATATATTATAATATTACTCACATATTAAAATATATATATATTTTATTAAAAATAATAAAAAAGCGAAGTGATAGATTTCGGATCGCGTGCCATTCCCACGCACAGGCTGCGGAATTGTCTAGCGTAAGCCGCGCCACACAGTCGGCCGGTTGTGTTCACACACAGCCGACCACCATTAATGGGGGCGGCGACTGTGTGTGAACACAGTCGTCCCTCCCATGGTGGGCGGCGACGACAAGGGTAACAGCGAGGGGCGGCGGGAATGGGGAGTGGGGAGTGGGGAGTGATGTGCTGGGCGCGGCTCCCTCCGCCCGCCTCCCATGGGGCGCGGCGGGGGTCGAGCCCCCAGCGGCCTCCCCAAACATTTCAAAATTTTATTTTATTTTATTTTTTTAAAATAAAACCCTAAACCGAAGTTTCGGACCTGTGTTTTTCCACAACGCAAATTTTATGAGAAAATAAATTCCGCTCCAACACAATTTCGAATTTTTCCCCAAATAACTTTTACTAATACTACATTTTTTTTTTTAACAACTTAATAAATACATATATATGTATGTATATACATATATCTCAAAGTATATATATGTATATACATATATATATGTATTCTTGGTTTAAAAACCAGAACAAATTGAGAAAACCAGCATTATAAAAAACTTCAAAAACAATGATTTTCATTCCAAAACATTATTTTCTTCTACAATTTTAAATTCCAAATGGGTTTTCATGCTAATTTGAAGAACATAAATTCAAACTTGATCTCATTGAATTCAAACAACAAGATTTAAAATTTCTTTCAAAAGATTTTCAACCATTGAGATTTAAATTTAATAATTTCAAAACAAGCATAATAAAAACACAAAAAACCTGATTTTTCCTTGAGTTTGAAGAGGTCCAGTTGAAGCCAAGCTTTCCACCTTGCATCCAAATCCAACCCCACAAAATTCCACAAACCCAATCCAAAAACCCACAAAAATGAAGAATAATTTCTCCCACAAATTCAATTTTGCCAAAAACTCCAAGATCCAAAAATTCAAAACATAAGGATTTTGCCCTAAATCCTTCAACCACCATAATAACTTCTTCAAAAACAGAAAATGGAAAATATTTAATTTTTAAAACATTTTAATTTCCAAATTCTAAAATATCTATTTTTCCAATTTGAATGCAAATTTCAACTTTGACTTTCCAAGCATTTTTCATTTCTTTTCCAATTTTAATTTTCTTAATTGATTTCCATATATTTTCTTTATTTTTCATTTTCAACAATTAAACCAATAACTTTAATAAAGATAAATTGACTTCTTTCAACCAAATAAATTTAATCAATTAATAAATAGATTTAATCAAGGATTAAATTATTTATTAATTAAATTAAATTAACAATATAATTCTAGAACACCATAATTCACAACTTAAATTCATTAAGCTATTTAAATCACCCAATTCAATTTGCAATTAAATAACAAAGAGGGGAACACGATAACCGAAGCAACACAACCTGACAAGCAACTGACGACAAACAGGACTAGGGTGACGACCTGACACGGAAACCTAGCTACTATCTCCCAATTGAATACCGTTGAGTATTGAACACGCTCTCACCTATGAAGCTAGGTGGAGTCGATGTTCTGTACCTGTCAACCTGCAGATTAAGTAAACACAACATATAATATGAACAGCATAAAATACACACCGTGAAGAGGTAATCACGGGATCGTAGGGCACTCACAAGCGAGTGATACGACACCGTCCCCTTCACCAATACACTGCAATTAACTGACAATTCTAACCTGCTAGTAGAATTCAAAGCATAATCATCATTAATTCACATATCCATTTTGTTAATCCAAAACATGCCATAAAATAACATCGTATTAAAATACCATCACAACAAAATATTACAATAATGTCACTTAATAGATAGCGACCAAATAAAAGCCGAGTGCCAAAGTCAAGGTACAAACAGAAAGTACAACACAACAGGGCAAAGCACTGTTCATCCAAAATGCAAAACGGAGGGGTATTATAGGAACATATTATATGTCTTGTATCAATATGTTTCATGATGTTCTTTTTTACTCAACTGTTTGAAGTTCGTGATAACAAAATGTTCTTCTTGATATTGTTTTTCTCAGTTCCCCATAGCAAGATGTTCATTATCGTAGTTTTCCTTTTCTATACTCCATATTTTAAAGTTATAATTTTTCATCATTTGTTATTTTCCTATGGTTCTTACGTATATTCCTAATAGTTCTTTTACAATTTACCTATTTGTCTATAGTGTTTAGTTCCATAAAATGTAGATTGAATTTAGAATTGAGAAGCCAACTCTCATATAGATTGTTTGTCTTGTATCAATATGTTTCATTATATTTTTTTACCTCATCTATTTCAAGCTCCTTATAACAAAGTGTTCATTGTCATGGTTTAACTTTTTTAAATTCTAAAATTTTGTAGATTGCTAGAAACTGCAATAATGGCATTGATCTGTACCTTTGGGTTGCTTTAAAATTTTACACACACACATATAGATGTATTGAATTCCTAGTTTCATATTTAAAAATATACATATAGGCAGATATATATATATATCCATGTATATAGACCAAGACTAGTGTGGCTTGTTTGATAATCCAATAGTAATTTATATATACACATTTATATTGAAGCAAATGTGTATGGTATCTTTATTCGTATTTATGTAGACTTTGATTTATAAAGAGTAAAAAATACCAAAGGACCACAATGCCTCTTTCAACAATGCAACTTAATCTCTATATTTTCTCTCACATTTTGGAGTATACTTTCCTATACTGCAACATTGAATATTGCATTTACTTCCTCCAGTGCCATGGTGCAGCAGGACCAAGATGCTTTAACGCTCATGTGAGAAAACAAGTGATGCCCAAAATTTACACTAGGGCAAAAACATGACTATTTTTTTTTTTGAACAATATTTTAAAATACTAACATCTAACAACCATACATGTGCATGGTACATATGTTATGCATCGAGAGATGATGCTTGTGCAACATCATTCCTATCACATTGCCCGAGAGCAAGGTAAGGAAATGAAAATGTATTCGAGATGGCTCCAAACATAAGGTTTACTAGATTTTGAATTACCAACCCAAAAGTTGATGCTCACTCTCACAAGAAATTTAATGCCCTTGAAAGACCTCCCCATTGAATGGGTTCTCGCGTGAGAAAACCCTATAAATATCAACTTGATTTAATACTAAATTTAACGGTTTAGTTGATGGAAATTTATTTTTCTTGTTAACCCTACCCCCTTGTATGACACCATGACGTTTCAAAAAAAATCACCTTTAACATTTCATTTTGAAACTCAAATACGAGAACGAGTAGAATTTTCCAGAAAGATAGCAATTGCCTGTGATGTAAGTCTAATTTTCGTAAATTTATACTTTCCTTTTCTTTTCAATTTAGGGCATTACTAGGTAGTATGAATTGTCAGGGGCAGTTTCGTATGACAAGAGGTATTTTTTGTGGAATAGACAACAACCTATGATATTCCAAGTCAACTTCTTTTGTAAACTATCTTCGTACCTTTCCTTATTTCTCTCTTAGGAATTTGAAATCTTCCCTTGTTTCTTTGTCAAGAATTTCAAAACAATCTCCGTATCTTTCCAAATTTGAAAACAATGTTCATGCAACCATTGATTGCAGGCCCGTGTTCTGGCGGTGCTAGTGCCATATATTGAAAATGATCTCCATATCTTTCCAAATTTTAAAGCAATCTTCATACAACCATTGATTGTAGTCTCGTGTTCTCGCAGTTCTAGTGCCATAATTTCTATGAAAGAATGAAAAGATAAAGTATTATGTAAGCTGCTATAGGAGTTGTGTGGAATGCTACAGGTGATACAAAAATTTTGCAGTTGTTTAAATGCATTCCTTATATGAATGTGCACATTTGATAATTTTTTATTTTTATCTCATATTAACTATTGGGTCATTTTTTCTTTTGATCTAAAACTACTTGTAATATTTATTTAGGTAGGGACTGCAATTGCATCACAACCCTTGTTTGTGGACCATCTTCACAATCTTACTAGATATATAAAAGTGTCTACTTATTTGTTGATGAACTTTCTTAGCCACTGAAAACTCCTTAGAATAATGGGTCCATAACCATTTGAGATATGTTACTAGTAGTTGAATACCGACGATATTTCACTCAATAATAAAACTTTTACAACTTTTAAATCTCCCTAGATGTGTTTGCTTCATTACCATTTGAGATTTATAGTAAATAACACGTGGAACATGATAGTTTATGCATCAAGATTTTACTTCATGTGAGTTTTTAAATCTAAATATTGGAAACTAAAATGTAGTCTATAGTAAGTATTCATGATGATTGGGGATACAAATTTTATTGAGTTGGTTTTCGAGAACTATCTCTTTGTGTGGTCATCAAAAAAATTTTCAGCAATGTAAAAAGATAAATAAGTTTGAAATATCTTTTATTTGCATAAAGAGGTCTAATGTAGTTGGTTTTCTTCCATATAATAAAAAGATTTTAATATTTTTATTAAAGCTCAAAATACCAACAAATTAAGTTTGTTTGATAACCCGTCAGTGCTTGTTGAGGCTAAGGACATTACAACCCATTTTCTTGAATATACGATATTCTCTACACCCGTTGGACCCACCCTAAAGGCACCTGCAAGAAAGCTGAGAACTAAAAAATAGGGGAATATATTCTCTACCTTAACAAGCCGAAATGCCACAAAGTCTTGATGCAGGGGTCGATTCCATCATACTGTTAAAAGAAATTGAATCCCGATTGGTCAATGTAACCCGTTTTGAATCCTGGTTGGTGGGCGTTTCCTTTCAACCTGGAAATGACAAACACCAGCTGACAAATACAGGCTTTCTGACAAATATGGGCTTTTGGTCGGTTGTATAGACATTGCCATTTGTAGGGAATGACGTGATTTGGAAGTTCTTTACGACAAAGGCTATCCAACCCCCAAAAGAGCATGGGGCATCAGATGCCTATGCCATGCCACTGCATACTCTGACAGCCAGCCCGTGCGTCAAACCATTGTCAGTTTTTTTTGTTTTACGTGCTCAACTGACATTTATTTATTTTTAATGGATTTTATATTTTCTTTTTATTATTTATTTTTAAGTGTATAATTTTTATTTTAGATTTGTTTTTTTTATATAATATAAAGTTTAAATATATTAAAAATATAATGTAATAAATATATATAATATTTTTATACAAATATAATTGTATTAATATATATTGTAAAATCATATATTTAAAATATATTTATAAATTTAGGTTTTTCTTTTATATAGTATAATATTTATATTATATATTATATTATAAATATAATATTATATCACATCTATTATGTTATGAATATTATCTATTATAATTTCTATATACATTGAATGATTATACAAACACTTAGAAATGTTAACATTTCTATCTATATTAAATTTTAAAAACAAAAAAAAAATATTTAAACATTATATTTAACATTTTTAAGTGATTAATAGTTTTATACTATTAATTTAACAATCTTTAAAAATTAGAAATGTTAATAACTTAGAAATAGTAATAAAGATATCTTTATATACATATAATTATTAATATCGTAGAAATATTAAATATAGATAATATTATTATTTAGATTTATATACATTTATTATATAAAATTTAATATATTTTTATTTTATTAAATTAATAAACAAAATTATTTATCAAACATAAATACATTCTTAAAAATAATGAAATATGTCATAATTATTAGTAACAAATTATTAATAAAGGTAATCTTTAATTAAATGTACAATATAAAAGTGTACATCTTGAAGTTTTTTTTCTAGTTTTGCATTATTTTAGGTTGGTGGTTTTTTAGTGTATACAAATGTATATCTTAATTTATTTTAGGTTGGTGTCTTTGATGCATGATATTAGATTGGTGTCTTTGCAAGTGAAAAAGGAAAGTTGAAAATTTAAGTTAATAAAGTATTTTTATTAAGATATTTAAAAGATACCTTGATAGACATAGAATTATTAATCACTTACAAATGTTAAATATAGATAGATAATATTATAAAGATTTATATACATAAATCATAGAAAATTTAATATATTTTTATTTTATTAAATTATTAAACAAAATTATTTATAAAATTTCAAACATAAATCTAGTGTATATCTAAAAATTATGACATATTTTTAATGATAAATAATTTTGTTTATTAATTTAAAAGAATACAAATATAATAAATTTTATATAATTTATGTATATAAATCTTTACAATATTATCTATCTATATCTAGATAATATTTTGGCAGCTTTTCAAATTTCTTTTTCCACTTGCAAAGCTTTTCAATCATATAATATTTTGTAAACTTTATTTTAAAAAATAACAATAGAAAACTAACTTTGTAAATTAACTTTTAGAATATTTGTTTTAACTTAGTTAAAATCTATTATAAGCATTTTTATTAAAAAAATTTAAACTGTACTAAGTCAATTTCATTAACTGAAATCAATAATCATTAAATTTTAAAGTTCATTTTTATCATTCAAAATTGTAAATATATATCATCTAAAATTGTGAATGTAAATTTTAAAGTCCATTTTAAAATTTGTTGCCTATATTTCCCTAATTAACATTTTTGATTATTCAATAATCTACCATAAGAAAGACAAAAGATTTTCACATAAATGAAAATCTCACAACAAAAAAGTAAATTTAAAAAAATAAAAGATAGAAATATAAATATTAATTTTCATAAGAAAGACAAAAGATTTTCACATAAATGAAAATCTCACAACAAAAAAGTAAATTTTAAAAAATAAAAGATAGAAATATAAATATTAATTTTTTGTTTTTAAAATTTAATATAAATAGAAATGTTAATTCTATGTATATAAAAATTATAATAGATAGAGATAGAAATGTTAATAAAAAAAAAAAAAATTTAAAAAATAAAAGTTAAAAAAATAAATCTCCTTGTAACTCATATGATTTTAGTATTATATATTATAGAAAGGTTGGGGGTGTACAAAATCCAAATCTGAAGCACGGAAAAATAAATTAAGAATATATTAATATATATTATATTAGAATATATTAATATATTATAATATATTAAAATATATAATATATAATTTTACAATATATATTAATATAATTATATTTATATAAAAAATATTAAATATATTTATTACATTCTATTTTACATTATATATTACATTATAATATTTTACATTATAACATTATATTATTACATTATATTTTTTAATATATAAATTTACATATTCTATAATATTTATTAATATATTCTAATATGATATATTATATATTTTAGTATAATATATTATATATTTTATTATATTATTACATTATATTTTTAATATATAATATTATAAACATAATATTCTAATAATATATAATATATTATAATATCATAATATAATAGATGTTATATCTTTCTAAATTTGAAAACGATGTTCATGCGGCCATTGATTGCAGGCCCGTGTTCTGGTGGTGCTTGCATATTTTAAATGAAAATGATCTCCATATCTTTCCAAATTTGAAAACAATCTTCATATTGATTGCAGTCCCGTGTTCTCTCAGTGCCAGTGCTAGTGCCATAATTTCTATGAAAGAACGAAAAGATAAAGTATTATGTAAGCTACTATAGGAGTTGTGTGGAATGCTACAGGTGATACAAAAAAATTGCAGTTGTTTAAATGCATTCCTTATATGAATGTGTAGATTTGATGGAGTTTTGTGGAGATGGAGATGGAGATGGGATGAAGGAGATGCCTCATGCATACTCTAACGACCGTATTTTTCAATTTCTTTTTTTTAATCATGCTCCATATTTCTTATTTTATTATAATATATATATTATATATAATGTATAATATAATATGGTTTCTAATATATAAAATAATATTAATATTATGTAATACCCCTTCATTTTGCCTTTTGGTTGAACAATGTTCTATTCTCCTATGTTGTACTTTCTGTTTGTACCTTGACTTTGGTACCCGATTGTTATTTGGTCGTTATCTGTAAAGCGACGTTATTGTAATCTTTTGGTGTGATGGTATTTTAATATGATGTTATCTTATAGCATGTTTTGGATTAACAAAATGGATATTTGAATTAATGATGATTATGTCTTGAATTATACTAGCATGTTAGAATTGTCAGTTATTTGCAGTGTATTAGTGAAGAAGACGGTATCGCATCACTCGCTTGCGAGTGCCCTACGATCCCATGATTACCTCTTCACGGTGTGTATTTTATGCTGTTCATATTATATGTTGTGGTTTACTTAATTGCAGGTTGACAGGTACAGGACATCGACTCCACCTAGTTTCACAGGTGAGAGCGTGTTCAATATCCAATGGTATTCGATTGGGAGATAATAGCTAGGTTTCCGTGTCAGGTCGTCACCCTAGTCTTGTGTGTTTTCTGGTGATGTCAGGTTGTGTTGCTTCGGTTATCGTGTTCCCCTCTTCGTTATTTAATTGCAAACTGAATTGGGTGATTTAAATAGCTTGATGAATTTAAGTTGTGAATTATTGTATTCTGGAATTATATTGAAATATAATTTATTTTATTGTTAATTTAATTTAATTAATAAATAATTTAATCTTTGATTAAATCTATTTATTAATTGATTAAATTTATTGGTTGAAAGAAGCTAATTTATCTTTGTTGAAGTTATTGATTTAATTGTTAAAATTAGATATAAAGAAAAGGCATAGAAATCAATTGAGAAAATTGAAATTAGAAAATAAAAGAAAAATGTTTAGAAAGTCAAATTTGAAAATTGCATTCAAAATTGGAAAAATGAGATATTTTGGAATTTGAAAATTAAAATTATTTAAAAATTATATATTTTCTAAATTTCTGTTTTAGAGAAGTTATTATGGTGGTTGAAGGATTTTAGGATAAAATCCTTATGAATGAATTTGCTTCACAATTTTTGGATCTTGGAGTTTTTGAGAAGATTGAATTTGTGGGAGAAAGATTTCTTCAACTTTGTGGGTTTTTTGATTGGGTTTGTGAAAATTTGTGGGGTTGGATTTGGAAGCAAGGTGGGGAGCTTGGCATCATCTGGACTTCTTCAAACTCAAGGAAAAACCAGGTTCTTGTGTTTTAAATGTTGTTTGAAATTTTGAAAATTTAAATATTGATGGTTGAAGATCTTATGGAAAGGAATTTTAAAATGTTGTTGTTTGAATTCAAATATGGCAAGATTGGAATTATGTCTTTCAATTTGCATTAAGACTTTTTTTAGATTTAAATGGTTTTCAAAATGATGTTTTTTGGAATTTAAATCATTGTTCTTGAATTTTATCATTCTGGTTTTCTCAATTTATTCTGGTTTTTAAACCAAAAATTCATATACATATATATACTTTAAGGTATATATATATATGCATTTAATTATGCTGGTAAAAAGATTATTATAAATGAATATTGTAAACCGAATTTTTGGGGCAGATTTCATTGTTTATGAAATCGCGTTTTCTGGGAAAAAAAAAAATGCAGGCCCGAAATTGGATTTTAGGGTTTTAATTTATAAAACGTTTTTTTTGAAAATTTCTTGGGAGGCGGTTGGGGGCTCAACCCCCGCCACGCCCCATGGGAGGCGGGCAGAGGGAGCCACGCCCAGTGCATCCTCCCCTCCTCCCCTCCTCCCCTTACCCTACGCCTCTGTCATCGCCGCCACGGGTGTGACGACTGTGCTCACACACAGTCGGCCGGCCTATGTAAAGCGCGACTCCCCTGCGACCTGTGCAGCCCGCGAACCAATGCGGCCGCCTATGAGGCCGACACGCAGATCGATAACTCAACTTCATTTTTATTAATTATATAAAAAAATATATATATTTAATATTATAATATATATAATATTTATAATATTATATATATATTAATATTTATATATTTTGTTGCATAATATATATAATATTATTTATAATATGACATTAATATATTAATATGTATTATTTGAAGAATAATATGTATTAATTATTAATATTATATTGTATAATATTATAACAGTATTTTGGAGGAATTGAACTTTTATTTGAATGGATATATGTAAAGTTGTGAAATAAATTTATAATGCATAGGAAATTATTGTTTTCTTTTGAGCATGACTTAAGGTTAATTGGAGAAATGAAAACATATTAACTCTAGTTAAACCATTGTTCTATCATAAACAATATTTTATTGGGAATAGCATTGATTTAAGTATTATATCTATGCAAATCAAGTTAATTATTTTATTGGGTTACATTGAAATGTGGAAACAATGATTTCAAGTTATGGTGTTTTGATTAGTAGAATCAACTGATTATTTTATTATTAATGAAATGCAAGTAGGAGATTAAGTAGCAAATATTAAACTTTCTCCCATGTCTGGAAAAGACGTAATTTGTATCTGTTTATATAATGCAAGGAAATCCTGAATGTTAGCATAAGGACATGGATTTAGAATATCCAAAGCAGATTTAATTCTTGTTTGAATTTTATCTGATTCTTGTCATCATTTGGAAATTGAGTCTTTACATTGGCAAGCTTTCAGTTGAGTTTTCCGTTTAGTGGTTGTTGTTGTTTTTGTCAACCTGTCCTGAATTCGCTAGGCGGGGCTTGTGAAGTTACCTGTTACTACTCGGTTTCTACGAACGAGTATGGTTGTACCTCCTTGGTTTAGGAGTGGATTATGGGATCCGTGTCTCCTTGTAAGGAGTGACCATGCTGTGTGGTTAGTGCCTCCTATGTTGGAGTGATTTTATCTTTGTCGCCTCCTGAGAAAGGAGTGGATTATGTTATGTGTGTCTCCTCGTCAGGAGCTGTTAGGAGCAGTTTGTTACCTTGTTACCTCCAGTGTTTGGAGAGGGTTTTGAACTTAGGTTGCCTCCTGAGAAAGGAGTGGTTGTAACACCTTGTTCATTGTACCTTGTACCCTTGATGTTTGGATGTTATATGTGTGTTGTCAAGTAGAAGAGTGGCTTCTGTTTGGGGCTAGAGCCCAGAAGAGGTAAGATTGGGTAACCTTCGGAAGTGGTATAATTAAGTGATAACTAAATTAATATACTTAGAGTTGGGTAGTACTTCACACTAAAAAGATAAGTATCCCTCACTTGTAGGCGCAAGGGCTTGTTTAGACTTGGGATGAGTGAGAAGGCCATGGGATGGCAAGGTCACCTATCTTGTCTGTACGAAAGGTATTTGGCTCCGCATTAGTAAGTGTGAGGGCCGAGGGTCGGTTTGGGTTACCTTCCTTACGATCCGTTGGGTAACTCAGGATGAGCTGTGCGATGACACTCTATCTAGGACAACAGTTAATCTTTTGGTTTTGCTCTAGTAGGTATGAGGTCCAATGATCGGTTAGGGCCACCATCTTGACGATCAGTGTGGGTAGCTCATGATGTGCTGTGAGATGGCACTTTGTGTGACCATAGTTGGTACTTGTTTATTGTGGGTATGGTTTCCATAACATACCTGATGTGACCATGGTTGGTGCTTGATTGTATGTGGTATGGTTCTCGTAACATGCTTGTTCTGCTTTATTCGTGGAAGCAATGTGATCATGTAGTGTTGTACTTATGTTGTACTTGCATGGTGTTTGATTTGTACTTGGGATGTACTTGTGAGGATCTTGTGTTTGGTTGTTTCAGTTTGATCCAGTTATGTTAGCTTGTGTCTAGAGGTAGATGGTCTTGACTAGGATTCCTGGTTACTATCTCCTAGCACGGGGGTGTGGGCCTTTGGGTCCCACTTGGTTGGGTGGCTTGCACCTAAATCCGTTGGGTTCATCTTCATGTTCGTGTGGACGAGACTTCCAGTTGGAGAGCTTGTTGGTTTCAGTATCAATTCTTGTTGTATTTCATTTCAGTTGTTATTGTATTATTTTAACCCTCAGTTGTATCGAGGTGGAAATGTAATTGTAATTTTGTTATTGGACTTACCTCATTCAGGGAATGAGAGATGTAACTATAATATTTAATGATGGATTAATGCAATGGAAAGTTATCTTTATGCTTTGATGTAATTCTTCTTCTTGGATGTATGTGCTTTAATTATTGGTTAATTAATTGACATGATTTAAATCATGTTTTTTGTTTGGGTTCTATTTAATCCTTTGTCTCGTAACCTTAGAGGATGTTGGCATTAGTTAACAAACTTGCTTATTAATTATACTTTTAAAAATAAAAAAATAAAAAATTACTCTGTTTAAGTAGTTTAATGCAACTTCCTCTAGGGTTGCGTGGTGGGGTGTTACATATTATTATATAAATATTAGAGAACATAGTATATATATTTAATATATTAATGTATATATTATAAAATATGATTATATATACATAATAATATTTATATTTATTGATTTAGAGTGATGCCTCACTCTAAATTACTTATTGACCCCATCTAACTCCTCAATCCCTTGAAACTTTCCTCACCTCTGCATAAAAACAACATTTTCACTAGTATCCAATGTTTTGATTTATGACACTACAAAAATCTTGTCCTATAATATTCTTAATTCTATTTTTTTCTCGATTTGGTAGTTCTAATTTTAAATTCTAATATATAATATTATATGATTTATTATTATATTGATTAGACCAATGAATCACATCTTATGAATTTAAATTTATTTGTACTATTTTTAGTTATAGATGTTCATTTAATCAAATCAATCTTTAGTCTATTCCAATGTAGAAAATTCTATACTCTTGAAGAAAGAAACAATTTCACGCTTAATTTGGACCCATTTTGACATTCGTGCACTAATCATCCCTTTAAAACAACATTTATAGGCCCCTAAGACTCATTATTTTGGACCTTCGAGCTTATTCCACCCAAAAATCATGTATTCATGTTGATTGGGGATAAAAAATTTATTGAGTTGGTTTTTGAGAACTATCTCTTTGTGTGGTCATCAAAAAAAATTTCAACAATGTAAAAAGATAAATAAGTTTGAAATATCTCTTATTTGCATAAAGAGGTCTAATGTAGTTGGTTTTCTTCCATATAATAAAAAGATTTTAATATTTTCATTAAAGCTCAAAATACCAACAAATTAAGTTTGTTTGATAACCCGTCAGTGTTTGTTGAGGCTAAGGATGTTACAACCCATTTTCTTGAATAGATGATATTCTCTACACCTGCTGGACCTACCCTAAAGGCACCTACAGGAAAGCTGAGAACTAAAAAATAGGGGAATATATTCTCTGCCTTAACAAGCCGAAACGCCACAAAGTCTTGATGCAGGGGTCGATTCCATCATACTGTTAAAAGAAATTGAATCCCGATTGGCCAATGTAACCCGTTTTGAATCCTGGTTGATGGGGTTTCCTTTCAACCTGGAAAATGGGATTTCTGACAAATATGGGCTTTTGGTCGACTGTATAGACATTGCCATTTGTAGGGAATGACGTGATTTGGAAATTCTTTACAACAAAGGTTATCCAGCCCCCAAAAGAGCATGGGGCATCAGATGCCTATTGTCAGTTTTTTTTGTTTTACATACTCAATTGACATTTATTTATTTTTAATGAATTTTATATTTTCTTTTTACTATTTATTTTACATTTTTTTTTTTTATATAATATAATTTTTAAATATATTAAAAATATAATGTAATAAATATATATAATATTTTTATACAAATATAATTGTATTAATATATATTGTAAAACCATATATTTAAAATATATTTATAAATTTAGGTTTTTCTTTTATATAATATAATATTTATATTATATATTATATTATAAATATAATATTATATCACATCTATTATATTATGAATATTATCTATTATAATTTCTATATACATTGAATGATTATACAAACACTTGGAAATGTTAACATTTCTATCTATATTAAATTTTAAAAACAAAAAAATAATATTTAAACATTTTTAAGTGATTAATAATTTTATAATATTAATTTAACAATCTTTAAAAATTAGAAATGTTAATAACTTAGAAATAGTAATAAAGATATCTTTATATACATATAATTATTAATATCTTAGAAATATTAAATATAGATAGATAATATTATTTAGATTTATATACATATATTATATAAAATTTAATATATTTTTATTTTATTAAATTAATAAACAAAATTATTTATCAAACATATATACATTCTTAAAAATGATGAAATATGTCATAATTATTAGTAACAAATTATTAATAAAGGTAATCTTTAATTAAATGTACAAAATAAAAGTGTACATCCTAATGTTTTTTTTTTAGTTTTGCATTATTTTAGGTTGGTGTTTTTTTAGTGTATACAAGTGTATATCTTAATTTATTTTAGGTTGGTGTCTTTGCAAGTGAAAAAGGAAAGTTGAAAATTTAAGTCAATAAAGTATTTTTATTAAGATATTTAAAAGATATCTTGATACAAATAGAATTATTAATCACTTACAAATGTTAAATATAGATAGATAATATTATAAAGATTTATATACATAAATCATAGAAAATTTAATATATTTTTATTTTATTAAATTAATAAACAAAATTATTTATCAAATTTCAAACATAAATCTAGTGTATATCTAAAAATTATGACATCTAAAAATTATGACATATTTTTAATGATACATAATTTTGTTTATTAGTTTAAAAGAATACAAATATAATAAATTTTATATAATTTATGTATATAAATCTTTACAATATTATCTATCTATATCTAGATAATATTTTGCCAGCTTTTCAAATTTCTTTTTCCACTTGCAAAGCTTTTCAATCATATAATATTTTGTAAACTTTATTTTAAAAAATAACAATAGAAAACTAATTTTGTAAATTAACTTTTAGAATATTTGTTTTAACTTAGTTAAAATCTATTATAAGCATTTTTATTAAAAAAATTTAAACTGTACTAAGTCAATTTCATTAACTGAAATCAATAATCATTAAATTTTAAAGTTCATTTTTATCATTCAAAATTGTAAATATATATCATCTAAGATTGTGAATGTAAATTTTAAAGTCCATTTTAAAATTTGTTGCCTATATTTCCCTAATTAACATTTTTGATTATTCAATAATCTACCATAAGAAAGACAAAAGATTTTCACATAAATGAAAATCTCACAACAAAAAAGTAAATTTTAAAAAATAAAAGATAGAAATATAAATATTAATTTTTTGTTTTTAAGATTTAATATAAATAGAAATGTTAATTCTATGTATATAAAAATTATAATAGATATAGATAGAAATGTTAATAAAAAAAATAAAAATTTAAAAAATAAAAGTTTAAAAAAAAAATCTCCTTGTAACTCATATGATTTTAATATTATATATTATAGAAAGGTCGTGTGAAGCACATAAAAATAAATTAAGAATATATTAATATATATTATATTAGAATATATTAATATATTATAATATATTAAAATATATAATATATAATTTTATAATATATATTAATATAATTATATTTATATAAAAAATATTAAATATATTTATTACATTCTATTTTACATTATATATTACATTATAATATTTTACATTATAACATTATATTTTAATATATAAATTTACATATTCTATAATATTTATTAATATATTCTAATATGATATATTATATATTTTAATATAATATATTATATATTTTATTATATTATTACATTATATTTTTAATATATAATATTATAAACATAATATTCTAATAATATATAATATATAATTATATAATTTATAATATTATTATATCAATCTATAATATATTATATTATTATATTATAATATCATAGTATAATAGATGTTATATAATATTATATTTATAATATAATATATAATATAAATATTATATTATATAAAAAAAAAAAACCTAAATTTATAAATATATGATTTTATAATATATATTAATACAATTATATTTGTATAAAAATATTATGTATATTTATTACATTATATTTTTAATATATTATATATTTAAAACCGTCATAATGTATATTAAGGGGACTTGTTCACCGTTACATGCTACATGTTCAAAGCTGTGGTAATGGGTGCAGCAGTTTTGAGGTCTTCCAATAACAATAATTGTCCCTCATGCTAATAGGAGTATTATCTCTTGCAGTTAGGGCGCGATGGTTGAAATGTATAATATTAATAATGCAAATACGAAATTTGAAGAAACGTATAATCACATCCATTAATAATATATATTTAATCGTGTTCCATATTTCTTATTTTATTATAATATATATATTATGATATAATGCATAATATAATATGTTGTCTAATATATAATATAATATTATATATATATATTTTAATCATTAGATCCCATTTTATGGAATAGACAACAACCTACGATATTCCAAATCAACTTCTTTTGTAAACTATCTTCGTCTTTTTACTTATTTCTCTCTCAGGGATTTGAAATCCTCTCTTATTTCTCTACCAAGAATTTCAAAACAATCTTCGTATCTTTCCAAATTTGAAAACGATGTTCATGTGGCCATTGATTGTAGGTTCGTGTTCTGGCGGTGCTTGCGTATTTTAAATGAAAATGATCTCCATATCTTTCCAAATTTGAAAACAATCTTCATGTTGATTGCAGTCCCGCTATAGGAGTTGTGTGGAATGCTACAGGTGATACAAATTTTTTGCAGTTGTTTAAATGCATTCCTTATATGAATGTGTAGATTTGATGGAGTTTTGTGGAGATGGAGATGGAGATGGGATGGAGGAGATGCCTCATGCATACTCTGACGACCGTATTTATCAATTTCTTTTTTTTAATCATGCTCCATATTTCTTATTTTATTATAATATATATATTATATATAATGTATAATATAATATGTTTTCTAATATATAAAATAATATTAATATTATATTATATTATTACGTATTATATAATAATATATATATATATATTATATTTAACATTAATATATAAATAATATTTAATATCATATAATATATTATACAATAGATATTTATGGTATGTTATTAATGATAAAATATTAATATTAATATTAATATTATTATATAAATATTAGAGAACATAGTATATATATTTAATATATTAAAGTATATATTATAAAATATGATTATATATACATAATAATATTTATATTTATTGATTTAGAGTGACACCTCACTCTAAATTCCTTATTGACCCTGTCTAACTCCTCAATCCCTTGAAACTTTCCTCACCTCTGCATAAAAACAACATTTTCACTAGTATCCAATGTTTTGATTTATGACGCTACAAAAATCTTGTCCTATAATATTCTTAATTCTATTTTTTTTCTTGATTTGGTAGTTCTACTTTTAACTTCTAATATATAATATAATATTAACTTCTAATATATAATATAATATTAACTTCTAATATATAATATAATATAATATTATATGATTTATTATTATATTGATTAGACCAATGAATCACATCTTATGAATTTAAATTTATTTGTACTATTTTTAGTTATAGATGTTCATTTAATCAAATCAATATTTAGTCTATTCCAATGTAGAAAATTCTATACTCTTGAAGAAAGAAACAATTTCACGCTTAATTTGGACCCATTTTGACATTCGTGCACTAATCATCCCTTTAAAACAGCATTTATAGGCCCTTAAGACTCATTATTTTGGACCTTCGAGCTTATTCCACCCAAAAATCATACAAGTCCCGACAAATAACATTCAAATTACTCAAATTTCATTAAACCCACCTCAAAAACCCCTAGTGGGACTAAGTCACCCAAGGAGGCAACTTAGTCCCTTTTGGGGTAATTTACAATTTTGAGCAGAAAAATCACCGAATTAATCAAAATTTCTAATGGAGGTCGGCCTCTTAGGTCTAAATAACACACAATTAGGTATTGATGCTTATAAACACATGTTTTTACGTCAATTTTTACAATCTTTTAGTCATTTTTACAAGCAAATTCAAGAGTCAATTGTTGAACATCATTCATAAGAAGATTCATTAGTCTATCTATAGAAAAGTGAAGCTTAGGGTAGCAAACTAGGGTTTTCCAAGTCTTCAAGCTCACTTTTTTTTCAAGATCTCACATTGCAAAGGGTTGATCATGGATGCCTATGGATGATCATGGAGAAATCTAGGTTGAGGAGATGCAACTAGCCATCAAATATACCCTAAAGACTTATTTTCAAAGTAGGTCCATCTTCCATTTTCTCTCTATCTTTAGCCTAAGGAAGGTTTGCATGTTATTAAGATCCATTTCTAATGTGATTTAGGGTTTCTTGGAATGAGTCTTGCATTATTCTAGTTTCATTTATGCATCTTATTCTTACATGTTATAATAGGGTTGCATCTTACTTCAGATTTACTAGTCTTAAATACACTTAACCCCCCATTAGAAACCAAACTATACTCTATTTTGTAGGTGATTTTGTAGGTTCGAATCCGAGTTTCAGTCAAAAAGAAGATTGTAGACTATAGACTTTTGTTTCCACTCTTGGATATCTAGAAAAGCCAAAGTGGACTAAGTTGCCGATAGTGGCGAGTTAATCCCATTGCATATGTTTGTCAGAGATTTTTGGAGATCTGGATACCCATTTGGCTAAAGCAGGCTCTAGAGCAATTTCCCAGATCTGGGATTAAGTTGCCCAACTTGGCCTAAGTGTCCCAGTTGGCTAGAAAATTAAATTTTACAGAATTCTAGAGGCATTTTCAATCTTCATCTCAACTTTTGTTTGTTTCTAGGTGCAATCTTTTTGTTTTTCCTTCTATCTTGTTTTGTATTGTCTTTGATCTATCTTTCTGCATATTATAATGTGTTTTCGAACAATCTATATTTCATTAGTTTTGCATCGATAGTTCATTTCTATTTTTAGTTTACTACATTTAGGATATTACACTTAGACACATTTTCATCCCATCTACATTAATATTGAATGAGCCCCTATTTTTTGGGTGGAAAGATCTCTCTCCTTTTGGGTGGAAACCCTAGAAGTGCAAGAGAACCTCGTTTTCTCCCAAAATCTATTGTTCATTTTGGTGAACCCACATTTAGAACACCCCCTTTCTAATTTAGCATGCATTTAAATCCTAGGAATAGATTCTATTAAAATTTCCTTGCATGTTACATGGTTTAAATTTACATCTGGGTAGACCCACAAAAGTGGTTTACAATTCAAGTGAGGAAGGAAAAGTTGTAAAAAATGACCACATGCAAAAAAAATTGGTTTTTGGGGTTTGAATGAACTTATTGGTTCAAGTGAACTAAAAGAGGGTTCACTAGAACCCAAGTTAAAGCGAACCCAGTAAATGCCCCGGGCCCACCATTCCCGCAAAAAACAAAGGAACACTTTTTTTGAAAGGGGGCTCACATGAACCAGTGTTCAAGCGAATTCTAGTTTGAGTGAACACTTGCGGGTTTGCTCGAAGCCCCCGTAGTTCGCTCAAACCCCCCTTCTCCCACCTTCTCAACCTCTAGCCCAAAAAATTATAGAATTTCTCCCTTCTAAGCTCAAGTTGAGGATGAAAAAGGAGGAGACTTCACATACTCAACTGGATGATGCTATTCCTCAAAACGAGCTATCCAATGAATATAATTTTAATATGTTTTGGTTCTATTATGTGTTTTTTTTTTAGTTTTATTAAACATAGTTTTTTCACTAAAAATCAAGCTCTTTGTTCTGCACATGTGGAAAATAACAAATTATCAAAAAAAATTGAAAAGTATGAGTGCGCCAAATATTGAAGTCCTTGATCCAACAAAAAAAAAAAGAATTTTGATACATACAAAAAAAGCTACGTTGTATACGGTTCACCTATGTTTGAATTATAATTGTTTTGTATTCAGAACTTTATTAAGGAAAAAATATTCAATAAAACACTATAAGACCAATTGGAAGCACTAGATATCATAGTTAAAAATTTAAATTTGAAAAAAATAGAATCTTATCCTTCATGGAAAAAATGTTATGTTGTATACAGTGAGTGTCACTCCTTAAAAATGTTGTCTACTGAAAAAAAATAGTTTTTGAAGGAGATGGAAAAAGAAGTACAATATGATTACAAAAAAATTGAAAAAATTATATTTAGAATCTCCAAACAAAATGTCACAAATCACTAGTTTGTATCAAATTCAAATTCCTCGCGGTTTAGCTGCTATAGGTGCCTGAAAGTGAAGATTTAGTTAGAAAAAAAAAATCCAATGTCTAGTTTGGCCAAAAATTGTAAACTACTATTGCGGGATCACCCATCCTAGGGTTTCAAACCTTGCATTAGTGAAAATTTCATTTTAGCATCTCATTTTCTTCAACAATAGTGAAATTTTGCATATGTACTTTAGATTTGTATTATATAGAACAAAACACATTATAATCCATCCAAAAATTTAGAAAAACTTTTAAAAATGCCCTACTATGACTAATTCGCCACCCTAGGTGACTTAGTCCCAATGCTCATTTTGCATTAGTTTTGTCTGCATTTAGTTTCCAGTTTATAAAGCTATTTTTTTTAGTTACTTTTTTGTTTTAGTTTATTTCTTTACTGATATATGGTAATCATTAGAACTAGGACCATTTACTTTGATGGAATTTACAGATAGCATCAATTATTTACAAGTTTCATTTTCAACATTAGTTCCTAGTTCATTTAGTTCACATTCATCAGAACATGAAAAAAAATATTATAAACACCACATGAAACAATGCAAACACTGATCCACTTTAGAAAAACCATCTCATCCAAATCCCTTAGCAGTGATGACTTGGATATGTTAGATGAAGCTCTATAGGGTTTCCTCTCACTAAGGTCATCCATTAAGGTTTCTAATGACAAAAAACCAACCATCAATAACCTATCTCCCAAATCTTTTAGCTATGAGGATTTGGTCATGTTAGATGAATCCCTTCAAGAATTTATCTCACCAAGTTCATCCACTATGGTTTGTTGTGAGCACCCTACAAAAAAATATTCCAATGTAATTAAACCTCAGCTAGTTCTCTACCCACCTTCCCATAAATTCAACTTTCCCCTAAACTCGAGTTTACCCTTTAACCGCCTAAGCATGATGTTGTCGCTCAGACATATAACACTAGAAATAACCCACAACCCCAAGAAGCCACCCTGAAACCCTTACCTTTACCTAACCCTATATTACCTAGTGACCCTCGCTTAAATTCACACCTTAGGGAGTATGATCTCATTGAGTGACTTAAGAATACTCCCACAAAGATATCCCTTTGGGATCTTCTTCAAAATTCACCAAACTATCACTCTATGCTCCAAACAACATTACAACAAATAGTGGTTCCTCTTGGTACAAATGAAAATGATGTGGAAGCTCTCATACAAGGAATGAATACAGTTATTGTAGACATTACCTTCCACCAACATGAGCTCCCTTCATTAGAATTGCAAAAACAAAATGAGGCCTTTATGATAATTGCTCAATTCAATCAAATAGGCATAAAAAAAACTCTTGTTGACAATGGCTCTTCCCTTAATGTGTGCAGTGTGAATATTCTCGATAGATTATGTGTGAATAAATCATGAATCAAATTTGATTACTTTTCTATTAGAGGATTCGACAATGTCACAAAGAAACCACTTGGTGTAATTAATTTACCTATTATAGTCAGAATGGTTACTCTGCAAACTCCTATTCATGTCATGCCCTATGACCTTTCCTATAATCTTATTTTGGGAAGACCATGGATTCATGAGATGCATGCAGTACCCTCGACCCTTCATTCAAAAAATTAAATATGTCTATAACAATAAAGTTTATCTTGAATTGATATAGACCTCGAGCCTGAAAGTTGCTTACAAGTTGAAAAAGGAACAACAAGTCCTCTAAACACATTGATTCCAACCTCCAACATAGCACCTCTTGAGACCAAAAAACAAGCAGACGACCCCATGTCTAAATTGCTAGGTGATGATTGGGGATCATTAGAATTCACACCTTCATTTATGGGCGAATATATAATCACACGAATGAAAAACATGAAAAACCAACCGTAATGTCTACTCAAAATTTGGAAGAATCTTTTGATGCATCTAAATCATCTACTTTGGAAGAAAATACAACGTATACAACAAATTTTAATGAGATATATTATCAACAACCACCCAACCTGAAAAAAATGGAAAAAAAATATGGACAAGGTTATGAACTCTTGAAACAATTAGGATACAGTGTTAAAGGATGTGGAAAACATGAAAAAGGCATTCAAGTTCCCATAGAACCTAATACACAAGAGACAAAGACTGGTTTAGGGTCTTCCTTTTCTAAGACAACAAAAGAAAATCAACGCCCATCATTCAACAACAATACCATCACATGTAAACCAAGAATCAATCTCACACTCAAACATCCCGAATTCCTTGAGATGACTTCTCCACCATAATGGGAATATGTTGACAATGATGAAACTTTGAAACAAATGTTACCTAGTGCTTCTAATCAAATATTTGTCTCCAAGAGAAATGCTACCCATGCTATGATAATTACCAAGCAAAACGTTATTGACACCAACAAGACAACCACAAGAATATGCATTGATGATGAAGAACAAGATGATCTTGCAACCTTGCTTCATGACTTTCTTAAAAAAAATCCCTAGAAATATTCACATATGCCAAGAATCGATCCGAAGATAGTGACATATAACCTGGTAATTGCTGAAAATTCTAAGCCTACTCACCAAATGATATGAAAGATGAAGGTCCTAAGATTGCCTTGCATGTTAAAGGAGAACTTGAAAAAATCCTTAACGCAAGTTTCAGTCGGCATATTGATTATTCTCCTTGGATATCAAACATTGTCATAATTGCTAAACCTGATAATTGTATTAAGATATGTATGGATTTTCATGACTTGAATAAAGCATCTTCAAAGGATGATTTTCCCCTTCCAATATTGACATGATAGTGGATTCAACTATTGGACATTCTTTGTTTTCGTTCATGGATGAATTTTCTGGATATAATTAAAATATTTACTAACTCGTAGGATCAATATAAGACAACATTCACATCTGCTTGGGGAACATTTTGTTGGGTTTTGATGCCTTTTGGATTAAATAATGTAGGCACAACTTATCAATGAGCAATGGCATTGATATTTCATGATTACATACATAAAATATTGGAAGATTACGTTGACACTCTAGCCAAATCCTTAACATGACAAGATAATGTGAATATTCTTTGACAAATCTTTGAACGAATGCATAAATACAACATGTGACTCAATCCAAAAAAGTGTCTTTGGAGTAGATAGTGGAAAAAATTGATGGTTTATCATATCTCATAGAGGCATTGAGGTGGACACGAAGACAATTGATGTTATAATTAACATGCCACCTCCTCAAAAAATTTCCCAATTACGTACCTTACAAGGAATGATTCAAGCCATCTGTCATTTTGTCGCCTCCTTAGTTGATCGAATGTTATCTTTCACACACCTCCTCACAAAGGATGTGAATTTTGATTGGAATGAGGATTGTAAACAATCCTTTGAGAGTTTGAAAGAATACCTTGCAACTCTGCCCGTTTTACAACCCACTATACCAAACAAACCATTCATCCTTTATATCACCAGTTCTGCCCATTCTCTTGCCGCATTGTTGGCTCAACAAGATGACAATGGAAAAAATAATCTTGTTTATTACATTATTCAAACCCTAATAGATTATGAAACATGATACACACCAATTAGAAAAAAATGTTTATATCTTATATTCGCCACTAGTAAGTTGTGACGCTATTTACGCAATGCATAAATACACTTGTCATGACAAAATGTAATCCTCTCAAACATCTTTTCAATAAAACAAACTTATCAGGATGTCTAGCTAAATGGGTAATGTTGTTGATTGAGTTTAACCTTAAGTTTGCTTCATAAAAGGAAATTAAAGGCCAAGCTTTAACTGACCACTTATACAATGCTCCTTCTCCTTTAGCCCTACTTAGCAATGACTCTTTTTTCTGATGAAAATGTGTTGACGAGAGAGCTTCCTACATTGGAATTATACTTTGATGGATCCAAGTGTTGAACAGGCTCTAGTGTTGGGGTTATATTAATCCCACCCATTGGAAAACATATTCCCTTGTCATATCAATTAAACTTCCTATGTACAAACAAAACCATTGAATATGAGGCATTAATAGTTGGATTGCATGTTGCTTTAATCATGGGCATCAAAGATATTAAGATATTTGGTGATTCATAATTAGTGATCAAACAAATAAATGATGTCTACCAAGTAAACATGACAAATTATTGCAATATAAGGATCTTGTAATGACCTTGTTAGAGCAGTTTGAATCGTTCACCATTGATAACATCCCCCGAAAAGATAATCAACATGCAAATGCAATGGCCAGTGTGACTTCTCTCATATCTCCTTTTGATCCTTCCAAAGATGTCACGTTTACTATTCACCCAATTATGGAACCCTCCATTAGTGATAAATTTGATGAGGTGTTCATAACAATTACGAGTAACTTGAGTGAATGGTATGATACCATATATAACTATTTAAAATATGGTACCATCCATGAGCCTACAACAAAAAACACCAGAACTCGTCTAAAAAAGCTAGCAACCAAGTACATAATCCTCGCTGATGTGTTATATCGATGATACTTTGATGGCATTCTCTTGTGATGTCTTAAGGATTCTAAAATTAATACAACTCTGGAATAGGCCCATGCAACTGCCTATGGGGGTCATTTTGGAGGAAGATCCTTACTACAAAAGCTCCTTCGTATGGGATAGTACTGGAGAAAAATGGAAAAGGATTTCTTTGCATATGTTAAGCGATGTCACAAATGTCAAGAACACAACACTTTGATCCATTCTCTTGCTTCTGAGCTCTATGCACAAATCCCTATTTGGCCATTCTCCATATGGGGCTTGGATCTCATTGGAAAAATTTCCCCACCATCTTCCTTCGGACATACATTTATCATTACATCAATTGATTATTTTAAAAAATGGGTAGAAGCCATTCCTCTTCGATCCACCACTATTGTTGTAATATGTCGTTTCCTATTGGAACACATTATTGCTCTCTTCAAACTCCTTTCTGCATTAATTTTGGACAATGGAGCACCATTTAAAAATAATTATGTGAATAAGTTCTTGGAGACTTTTCATATTCAACATCTCTTTTCAACATCGTACTATCCACAATCTAATGGTCAAGTTGAAAGCACTAACAAGACTCTAGACCAAATCCTCAAGAAAATTGTTAATAAACATTAGAAAGATTGACACACATAATTACAATATGCATTATGGGCCTATCAAACAAGTTTCTGATCATCGACGAGAACCACACCTTATAACCTTGTCTATGGTATTGAGGCAATCATACCCTTGGAGTTAGAAATCCCACATTATGGATTTCTCTCCAAGGTCTTATCAATAATGCTACCTATAAGGAACAACAATTACACCAACTTGAAATGCTTGATGAACAATGCATTAACGCTCTTGAGCATCTCCAAGCTTACACTAAGCACTTGTAATGAAATTATAATCATCATGTCATCCCTCAGACATTTAAGACGGTCGATTTAGTTTTATATGATAATCATTGCAATACTACTGTAGACTATGTTGAAAAAGGAAAATTCAGTCCTAATTGGTTAGGACCCTACATCATCAATTAAGTTACAGATCTTGTGCTTACACATTAACAGTTCAAATTTTCTTTTGTTTACCTTTAGAGGGGTCTTCCTTGAAAGAGGGAATGAATCTAACCAGTTTTTCGGTTGGTCTAGTATATAAAAGGATAAGACTACACTGTCAAGTCCTCATGGTATGTAGGCCTTAGTCATGCAGTGTCATTTGAAATAGGGTACCTACCTTTTCTTTTAAAGGTATAAGATCCCCTAGTAGAGTGATTAAATCCTTAAGTGGCTTGTTGGACGCTCGCGAGGTGTCATGTCCTCGAGTATTCACTAGAACCCTCACCTTTCAGTCGTTGCTTGGTATAGTGTTGGGTACAATATCATTCCCAAAGATACTCACTAATGACTCCCTTGAGTAGAGATAGCAAATTACTCTTTAGGGAATTCGAATTTGGTGAGCCTGAAAAGTGAGTGCACTGTAAGGGGGAGCCTGTCCCATGAAACTTCTAAGTTATTCTCTCTCGAGAAGGAGAGGTGTTCAACACTGATTCAGGGTATTTCGGTGAGCTATACCAAGTATACAATCCCTTTCCAATTAGGTTGTGCAAAGTGTTTTCAAAGTTTTTGTCAAGATCAAACTCAAAAAAACATTCTATCTACTTGTGTTCTATGTGTGTGTCTTTCAAACAAACAAGCAAACAAACCTTACACTTGAAAATTGCAACAATTTCAAACCAATCAATCAAAATTAGGTCAAACTCTTGAGATCCATTTTTAGACCAAATTCTTGTTGTGATTCCTGTTTAAAACCAGAAAATTTCTCAATTCACCTCACATATCATTTCCATTACTAGGTCCCTAGTTTAAATACCTTAGCATCCTCGTTACTTGCATACCACAACATCACATTTGGTTACCTTTTTCAAACTTTTAGGCTTGATACCTTGTGGATTTTAGGATAGAAAAAATCTCTCCCTTGGCATGAATCATTGCTTCAACAAAATATTGTCACTTGACCAAGTCACTTTCAATTTAGTCCTTTTTCATTTTGGTGATAATTTCCTACTCTCAAGTCTAGTTGGGAAACTCACCTTGTCACTCTTTTCACTTGTCTTAGAAAAAGGCCACTTGACAATCCTATTTGAAACATTGGTTTACCCTTGGACAATTAGTGATCCTATTATTTGATTTTTCAAAAGTGTTTAAGCCCTCAAGTTCACTACAAGTATCCATCACCTCTTAGTCCTTTGCATCCTTCATACCATAACATTTTAGACCTAAAAGAGAATCTGCATACATTCTAGACTTCATAACATCCACAATCCATCACTATCACTTGTTGCATACATTAGACATTTGTCACCCCTAAACTACCAAAAAAACAGCCGCATTACATTTAGGCATACCTTATTTCAAAAATACCAAAATCATACTCTTAGTCTCATACCATTTTCATTTTCCACCGTCATTTTGAGCAAACCTTATTTGATTGAAACTAGATTTCAAAAGAAACATAAAGAAATGGACCTCTTTCATGATGATGATGATGACCTTTACAATTACACTAGCACCCTCAACTATGACAATACCACTGATGATCCTCACAAAAATTCCCACCTTGAAAGTTGTGACCATGTAACTTGGGGTCTACATCTTATCAACAACCAAAGACACACAATACTTTTGAACAATTCCTTTTTAGAGACAAAGATGGAAATGTGCTCATAGAAGAAGAAGAGGCCACCACACAAAATCTCAAAGTAGCCTCTCTTGTGGATGAAATTGTCATGTTGGACCCTAAACGATATTTAGCCAAAATATTAAATGAAGGAGTTAAAATACCTCAAGTATTTGATGTCAATACATTATGCGCAACAATTTCACCCAAGGAAATCACACAAACAAGCTAAGGAAAATCTACACCGCAACTTACAATTTCCATACCCATCAGAACAACAAGCCCAAATACCACAACTATCAACACTTAATCCATCTTTGTGACACAATCTATGTCACAACCCATGACACAAACCACCTCACAACCATTATTCACAACGCGACCCTTTGGCTCGGCATTTACTCCTTTTGGTTCATCATCTCAGGCCATAGGGGCATCCACATCTAACATCCTTGGTAGACCTAAGACAAGACGAGTTCTCATCCAAGGATCTCAACCAAACACAAACGCAATGTCACAAGGTCCTCATATCAATACAAACACCTTACAAGGACAAACCATGAACACTCCACATAGTCAAAATACAAACATGTCACATGGTTATAATCCTTTTCAACAAGCACAACTTGGATCATAAATGACACAACCTAACATATCATATGGCTACACATAAAGAATCCTTTTCAGAAACCAAAATATACATGGATAACCCACCCAACCAATGTAACATATCTCAAACATTTTCACACATCCCCACCTAAAAATCACACATTCATACTCATGGACATAATCAAAATCTACCACATACGCACAACGTTCCAAACCAAAACATATCATCTCAACATAACATGGGACCTCATAACAATTTTTCCAACAGTCTCGTAATAGATGCATTGATTGCCCAATTGGCTGCCCTACAAAAGAAAGTGGAAGGGATGCAAGTGTCAAACAAGAATACATACTCATCACACGATCTAAACCCTTATCCATATGACACTAGCATTTACATGCCTCCTTTCCCTCTTGGGTATGTCATACCTACTTTCACAAAGTACAAGGGAAAGAGAAATCTTATCGAGCACATACGAGAATTCACCACTGCTTGCATGGATGTCGCATATGATCATTCCAACCTTTTGAGACTCTTCCCTAGAAGTCTTATGGGGCCTTCACTTGAATGGTTTGCATTGATACTTAAAGGATCTATAAAGTCATGGGATGACCTCGCCGATGAAATTTTAGAGAATTATGCTTACAACATTCAAAATGATGTCACGATTGCTACCTTTTGCTACTTGACACAAGATAAAGGGGAGTTCTTTATTAATTTCTTCCAATGGTGGCATAGTATGGTGAGTCGATGTCCTGTCAAGATTCCTAAAAAACAAAAAGTGGACATATTCATAGAAAACCTCAAGTCAAAGTTGAAACACCGTTTACAAGTGCATTGTTGTGCCACATTTACAGAATTGGTTGAGAAAGGCATGGCACTTGAAAAGGTCTTAATCGCCCAAGGTGAACTTACACATGGCAACAAAAACAACAACCATAATACCTCTAAAGAAAAAATCAAGTTTTGGTCTCGTAATAAGAATGTAACACATGATGGAGTCGTAGATGCAAAATTTGTGATTGAATAGGTCCCACATTGATTCTCAAAGCACCCAATGCAAAAAAAAATACACCATATGTGTCCAACCAAGCAGCTAATTGTTGACTCAGTTTTTTGTGATGTGTGATGTTTGTCCTTGATGACAAAACTGGTTCTGATAATGGTTTTCTTTGATTGACATTTCCAAGCTACATGATATGCAAATGCTCAATTTGTGCATGCTCAATTTGTCTTTGAATGATACATTTCCAAGCTACATGATATGCAAATGCTCAATTTTCTCATGCTCAATTTGTCTTTGAATGATATGTATCTCTGGCATATGTTGTGTCATTTGAAATCTTGGTAACACTATGACAAAACTCCCTGGTTTGGATAATATATATATGCACATGGCTTACACAGTTGGTGTGGTCTAATCTTGGTTTGGCATTGGCATTATGGTACTTGGTGCATTTGCTTATTTTTGTAATCATTCTTGGCATATTTAGTACTTTGTGGATAGTGATTTGGATACTTTCAGTTTTTTTTTGTGGTACTTGTGCAGAGGATATATATATCACATGGGATTATTCTTTCTACAGGTGTTGATGATCAGGTGATATCATTTTTTTTATCATTACAAATGCATATATTGTTCTGACACTCAGATTGGTTCCCTGATATTGGTTGGTACTTACATTGACATGTTTATTTTCAGTCTCTACTTGGTTTTGTTGAGACACATACAGGTGATAGCATTTCATTGCTCACATTGAAGGTAATTTGGTAAGCTTAATTTTTCATGAAGTTTTATAGTGCAAATTCACCTTATTTAGTTTTAATGTGCTTGGTTTTCATGGTTGTATCATCCTTGATACACAGATGGTTTATCGTGTTGCATTTATACTCATGAGTTATTCATATAACTTTATAAAGACTTCACTTACATTTCATTATGTTCACCTTGGCATATCAAGTGGTTATTTCTATTATAGTCACTTGGTAGTGACATCAATCATATATGGTATCATATTAAAAACAAGATATTATTGAATTTAAAGCCTATTCAAAAGGTTAATTGAAAGCCACATGGTAGTGACTAAGTTATCGGGCAACATCATCTAAAGGCTTATATTTGGAAGATGAATGACTTTGATTAAATTCATATGGAAATATTTTTCAATGGTATTGTTGTTTCGGTTTTAAAAAATGACAAGTCACAACATACATGTGATTATGGTATTGTTGTATTGGTTTTAAAAAAAATGACAAGTCACAATATATATGTGACTAAACTTCATCGACAATAGATATTATATGAGTGTGTTTACTTTTGTTGACAGGGATATTTTGAGGCTTCAAAATTCCTTGAGTACTAATGATGTGTGTCGGCATTCAATGGTCTCAAAATAATTTTAGTACTTGATTAAATATTGTGCTATGATGTTGTTTCCCATCGAACTTCAAAATGTTTTTAATCAGTAGCTATTATATCGGATTTAAAATAACCTTCTTTTTGGTTGAAGTCTTTGAAAGATTGGAAGGAAGTTTAGGGCACAACTATTATTGTTCCACTGAGAAAACATGTGAAACCCTAGCCGCCACCATGAAAATGTGTTAGCTGATTTTTGAGCTCGACAGTGAAAGAGGATAGTTTATGAGATAAATAGTGAAAGAAGATAGAGTGTTGACTATGGAAGTTGAAAGGTTGGACAATTATGATGGTCTTAAACAGTATTTTATGGTATTTTTATTTTCTCCCACCGTAAGTAGGTAAAAGAAAAACCTCTATATAGTTTCAGTTTATGCTTTGAGTTTTTCGTGTTGAAAAAGTTGGTTGATGGTATCAAGAGAATCTTATATTATTTGAAGAATGAAACAATTTTGTACTCTATCATTTGACAGTTAGAGGGTTTTCAATTATTGGGAAAATTTTGCAGTTTCTTTACAAATGTGTTACCTAAGATTGCATTTCTTGTTCAAACTGAATAGTGTTGGTTAAGAGCTCAAGTAACCCTAACTCGACATGACTTACAGTTTTTGAAACTGCTCATTTATAGTGGTTTTAAATAGATGATCTTCAAGCATTTTTCAAAAACCCGAGAGGAATATGAAGCTTCAATCATATTGTGTAAAAATAGTATTGCATTGAAAATATTTTATTATGATTCTCATATTATTGTATTGAAGGAATATGTTGATGCACAATATTATTCAATGTGCTTTTAATGAGAATATACATAGTCTTCTATTGAAATTCTAGAGTTGCAAAATCTGCACTTCTAGGGTTCTGATAGGATGCTATAATTGTAGTGCATTAAAATAATTTGGTGCTTCTGGAATGGGTGTTCCTAAGTTTGTAAAAACTAGGAGTTGGTGCTCCTACTGAAGTTGGTGTTTTAGTCTTTTTGGTGTTGAGTTGGTGCTCCACCATCGTTACAAATTCGGTGCTCTATGAATGAATAAAAGGAACATTTTACGAGTGGTTTTTAATACCCTGTGAGGGTTTTTCCACTCAGGAAAATAATGTGTCATGTGTTCAAATTTGTGCAACTGTGTTTCAGTTCATGTGCTTAACTGTTTAATTTTTCATTATGTCATATGTCAAAATAATTTCATACAATGCTCTGATACATGTTTAATGTTTTATTTTGAAAGGGTTCAAATTATAAAGTTCAATCTGTCTTAAATGTATGTTGTTCAACCTATTATAAAAGAGTGTTCAATTTATCATAAAGTGCATAGAATCTTGTGAATCTAAAGCATTATACAGAGAATTTTTCAATCAATTTTATATGAACAATATATATTATGCTTTGAAAATGGTTTGTAAAGTCACTCAAAACAATCATTTTGTTTAAAAGTTCAGTGTTGTTAAAAGCTCTCTTTGCAATCAAGATTTTCACTAAGTTGCTTTCAAATTCATCATTTATATCTGCATTTTAAGTTACAAAAGTTAAATTTTTAAATTAATCTGACTCACCCCCACCTCTCAGAGTAATTAAGCTTCCAACAATTGGTATCAAATCGTAGGGTCCATGTATAGGTCTAAACAACCTAGGATTGATTCTAGTCTTGGAAGTTTGTCAAATATGTCAAAAGTTCAAGAAGGTATTTATGTCTGTTTGTACAGTCTATGTTTTTTATGGAAACATATCTGATTTTCATTGATGTTGGTGTAAAGAGATAGACTCTTGAATAAGCCTAACCAAACTAAATTCAACTAAGTTCTTGATAAGAGCAATAATATGGGTAAGTTCAAAAGAAATGGAAATCAAAAGAAAAATACTAGTGTCAAGTCTAGTGAAGTAGCTCCCAGGTGCTAGTTAATACTAAATGTGATCCTATAGTTGGAGAAGAAAAAGTTCACTTAGTAAGTAAAAAGGAATATGAAGGTGGTGAATTTTAGGTTGATTTGGAGGAAGAACTGCTTGTTGCCGGAGATGAGCTTAAGAGGCTTAGAAAATAAAATCAAGATCTTAAGGTACGCTTACAGAAAAGTGTCAATGTCAATAAAGTTGTAATACATGATCATAATGATGATAAAAAGATTATTGAATTTATAAAAGCCCAAATGGTTGATAGGAAAAATACTGAAGAGGGATTGGAAGCCAAGTTAAAAGACAAGGATTAATTTTGTAATAAACTAGAAAATGAGGTTAATTCATTGAAGAAAAGTTCAGATAATGATTCCTTGTTAAAAGACATAACTCTTAAAGATGGCATGATTATAAGTCAGAAAATTGAGATTGAAGAATGTAAGAGGATAGCAGATGTTGTAAGGTTTGATTTGGAGGTTAAAAATATCGAATTAAAACTTGAAGGAGAAGTAGTTGCATTAAAAATCAGAAATTTGATTGTAGTACTAATCTATTGAATGAGATGATTGGCAAACAAAATAATTCTAAGGATCCTACAAGAGTGGGTTATAAGGTTGGACAAAGCTCTATAGAAGAATCTAAACATGAGATAGTGTTTGCTACTGCAGATGGAAAGAGGCTTATAGTCAAGAAAACACCAAGATTAAAGGTTGGTATTGGTCACCATATTGCTACTGCTTAGATAGAAGATAAGTGGGTTTATGAAAGGACAAAAAGACCATCAATATCTTCATTTATTAGGTATAAACACTCTCAATTTCATGTATATTGGTATTGTTGTAATGCTTATGGACATAGAGCAAGAAATTGTACAACAAACTGTTGGATGAATAAAAGTCATCATGTGAGGAATGTCAAGAGAGGTTCATACAACATGACTAGAAGAAATTATCCTCCCTTTGGTCTAGACAACACCATCATATGTTATAGGTTTAATGGGTTTGGACATAAAGCACAATGGTGTAATAAAATTTTGATAAAGCCATCTAGGGACTACATGTTCAAAGAAAGCAAAATAATACCTTGAGCAAGGAGAACAAAAAGCCTATACAAGTATGGAGAAGAAAGTAGAATTCAGGAGGTGAAAATTCAAACTCAATGCATGTTAATCAAAAGATATTATCCAATGCATAAGAACTAGCTTAAAGTCAAGAGGAGATAATCATTGTCTTATTTTTTGACCCAAGGAGTTAATGATGATGATCTTGTTTGGTATTGTGCATCGTATGTCTAGATTTGTGATGTGATTTGTTTTCTTTTGTCATGGGATATTGAAGACTCTTTGCATCAAGGATAATCATGTGGAATGGTCCTGATACAGAGGACGAGATATATTTGAAACAACATAACAATAGTAGATACCTTTGGCAAGCGATATTGTGTTCAAATAAGACAAAAAAGTGAATAGAACAAAGAAAAAAGTGAGTATTTGAGTTGAATAGGATCATAGATCATGTTTCATGCTTATGAAGTTGATGTGGTAAATGGAATTGTCGTTAAGAATGGAAATGGTCTTCTTTTTCCTCATGAATTTGATGTTTTAAATTAACAAGGTTTTCATGCACTGATAAACAAAATTCAGTGATCCTTCATGGGATTGATCACAATTCCATTTTGATGCACTGTGACTTTAGAACAAAGGGCAGTTCAAGACAGTCACTAAAACAAGCCCACTATTATGACAGTCAATGTTGCATTGTGAACAATCAATGATATCATGAAATGGATGTTATCTCTATTTTCTTATGCATGATACTCCAAAACATGTTGATTATTTGCAATCTAGGATAGTTCAATGTTGATTATATTTTCATTAATGATCATGGGAAAAGTGGTTAGGATTTTTGGAATAGTATGCAATGTTTCAATGATGAAAATTACCTCTTGTTTACTTAGCTTGTTGTGACATTGGATTTGTGAAAGTGCAGTGATTGTGACAATGACTTATAGAGGCAATAAGCTCAATAACATAGGCATTGATTTCTTGTATTGCTATGGTTTGTTTGGTGTTGAGCATGTTAATTGTTGACAAATTTTCATGTGCTAACTATGTTGGAAATGGTAGTATATTCTTGTTGAGTGTATCTTTAACAACATGTTTTATTCACATTCTTAGACGATGTGGAGTGATCTATTTGGTGATCAATGAATTAACATCATATAATGTCATTGTTTTTCATTCTAAATCAAAGTGATAGTGACTAGAAATGTTTTTGATGTTATGTCAATATAAGGGGCAGTGAAATATTCAGAAGCCAGTACAAACATTTGTAAGTCTCTTCATACATTCAAATGCATACAAATAATCAGAGCTATGAGTATGAGTTTGTAAGAATGAAGAAGTAGTTATCTTGGAAAGTTAATCAAAACCTTAATAGGCTATTGGTGATAATATTATCCATGGTGCCATGACAATGTTTCTGAATTTTTTTTTGGAATACCATTCCTTGAAATATATAGTGTTTACTTGAAAGGTCATATATGATATTGCTGCAATCATAGAATGATAATGATATCATTCTCTGCAAACATTTACTAATGAAGAAGGAGCAAGTGCAGGTTTGATAGTAGTATTTTGTACAATAAGGATAATTCACAGTTTTTCTTAGTCAATGTTGTCAGTGCTATCTTGTTCTCAATAGGAGTAGTACATATGACAGTGGTTTATGTTGATATCATGCCAGTGGATCAATGGTTGTTTGTTTGGTTTTTAATAAATCCATGTTGATAGTGGAACATGCGCAACATTGACTTAGCATTGATAGTCAGTGATTTGAAAGAGGAGTAATAGTTTACTTTGGTTCACAGAGTGATTTTCATAACAAGTATTGCTATGAATAGAGAAGTAAAAGACAACATGAATGATGTTTAGACAGTCCATTCAATGAGAATCAAAATTGATAATGCTATAAATGGTTTTTTATGCTTTGACAAGACAACATACTCTTCTATGGTGGACAGTGCATATAGTGATGAAACTATTTTGGACAGTGGTAAAATCTTGTTGATTCTTTTTGTTACTTGCATGCATACTGAATTTGTTAGTGGTAATGTGTTTTGATTGTATCTTGCTTTGCTTCACATGTATGTGAATATCAATAAATGTGTCTAGCAATTTATTGATATTGCAGCACTCAAAGGTTGCAACGTTATATGATCAAAGTAAATTTTTCCTGAACTTCTTTGTTGATCAACATATAGAAACAGTGATGCTTTACACTAAAGGACACTTTTTCTTAAAGGAAATTCTGCCAAGATTTAGTATATGCAATGTGTCAGGGGGAGCTTCATGTTGCAATTTTGTCTTTAAGTATCTAAATCATTAGATTCTTTGATTGCATTTATCCATGTGAACACAAGGAGATACATGCAACAACATTTTTTTCTTATAAAGTGATGATATATTAGTTGATCCCTGAGTCTTGATTCATAATTTTAGTTGGATATGTGTTAATTGGAATCTCATTTGTTTATCTTCATGGTATCTCACATTCTCCTCTTTCATCCTTTTTCATTGAGGCAAAAAGGGGGAGAAAAAGTATGTGTTTTTCCATCAAGGACAAAAGGGGAGTTTTTTGACTCTTAGTTGTTTGTGATGTGTGATGTTTTCATTGATGACAAAACTGGATTTGATAATGGTGTTCTTTGATTGACATTTCCAAGCTACATGATATGCAAATGTTCAATTTTCCCATGCTCAATTTGTCTTTGAATGATATGTATCTCTGACATATGTTGTGTCATTTGAAATCTTGGTAACACTATGACAAAACTCCCTGGTTTGGATAATATATATGCACATGGCTTACACAGTTGGAGTGGTCTAATCTTGGTTTGGAATTTCCATTATGGTACTTGGTGCATTTGTTTATTGTTGTAATCAGTCTTGGCATATTCAATAAATTACGGATAGTACTTTGTGGACAGTGATTTGGATACTTTCAATTTTGTTTTATGGTACTGATCATGTTGGATTCATGTGCAGAGGATATATATATATCACACGGGGTCATTATTTCTACAGGTGTTGATGATAAGGTGATGTCATTTTTTTTAATCATTATAGATGCACATATTGTTCTGACACTCAGATTGGTTCACTGATATTGGTTGGTACTTACATTGGCATATTTATTTTCAATCTTTACTTGGTTTTGTTGAGACACATACAAGTGATAGCATTTCATTGCTCACATTGAAGGTAATTTGGTAAGCTTCAATTTTCATGAATTTTTATAGTGAAAATTCACCTTATTTAGTTTTTACATGCTTGGTTTGCATGGTTGTATCATCTTTGATACATAGACAGTTTATCGTGTTGCATTTATACTCATGATTTATTCATATAGCTTCATAAAGGCTTCACTTACATTTCATTATGTTCACCTTGGCATATCAAGTGGTTATTTTTGTTATGGTCACTTGGTAGTGACATCAATAATATATGGTATCGTATTAAAAACAACATATTATTGAATTTAAAGCCTATTCAAAAGGCTAATTGAAATCCACATGGTAGTGACTAAGTTATCGAGCAACATCATCTAAAGATTTATATTTGGAAGGTGAATGACTTTGATTAAATTCATATGGAAATATGTTTCGGTGGTATTGTTGTTTCGGTTTAAAAAATGACAAGTCACAACACACATGTGACTGTGGTATTGTTGTATTAGTTTTTAACAAAATGACAGGTCACAATATACATGTGACTAAACTTCACCATCAACAACTATTATATCAGTGTGTTTACTTTTGTCGACAGGGATATTTTGAGGCTTCAACAGTCCTTGAGTACTAATGTTGTGTGTCGACATTCAATGGTCTCAAAATAATTTTAGTACTTGATTAAATCTTGTGCTATGATGTCGTTTCCCATCAAACTTCAAAATATTTTTAATCAGTAGGTATTCTATCGGATTTCAAATAACTATCTCTTTGGTTGAATTCTTTGAAAGATTTGAAAGGAAGTTTAAGGCATAGCTATTATTGTTCCAATGAGAAAACATGTGAAACCCTAGCCACCACCATGAAAATGTGTTAGCTGATTTTTGAGTTCGATAGTGAAAGAGGATAGTTTGTGAGCTCGACAGTGAAAGAAGATAGAGTGTTGATTGTGGAAGTTGAAAGGTTGGACAATTACGACGGTCTTAAACAATATTCTATGGTATTTTAATTTTCTCCCATCGTAAGTAGGTAAAATAAAACCCTCTGTATACTTTTAGTTTATGCTTTGAGTTTTCATGCTAAAACTGTTGGTTGATGGTATCAAGAGAATATTATATTATTTGAAGAATGAAATTATTTTATACTATATCATTCAACAGTTAGAGGGTTTTTCAGTTATTGGGAAAATTCGGTAGTTTCTTTACAAATGTGTTACCTAAGATTACATTTCTTGTTCAAACTGAGTAGTGTTGGTTAAGAGCTCGGTAACCCTAACCCTAACTCGAGATGACTTACATTTGTTGAAACTACTCATTCACTGTGGTTTTAAATAAATGATCTTTAGGCATTTTTCGAAAACCTAAGAGAGGAATATGAAGCTTCAACCATATTGTGTAAAAATAGTACTGCATTGAAAATATTTTATTATGATTCTCATATTATTGTATTGAAGGAATATTTTGATGGAAAAAATTCTTCAATATGCTTAATGATGATATACATAGTCTCCTATTGAAATTCTAGAGTTGAAAAATTTACACTTCTAGGGTTTTGAGAGGATGCTATAATTGTAGTGCATTAAAAGAAGTTGGTGCTTCATGGAATGGGTGTTCCTAAGTTTGTAAAACCAAGAAGTTGGTGCTCCTATTAAAGTTGGTGCTTCAGTCTTTTCAGTGTTGAGTTGGTGCTTCACCATTGTTACAGAGTTGGTGCTCTTTGAATGAATAAAAGGAACATTTTACGAGTGGTTTTTTATATCCATGAGGGTTTTTCGACTCAAGAAAATAATGTGTCATGTGTTGAAATTTGTGCAGCTGTGTTTCAATCCATGTTCTTAATTGTTTAAGTTTTCATTTTGTCATATGTCAAAATAATTTCATACAATGCTCTAGTACATGTTTAATGTTTCATTTTGAAAGGGTTCAAAGTATAAAGTTCAATCTATCTTGAATGTATGTTGTTCAAATTGTTATAAAAGAATGTTCAATCTATCATAAAGTGCACAGAATCTTGTGAATCTAAAGCATTACACAAAGAATTTTTCAAACACTTTTATACGAACAATTTATATTATGCTTCGAAAATGGTTTGTAAAGTCACTCAAAACAATCATTTTGTTTAAAAGTTTAGTGTTGTTAAAAATATCTTTGCAATCAAAAGTTTCACTTAGATGCTTTGAAAGTCATCATTTATATCTGAATTTAAGTTACAAAAGTTAAATTTATACATTACTCTAATTCACCCCCCCCCCCCTTTCAGAGTAATTCAGCTTCCAACACTAATGTTGTCCAAAATAATCAAGAACGAGGACCCCCAAGACAACAAAGGCCATACCCACAGAGACAATACACTCCTTTACCAAAACCAATTGAATTTGTCTTGAAGAATCTAGTACAATCACACGTCATACAACTTTAAGAACCTAAACCATATGACCTAGGATAGTTCAAACCATCTTAGTGGGATGACAACGCCTTTTGTGACTACCACTGCATCAAAGGACACAAGACCTCATCATGTCATCAATTGAAGAACATAATTCAAGACCTAATTGAAAATGGTACTATATAGGTTGAATGGCAACAACAAAATGATAATCAAGACCATATAGTCTTCAAGAATCCACTCCAAGACCATGGTTCGGGAAATCCCTCCACCTCAGGATGACAAATAGGTAATCAGGCCAATTATACTAGGAATGACTTTGATTACTCATATATAATTGATCACCTTCGTGCCACTAATGACGATGTCAACACCATCACCATTAAAAGGGTTCTTGAATGCACTATCACTACCTGCAAGGATAAGATTACTTTATCTGGTCCTACTTCAAAGTAGTCACAATATGAAGCCCAGTATAATCTAGTTGACCAATTGGGCAAGACACCTGCATATATCTCCATCCTCGAGCTATTACACCTATCACCTAAACTCAAAGCTAACCTTGATACAACTTTGAAAGAAACCTACATTCCTACCAACTTGGATGTCAACTAATTTGAAGTCATGGTTGGACACTTGGCCAATTCAATCCATGTCTATTTTTCTTACAAATACTACTCTACACAAAATTCTAGCCATAATGACCCTTTGCACCTCGAAGTATTTTTCCATCAACACAAGTTCAAACGAGTCTTGGTAGATGGTCAAGTTGGAATAAAAATTTTCACTTTAAAATTGATCAAAGAATTAGGCTATTCTGAAGCATGTGTAGACACCACCAAAAGTATTATAATCAAGGCCTATGATGATGAAGAACACTCTTGTAAGGGTGTTATCACACTCCCTATCAGAGTTGGAACTGTAGTTATGGATACCACATTCTAGGTCTTGGATCTTGAACTCACATATAACCTTCTTCTTGATAGACCCTAGATTCACGACATGAAAGTCGTGCCTTCCACCTATCATCAATGCTTGAAATTTCCATACAATGGCACCAAATTCACGATCATTGACGACCTCGATCCCTTCCAATATTGCACCAATTTAAGGGGAGTTCATAAATGCCAAGTGCCTATTAATTGAGATGCTTCTTCATCTACTTCTTTAGCCACTTCATCCAGTTTCATCAATCCCTCCACCCTCATTAAATCATCCACATCCAAAATCCCATTTTTCAACCCCAAAATCAAGATCCAAGACAAAGGTTGTGGCAATTATAAACTAAATGTTGCCTATCACATCACAAAGCTACCTAAGACTCCCAAGTCTTATGGTAGGCCTTGTTTCAATATGGAACCCAAAGTTTTGTTTAAAGTTCCTCCCACCACCACCTTCAAAAAATGAGGAGAGGTAAACAAAGAAGACATTGATGATATTTCAGCTTGGATTTACAAAGATGAGGAAGATCTGCGGCCGCTCCCAACAGAACAATATGGCAAAGGTTTTGTGCTCATGAAACAAATGGGTTATAATGGAATCAATGGACTTGGTATACATAAAAATGGAATGAGAGAACCCTTGATGCTTCTTAAGCAACTGAAGAACTTAAGGTTAGTGTTTGTTCCAATTAAGATTGGCACTCCAGGTACTAAGGTGCTTTCAAATAAGGATGTGAGAGCTTTGGAAGACATTGAGACATCTGAGGATCCTACCTACATCTATTATGATGAAATTGACTCTAATGAATATGAGTTGGAATCTTGCACCACCAGTGACTATGAGTTTGATCATGTCTTTTAGGAATTTGGCATACCCCACCCATCCTTTACCAACCTCATGGATATCAATATTCATGTTGACTCCTTATATGAACTTGACCCATCAAAGATAAAAGATGTAAAACCCTGAATAGAATCCTTTTGGGACCCCGATAATACCTCTATCTTTACCCTATCCACTACTTCCCCATCCTTCACTAACACCGATAAAGGCATCTCCCTCATTTACCCACAATTGATTGATTGGGACCAACAAAATCCACCTACCTTGGACATATTTGAAAATGATGAGGCCATTGCTGAATTTATGGGACTACGAGAGGGCATACCCCATGGGGACCATAAGGTTGAATTCACTATAGATATTAATGTTGTAGCATATTTTGGTGAGACTATCCCACCCTCTAGTCATAAAAATGATAAAAATAAAACAAAAAATGAATGGTCTTTAGGTGAAAACCGCAAGGCGCCTTTTGACCAAGCAAAAGTAAAAAGAAAGGATGCATCTGAGGGCAAAAACCTCTCTGAGGCACCCGAGGATGGAGGGTTGGAATTTCTCCATGTCAATCAAGAGAGATCCCCAATGTTGATCGAAGATAATATCTATCAACATTGGTATTGCAAATAATCCTAAGATTGTTCTCTTTGTAGTATCCTTGACATAAGAGGAAAAATTGAAATTTCAAGCATTTTTCACAAAACGCCAAATCAATTTTGCATGGTCTTATACCAATATGCCAAGGTTGGATCTTGATTTACTCCTGCATCATCTACCATTACATCCAAATGCAAAGCCTATCAAATAAAAGCTTAGAAAAATGCACCCTCAAATAGCTATGTTTGTTAAAGTTGAACTCAAGAAATTATTGGATGTTGGCTTCATAAGACCTATTGACTATGCAAACTAGATCTCAAACATTGTACCAGTGACCAAACCAAATGGCCAAATCTGTATCTACACAGATTTTTAGGACTTAAACAAAGCATGTCCAAAGGATGACTTACCACTCCCGAATATAGACATCATAGTAGACCTAATAGTTGGCTATGAGAAGTTGTCCATCATGGATGGCTTCTTGAGGTATAATGAGATCTGTATCACCCCTGAAGACCAAAACAAGAAAACATTCACTTGCCCATGGGGTACATACTACTAGAATTGATAAGGTAAAAATAGCCTCATCATAATATTGCCAAGAAATCCTATTCATGTGTGCACAACCTTCGTCCTCTACCAATTAATTAAAATTTAGGAGAAATAATTGCTTAAATCTTTAAGGAAAATTGTACAAACTTTATTTCTTATGATTTATTGAAGTAATCTACCAATACGGATTTAATGGGTTTTTTTGAGTGTTTTGTAAAGCAATAATTGGACATCATGCAACAGTTGCACAACATTGAACCATCACGTGCCTTAGTAAAGATTGAAGATATACGTTGGGAACCTGCTACTAAATGTTAGGTAGATGAACCGAGGATATAGTTGTTGTTAGTTTAATTTATGTTATGTTTTTAAGTCAAAGACTTCATGGCTCATCTTGAGCCCTTTTAATGTTTATGCAATGGGTTGTAAAGACATTAAAGTTTGTTGTAATTTGTTAAAGACTTTTTCAATGGTTGTCGATCCCATCTAAAATCTAGGACTTAGTTAGAGTTTTTATATAAGATATAATTTCTAAAGGAAAAATATGGTGCCAAATAGTAATGTTATGTTGTTAATATGATTTATGAATACTTATGAATAAATAAATTACCTTATATCCATTTCTGAGTTGTTGAGTTATGGGAAATTAACTGTAATGGAAGAAATTTTGAATCAACTATGTATGTGATGTGAGAACAACCATAGTATCCCATGAGTTGACCACTCGAGGGAGAGTAGATAAAGTAGATGAGTATTTACTTCTTGTCATTTTATTGAATGCATGATAATTAGAAGTTCAATTTCTTGCACAAGTTAATCTTATAGAAATTGTTAATATAGTCATTAAAGAGTATGAAGTTTTGGAGCGCTTGCCAGTTGTTCTTTATGTAGTATGTTAGTCATCATAAACTATTACTTGTTGTACTAATTAGATGTTTCCAAGATTATTCGCAAGATTTTCTACTTCTGTAGTTCACATGCTTTTTAGTTTAACTATTTCCATGCTTTCCTATTTAGTTATCATATTTTCCATGTTAGTTATTTTATGTTTTCTAGCTTAAAGTGATCTCAGTTTTCTTTAAATTAAGTTGTTCATCAGTAGATAGTTAGGTGGCCTTAGGTTAAAAATTAATATCAGAAAATGAAAATCTAAAGGAGATAATTGAATTTTCCTCTTCTATTGCAAATTTCCTTGGACACTTCCCAATCGACATATTGAATTTTACCTTCTAAAGTAATAGGACTTAACGACTTCCTGTCACTTTTTGGCATCGTTGTCGGGGACATGCTTTTCGCTTGAGTGTTAATAGGAGACACCTCGTAAACCTCTTTTAGGAAAAGAATCCTATCTTCAACTTCTTTTTTTGCATGGTTAGGGAAAGAGGCCCTCACAGAATATTTATACCAAAACCCCCCCCAAGATACATACCCATCACAACTGGGGTGATATTATCTTGTACCCAGTCACAATTGGGGTGCCATTATCCTATACCCAGTCAACACTGTCTTAAGAGTGTAAGGCTTCCAAGGAACTCCACATATCCTTTCATTCAATGTGCTAACAGGAGTAGGGTTTGATGAGGTAATGTGGAAGATTGGTTGTATTCATGAAGACAACCTAACAGGAAAGGGTAAGGGAACCCTTTTCCCTAATTATACTGTTGTTTCTAATTTTGTGTTCTCAAAGGGAGGTTGGGTCCACTTTGGGAAGTTTTTTGATGATTATCACTTGAGGATTGGTCCCAAGTGACAACATGATCCTAAGGGATTCCTTTCCCTTTTCGGACAACGGATAAAGGGTGGTAAGTTTGCACATGAGTTCAATTTTCCTGAGAATCTGATTAGGAATGAGTTTGATTTGAATAAGCAGGAATTGAACAAAGAAAAATGGATAGAATATGAGAATTTATTAGCCATTGTGCATAAAATGGATCCCAAATATGATCCATTAATAGAATTTACCCCATTCCACAATAAAATTGATTTCTTGATTGAAAACTTCAAGGAAATCATGGGTATTTTGATGACAAAGAAGATAAACTTGGATTTGGACTTTGGTACACAAGAGCCAAATGTGAGGCCTACTAAAATGAGGCCAACATATCAACCTACGATGAAGTGGCCTCTTTATAAAAGAAAAATAAATGAAAAAAATGATGAGGAGGAGGAAGATAAAAAGGGAAAACAAATCATGAAAGCATCAACACAACTAGGTCATCGATTTCGACTCATCACCAGAGGATAACCCTTCACCACCACCATCAAAGCCAAGCCATAAGAGGCAAAGGATTGAAGACGCACAAGATGCTTTGATGGATGAAATCATTGTTATAGATCGAGATATGTAGGTTGGTATGCCTTCTCCTCCCAGGTCAATTAAGTTGGTTTTGTTTGATATGGATGTGAAAGGATAATGTGTGCAAGATGCCAGGATGGAGGCATGTAAGGCATTTTTGGATGATGATGCATTTGTTAAAACTCTAGTATTCTTGCAATTAGTATGGAGAATGAGATTAGAGGAATATCAGGACAAATGAAAAAAGAGAAGAGAATTGAGGCTTGATAGGTTGGATAAGGAGAATGATGATGAATTGAAAGCTGAATTGATTGAAGAATTCAAGAACATCACTCCTGAGGATGGGAGAAAATTAGTGACTCAGGTTGGTGTATTAATTTTTCCTAAATGGGATATAGAAGATGTAGTAGCATTTAATTCTATTCTAAAATCCAAGCATCCCATGCAGAATTCTGAGGTAGAGGTCAAGGCAGCATTGCAAGATTCTGCCTTCAGTGAGGAATATGAGACCCTCGCAATTCGGGATTTGGCACCTTAGGGTAGAAAGCCTAATGTCACTAACATTAGCCCAAATTGGGGAGACCTCAAGTGCTCCAAGTATCATGGCATTTGCTTCCACATCAGGATCAGTGCCTCCTACTTCTCCAATTTATTCTAAATGAAGGTCCCCCATCCAAACTCCTTCTCTTAGTCCTGCATTAGAGCCAATTGAGGAAGAAGAAGAATTCTCTATGGATCCTACCAAGAAGCAACCAATTCACAATATTACAGAGTTACAGGCAGCCTTAAAGGCAAGTGAGGAGGGAGCACTTGAAAAATAGGGTGATATTGTTGACACATTTTTGAGGCACTTGAATGAAAAGGTTGATGGAAAATTGTCATAAGTGTATTCTTTATATTCTTTATTTTTGGATGCAATAAAGAATATTAGTAGGTATCAGGAGGTAGTGTTGCCCTTAGTTGAGAAATGGATCCCTAGGGCCAATGATTTAGATATAATGTACAAATCCCCAAGGTTTGATACAAATAATATGCCCCAATCATTAAGGCCTACTCAAATATTTGTAAATTTATTGCAAGGTTTTCAAGCCTTACCAGATAATTTGAGTAGGAAAATCAGAGAATTGGTAAAGAATTTTGATGATTGGAGTGATACATATTTACCTAATATAATTGATGCATAGGGGAATGTTAAATCACTGCAATAGTGGAAAGATAGAGCAAATGAGGTCATCAATGGACAAATCAAATTGATTTGTGATCTCAGACTATGACTTGCTGGTGAGCTATATGGACAAGATCATTAGTACCAACACATTTTTGGAATCTTTTGAGAGAGAAGTGAATCAGGTAGTGGTTAAATACACACCTTATAGTGCTAAGGTGAATGAGGTAGTTAATTTTGATTGGTCGGTTGATGAAGAATACTAGAGATTGGTAAATGTATACTTGACCGAGGAAGAGTAAAACAAAACTAGCTATTGGAAGTTAACAACTCAGCTATTGCAATTACAACAGATTTTGGTTTGTCTTTGGTGGTAGTTTTGGCACAAGTTTCTTGAAGTTTTGTGGATGCATCAACCATACTCAGTGAGCAGGATGAACAAGAATATTCTTCAAGGATCAGCTGCTATAACAATTTTTTGAAATATCACAAGACAGTCCAAGTGATTGGTGACATGTGTACTTCTGGCCTGATGCTTATTTACTCCTTCATTTTCTATAAGGATTTCAAGGCCAGAAGTATGGGTTAGAAAGTTAGATAATTTTAGTCGAGTCTAGGTGAAGTTGTAGAGAGAATTATAAAAAACTTGTTGGTTTAGTGAAAATGCAATTTAGGTTTTGTGATATTTTGTAGTAGGTTTTTGAATTCATGGGAGTTTGATGTTTTATGATAGTACTAACAGTTGAATGGGAATGATTCATTTCAAACTCATGTCTCTCCATTGTATAAGCATATTAGAATTTTGAAAAAAATGATGAAAGGTTGTTTTGTTCATCTCACTATTGTGGTGTGTATGACTCTCATTTTAGCTTTAATTCAAGGAATTAATTAAAGTGCTTGAATGGGGTTATAGGTGGATATGTTTGTATAAGGATTTGATAAGTAGTATTGGGTTAGAAAACAAATTTGGTGTTATTGTAAGGCAATATTATCAGAGATCTTATATGTTATGTGTTAAATCTGTCATGAATCCTTAGATGCTTATGAATTTGACTCCTCCAATGGTATATGACACTGGTCTAAGTTGTGCTTATTCGTGAGGTTCAATATTTGTTTGTCTTTGCTTAGAGCTTGCTACAAATTCAAAATCAATGACTATCTTAAACTGTGAAATGTTGTTGTAGTTATCTCATGCTCCAAGTAGTTGATATTATTGGTGAACAACCAATTCTATGCAATATTATCCTATTGTGTTGAGCTATTAAATGAGATTATCGAGTCTAGGTGAAGTTGTAGAGAAAATTGTAAAAAACCTATTGGTTTAGTGAAAATGCAATTTAGGTTTTGTGTTATTTTGTAGTAGGTTTTTGAATTCATGGGAGTTTGATGTTTTATGACAGTACTAGTAGTTGAAAGGGAATGATTCATTTCAAACTCATGTCTCTCCATTGTATAAGCATATTATAATTTTGAATAAAATGATGAAAGGTTGTTCTGCTCATCTCACTGTTGTGGTGTGTATGATTCTCATTTTAGCTTTAATTCAAGGAATTAATTAAAGTGCTTGAATGAGGTTATAGGTGGATATGTTTGTATAAGGATTTGATAAGTATTATTGGGTTAGAATATAAATTGGTGGTATTGTAAGGCAATATTAGCAGAGATCTTACATGTTATGTGTTAATTTTTTCATGAATCCTTATATGCTTATGAATTTGACTGCTTCAATGGTATATAGCACTAGAATAAGTTGTCCTTATTCATGAGGTTCAATATTTGTTTGTCTTTTCTTAGAGCTTGCTACAAATTGCAAATCAATGACTATCTTAAACTGTGAAACGTTGTTGTAGTTATCTCATGCTCCAAGTAGTTGATATTATTGACAAACAACCAATTCTATGCAATATTATCCTATTGTGTTGATCTATTAAATGAGATTATCTATTATTGATTAATGTTGTTTATAATTTTGGTGCAGAGGTTGTAAACACATTAAGCGATCACCCTCTCGGGTCTTGCAGAGCCCAAAGTGTAGGAGGTTTATTAAAACCCTCGTCAATTGGTCTAAGTCCTTTGTGCTACCCTCTATTGGAATTGGAAATCCTATAGGTAGATTAGAAGATCAACCTGGTTATAGTAAAAACAACCAACAAAATAGCGACTCTATTGGGGATGTTAGTCTAAATCTTTCATGTTAGTGGGTCGGTTGTTCATTTTACATAGAGTTATCATAGTATTTTGTGATTTAAAGGTCGAGCCTGTGGTTCTGTGTTAGGTTTTCCCATTTCTTATGTTGTTCAAATGTTTTGGATTGTTTAGTGAAGTTTTTTGTATGTTGTTAGTACAAATTTCCAAGGTTCTTTTGCATTTTTACCAAGTGTTTCTGGATAGTTGGTATTCCCAAGATAATTGGATAGTGACTCTAAAATCTTTGCACTAGTGTGCATTTTATTTGAAGATTTAATATAAATTGAAGGATCTTTTGGGCAAGCATGTAGAATGAAAAACACCATATTGTTCATGAAAAATCATCCGGAATAGAAATTGGAGGGTGAACTTCCTAAAATGAAGAAGAAGGATTGGATAAAGAAATGACCAGAACCTAGCAATGTTGCTCCCATGTCACATAATCATGTACCCCAAGGTACAAGTAAACCTTTAGATATTATCCCTAAAAATCTTGAACAAGTATCTAGAAATTCAAAATTAGATAGTTGTGGATTATTCAATGCATTATTTAATACACCTATTCAAGAGGATGTGACATGTCAGAATAATGAACCTGTTAGTGTCCAATTTGTTGAAAAGAGAAGAGGTAGGAGTAGAAGTCGAAGCCATCATAGAGAAAGCACCAGTGATGTGCCTCCTCCTCTTGTTGAATATGATGGAACTCCTTTATTATCTAGGCATGTACTTGAAGAAGTAAACCCGATAGACCTAAGTGATACATCAAGTTTTGATATGACTTTGTCTGAACTTGATGATTTTTTCAGATATATTGATTCCTTAAAGCGGGAAATCCAAAATCAAGCTGAGCTTAGGATGAAAAGGGACAAAGAGAGGGAGAAAAAAATTATGCATGTTGTAATTTAGAGGGATAGGTTAATTAGAAAATTGGCAACAATGAAGCTCTTAAACCAAGAAAGGCCTGAGCCAGAAGAGGAAGGTCTCACTGTACGAGAAATTTTGGACAAGGGGGTAAATCCATCATCTAAAGTAAATCCTATAGGTCAAGTTGATGCCCAACCAAAACTTGTAGGCCCAAAACCCTCAAACCCTATTAAGCCTCAACCAAGTAATTTAGACCCTAAGCTTGTTTTAGACAAAGGAAAAAAGAAGGTTGAAGGGATTAAGATAAATGATAGGGTGACTTCCCACCCTCCTAAAAGAGATCCCCTACCACATGTATCATCACAAGATGAGACTTCCTTAGAAAATGTTAGAAGGGAGGGAGAGGCTCTAGCATAAGAGTTAGAGAGGACTGAGATTGAGGCTGCAAATGCAGAAATGAAGAGGAAAATAAGTTTCCTAAAGATGTAAAGTGTGGATGAGGTTACACAAGCTGCAACCTCATCAAGTCACCAAGATGCCTTGAAAAATGGTCCTAAAACCAGTCTGGACACTACCACAAACACCTTGGGTCCAAAGGTTCATGCAACCAAGTTTGTAAATCTACATCAAGATGGTCCTAAGACTCATAATTTGGGTCCAAATTATGCCCCATCGCTTCGTCTAGGTCAGGCCCCTTTTGATAAATTGTTTTAATTCTTTCACCTGACTTTATTATTCCCTAAGTCTAGGTTGGCCCTGTGCCCCCACGTTTAAAACAACTTTAAGCCATCGTTTGTCATTGGCCTAGGTGATGTCCCCTTGTGCTTTTAATAAATGTTTTATATTGTGCAAGGAACAATTTTTCGTGACCATTGATCAACCAGCGTTCGATCTCAGTCACTCCTTGAAATCCCTTGATGACCCCACCACTGAGTCTCACCCGATTGTGATATCACAGGCGAGTGCCATGTGTATTATCAGAGGAAGTCGAAGAGATGATAAAAAAAATTAATATATCTATCAGGTTTTTAATATGTTATCTGATGGGTTACTAAAGTGATTGTAAGATGCGTGTGCTTCGAATCAACGGTGATGTTATGATCTTGACGGGAAAGTTGCTCAATGGTAAATTACAATGTTGATGACTGTATTTAGTGAACAGGATTGCCAATGGTTAAGATCTATGGTTCCCCGCCATCATGTGATCAAAAGTTGCGAGGTTTTTTATTGATCACGATATCACGGGCAAGTGCCACATGGATTTCTTTAGTGATGCATAGTGTGGTGGGACCTCATTGTCATGATGGAGGATGTGTCAGCTTGTTTTGAAGATATTCATTTGATGTTCTGAGAAAAGTGAAGGATCGACGGTTGATATTTGAATTTTCATCAAATGTGATTGGAGTCATTTGTCCAGCGTGTGAGCAAGATTTAATGGCAGATGAGATGTCTACTGGCTTGATTTGATCGACATAAAGTGGTTTTAATTTTCTCTATTTTCTCACAAAGTATTCAAGCACCTTTGCGAAGCAGTTTTAGAGCCAAGGATGAAGTTACGAGTTTTCACAACAAGGATTTGGTTTTTTGCAGAGCACAAACGTTGTGAGTTATTTTCTATGCTTCTTGGATAATTTGATTGAGAATTTGGGGAAAATTGTGTTGTGCTTGTTGGAAAGCTTGTTGATAATTTTTTTAGGGCTATTGGTTAGTTGAATTGTGCGAAATTGCAAGGGAATTTTTTGTAATTTTGTTCTTTGTTTAGCCCTAGACTGTTCCAAATTTTGGATTTAAGGAAGCCCTAGTTTACCTAAGATGGCACTGCCAAAGTAGCATTCTGGCCATGTTGACTATTTGTAGAGGAATTTATATGATGGTTTCTTGGATCAATTCCCATTGTCGACTAATGATAGGAAGAAGGGGTTGGTTTTGATGCATGGAGGAACCCTGGGCGAGAGATTAGTATGCAATTGCTCCATATTGCCAATGCTAGGTTTCCCATGATAGGTTTGGAGATGTTTAGATTGTGGTATGGATAGAGGAAATTGCCCCATCCCTTCTCGAATGGTTGCAGATATGACATGGGGAAGCTGGTGGTACCAAATGTATTCCCCGATGTGGATTTGCTCAGGGCAGTGGTAGCACATTATGACCCTGTTACAAGAGTAATAAGAGATAATGATAGAGGGGTCTTGTTAAGTATAAACAAAGAAGAATTTCAACAGGTTTTTGACCTAAGTGAGCCTATCCCATTCTTGGTTCATATTGATCTTGAGGAGATGAAGTAGGAGTATGTAAGGTCAAATTCACTTTTTAGGGTTAAGCTGGTTCCACCTCATCTGGCAAGGGCAGGCAATTCAAAGTTTTATATCAGCCCTAGTGACCAAGAGCCTTTCAGGCTAAACTATTTTGCAAACCACTTCTTGGCCACTTTTTATTCATTGTGCCAGATTTTGGGCTTTAACCCTAATATGGTGATGCCAATTTCCTATATGTTTATGGGGGTGCAAATACAACACCCTAACTTCTCAGTGATCTATGATTTTGCATCATTTTTAGCAAAGAAGATACATGAGAGGCTGTTAAAGTTGCAGAAAATGGATGCAGACACTCCATTATTCTGGTATTCCTTGTTGATGTACATGTTATTGTACAAGAATACTGATTTCTTCTCTAAGAAGATGAAGTTGAAGCAAGAGGTTAATGGAGAAAGATTACCAGTGCAGCCATGGACTGTAGATTTATCCTATAATAGGGAGAATGCTATTTTTGTGTAATTTGATAATTTATTTGCTTCCAAATTGAGGGCTAGGTTGATGGTGAATGTACCCAAAATCCCCGAGGACTTACATGATTTTCTCAAACCGAAGGGGAGGAAGCTAGAATTGAAAATTTGTAACAACTAGGGTGACATTATCCTGTACCCAGTCAACATTGTCTTGAGAGTGTATGGTTTCCAAGGAACTCCACATATCCTTCCATTCAATGTGCCAGCAAGAGTAGGTTTCGCCGAGGTTATGTGGAAGATTGGTTGTATTCATGAAGACAACCTAACAGGGAAGGGTAAGGGAACCCTTTTCCCTGATTATACTGTTGTTTCTGATTTTGTGTTCTCAAAGGGAGGTTGGGTCCACTTTGGGAAGTTTTTTGATGATTATCACTTGAGGAGTGGTCCCAAGTGAAAACATGATCTTGAGGGCTTCTTTTCCCTTTTTAGACAACAAATACAGGGTGGTAAGTTTTCACACGAGTTCAATTTTCCAGAGGATATGATTAGGAATGAGTTTGATTTGAATAAGCAGGAATTGAAAAAAGAGAAATGGATAGCGTATGAGAATTTATTAGAAAATGTGCATAAAATGGATCCCAAATATGATTCATTAATGGAATTTACCCCATTCCATAAGAAAATTAATTTCTTGATGGACAACTTCAAGGAAATCATCGGTATTTTTATGACAAAGAAGATAAAATTGGAGTTGGACTTTGGTACACAAGAGCTAGATGTGAGGCCTGCTGAAATGAGGCCAACATATCAACCTATGGTGAAGTGGCCTCTTTATAAAAGAAAAATAAATGATAGTAGGGATGAGGAGGAGGAAGATAAAAAGGGAAAACAAATCATGAAAGCATCAACACAACTAGGTCCAAAGGTCAGAGCACCTGGGGGAATCAAAATAATTGATTTGGACTCATCACCAGAGGATAACCCTTCACCACCACCATCAGAGCCAAGCCCTAAGAGGCAAAGGATTGAAGAGGACAAGAGGCTCTGATGGATGAAATCATTGTTATAGATCGAGATATGCAGGTTGGTATGCCTTCTCCTCCTAGGTCAACTCATTTGGTTTTCTCTAATATGGATGTGAAAGGACAATGTCTGCAAGATGCTAGGATGGAGGCATGCAAGGAATTTTTGGATGATGATGCACTTGTTAAAACTCTGGTCTTCTTGCAATTAGTATGGAGAATGAGATTAGAGGAATATTAGGACAAATGCAAAAAGATAAGAGATTTGAGTCCTGATAGGTCAGATCAGGAGAATGATGATGAAGTGAAAGCTGAATTGATGGAAGAAGTCAAGAACATCACTCCTCAAGATGGGAGAAAATTAGTGACTCAGGTTGGTGTATTAATTTTTCCTGAATGAGATATAGAAGATGTAGTAGCACATAATGCCATTCTAAAATCCAAGCATCCCATGCAAAATTTTGAGGAAGAGGTTAAGGAAACATTGCAAGATTTTTCCTTCAGCGAAGAATATAAGACCCTAGCAATTTGGGCTTTGGCACCTTAGGGTAGAAAGCCTAATGTCATTGACATTAGCCCAAACCTAAGAGGAGGGTTAATAAGAAAGAGAGCCTTAGAAACTTCAACTACATAGGCTACTAAATTAACTGTGAATGTGACTGAATTGGCCCAAAAGACTGCTGAGAGTGCAAAAGCCAAAAATAAGAGCTTAATGGAGAAGTACAACTTCATAATTGGAGAGTACAACAAGGTGAAACAAAGGAATGTTGAGCTGCAAAATAAGGTGGATAGGTTGAAATATAGGAAAATTGGGGAGACCTCAAGTGCTCCAGGTATCATGACATTTCCTTCCACATCAGGATCAATGCCTCCTACTTCTCCAATTATTTCTACATCAGGGTCCCCCATCCAAACTCCTTCTCTTAGTCTTGCATTAGAGCCAATTGAGGAAGAAGAAGAATGCTCTGTGGATCCTACAAAGAAGCAACTAATGCACAAGATTATAGAGTTACAGGCAGCCTTAAATGCACGTGAGGAGGGAGCACTTGAAAATTAGGGTGAGATTGTTGACACAGTTTTGAGGCACTTGAATTAAAAGGTTGATGGCAGATTGACATCAGTGTATTCTTTATATTCTTTATTTTTGGATGCAATAAATAATATTAGTAGGGATCAGGATTTAGTGTTGCCCTTATTTGAGAAATGGATCCCTAGGGCCAATGATTTAGATATAATGTACAAAGCCTTAAGGTTTGATACAAATAATAGGCCCCAATCATTAAGGCCTACTCAAATATTTGTAAAGTCATTGCAAGGTTTTCAAGCCTTACCAAATGATTTGAGTAGAAAAATCAGAGAATTGGTAAATAATTTTGATGATTGGAGTGATACATCTTTAGCTGATATAATTGATGCATAGGGGAATGTTAAATCACTACAATAGTGGTAGGATAGAGAAAATGAGGTCATCAATACACAAATCAAATTGATTTGTGATGACTCAGTGTATGACTTGTTGGTGAGCTGTATGGACAAGATCATTAGTACCGACACATTTTTGGAATCTTTTGAGAGAGAAGCGAATCAAGTAGCGGTTAAATACACACCTTATAGTGCTAAGGTGAATGAGGTAGTTAATTTTGATTGTCTGGCTGATGAAGAATACCGGAGATGGGTAAATGTATACTTGACCAAGGAAGAGTAAAATAGAACTGGCTATTGGCGGTTAACAACTCAGCTATTGCATTTACAACAGATTGTGGTTTGTCTTTGGTGACAGTTTTGGTGCAGGTTTCTTGAAGTTTTGTGGATACATAAACCATACTCAGCGAGTAGAATGAACAAGAAGATTCTTCAAGGATCAATTGTTATAAATTTTTTTTGAAATATCACAAGATGGTCCAAGTGACTGGTGACATGTGTACTTCTAGCCCGATGCTTGTTTGCTCCTTCATTTTCTATAAAAAGGATTTCAAGGCTAGATGTAGGGGTTAGCAAGTTAGATAATTTTGGTCGAGTCTAGGTGAAGTTGCAGAGCAAATTGTAAAAAACCTGTTGGTTTAGTGAAAATTTAATTTAGGTTTTGTCTTATTTTGTAGTAGGTTTTGAATTCATGGGAGTTTGATGTTTTATGATAGTACTAGTAGTTGAATGGGAATGATTCATTTCAAACTCATGTCTCTCCATTGTATAATTATATCAAAATTCTAAATTAAATGATCAAAGGTTGTTTCGCTCATCTCACTGTTGTGGTCTGTATGATTCTCATTTTAGCTTTAATTCAAGAAATTAATTAAAGTGCTTGAATGGGGTTATAGGTGGATATGTTTGTATAAGGATTTGATAAGTAATATTGGGTTAGAATACAAATTGGTGGTATTATAAGGCAATATTATCAGAGATCTTACATGTTATGTGTTAAATCTGTCATGAATCCTTAGATGCTTATGAATTTGATTCCTCCAATGGTATATGGGACTGGTCTAAGTTTTGCTTATTTGTGAGGTTCATTATTGGTTTGTCTTTGCTGAGAGCTTGCTAAAAATTGCGAATCAATGACTATCTTAAACTGTGAAACAATTTTGTATTTATCTCATGCTCCAAGTAGTTGATATTATTGATGAACAACCAATTTTGTGCAGTATTATCCTATTGTGTTGAGCTATTTAAATGAGATTATCTATTAAATGAGGTTGTAAACACATTAAGGGATCACCCTCTCGGGTCTTCCAGAGCCCAAAGTGTAGGAGGTTTATTAAAACCCTCATCAGTTGGTCCAGGTCCTTCGAGCTGCCCTCTACTAGAATTGGAAATCCCATAGGTAGATTAGAAGATCAACGTGGTTACAGTAAAAATAGCCAACAAGAGGATCACTCGGTTGATGAAATACTTGAGCCTGGTCCACCTGAGGCCTCCATTATCTTTGCAAAGACTACCTAGTAGAACAACCCACTATCAAAGAAATTACTCTAGAGTAACATGTTCCTCTTAACATCATGGGTGACCGTAGGGCTGAGGCTAATTGAAATAATGCCAACCACAACAATAATGATCAACAACTACCTCGAGCATTCACATATCCTATTACTCTGGATGCAGATGATGATACCACAATGAAAAAAATCTCTCCAAATTTCCTGCCAACCTTTCGTGGTTTATCCTCGAAAGACCCCAACCTATTTCTTTTTGAATTTAAGGTCCTATGTCAAACCTACAACTATAAAAATGATAACCAAAAACTGATTTTTTTCCCTTCTACTTTGAAGGATACAACTATGCATTGGTTTATGGGATTATCTTCAGGATCCATTATGTCCTGGGAAGATATGGAGAATGCTTTCCTACATAAATACCAGAGTTATTGTAGGGTGAGTGATATAAAAGAGGAGTTGTTTAAGCTGAGACAAAATGAGGATGAGATTTTGGAGGACTACTTAGATAGATTTATTTTCTTGACTAAGCAATGTGGCGAAGACACTATTAGTGATGATATTCTCAAGACCATATTCCTTAAAGGAATTTATGAGGATGAAAGGAAAAGCCTTGACTTAATGGGAAAAGGAGATGTGTCTCAGATGGCCTAGTATGAAATATGTAAGTTATGCCAAAATTTATCATGTACCCATGGAGAATTCGCAAAACTACTCTTTTCAAAGGGTCTAACAACATAGGCAAGCTTTGGGAGGAAATTACTAATATTAAAATCGACATACTCATTCAAATGAACACTACTTTGGATGACATACAAGCTAAGACACGTAATCAAAAGATATTGTCTATTTACTATCCTAGATACCGAAACAAACACCTATTGTGAGAGTGTCCCTTAGACAAGGTTAATGTCTATCAACTGTGTGAGAAGAATCATCCTACCAACCAATGTGAGCTCCTTACTGATCTTAAAAATTCCACGAAAAGGATTGCACATGCTGAGGAAGAAATAAATATCGTAAATGAACACCAAGGAGGGAACTTTCATTATCGAAAGAACTCCAATCCTACATGGAGACCTCAAAAATAATTGGGTTGGTAACCAATGGACCCCAACATGGCCTCAAACATTGCCTCAATAACCTAATTGGGGAGATTCCTATTGGGTACCCCCTGAGTGGGTGAACAAATCATGGGGAACTCAATAGTGGCCAAACCAAACCCAACAACAGTGTTACCCACAACATACTACTCCTTAGTGGAATCAAGGGCATAACCAATTTTATAATGGGCCTCATATGAACCAACAAAAAAATTTGTTACCTCCTCCCCAAAATCCTCCTTATAATGAATAGATAAACCAACCTCAACTCCCAGCGCAACCACTTACAAATCCAAAGAATAATTGACAAAATACTCTAGTATATTCTATTAAACAAGATAATGTCACTGGACTCAATGCCATAAATTGTGGAAATGTTCAGTTGCACTCAAGTTGAACAATTCAACCTCCTACTCCTAAAAAGAACAATCCACCAAATCATAACACTTCTCAAAAAAGAGTAGAGTCATCATCAACAACAGGAGCTGTTGATTTTCCAAAAGAGGAGGAGGAGGGTCAGTCTCTGACTGAACTTAGAAAGCATACCTCTTCGAAAGAGAAAACTCAGGCACCATTTCTGGAACGATTGAAACTGACAATTTTGAAAGATACTATGGAAATGGCTTTGTCGTCTAAACTGTGTTAATTCAGGAAATTAAGCAATTTCAAATAGAGGTGCCCTTGTTGCATGCCATAAAAGAAATTCCTGAGTTGAATCAGTTGATCAAGTAGTTGTGTATCAAAACCCCAAGGAGAAAACCAAAGAACATAAATATCGTGCACATTAATGGCTATTTAGCCGACTTTTTGCTTCAAAAGACTGTGGCTCCAAAATATGATGACCCCAGTAGTCCACTCATTACAGTCATAATCAATGAAGCAACCACTAACGTGATGACTGTGGATGTGATGGGAAAATTAGTTTTACTGATTTATATCACACAACTATAGTCTTACAAATGGAAAATTAATCTATAACCATTCCAAAGGGTGTTATTAAAAATGTTCTTGTCAAAGTTGATGGATGGGAATATCCAATAATGTTCTTGTCAAAGTTGATGGATGGGAATATCCAATCAACTTTCAAGTAATCTAGTCGCTTACACCCAAAGAGATCTATCTAATAATTCTCAGAAGACTTTGGTTGGCCACTATCACAACCAAAATTGATTGTAGAGAAGGAGGAATGACCATTTCACATGGTCTAGATAGTAAATGTTTATTCTTGTATCCTCCTGCCAAACCCACCGAACATAATAAAGTCTGGTTTGATAAACCAGAAGAATCTAATGGCCAAGATAGTTTGGCCTTGTTAGCTATGGTAGTAATCAAACAACATGGAGAAGAACTAGAGGATTAATTAGTAAATGAGGTTGCACACCTTTCTATAATCTTGAAAGATGAGGAAATGGTGGATGTGCCAGAAATTTTGGGACAACCGATTGATATAAGTGGGATGGAATAAAATTACACTTCCATGGGAATGCCTTGTCCTTTGGCCAATATGATTCCCAAAATGAGCAATTTCTTTGAGGATATTATGATATTTCATCGACTTATACCTCATAGTTTTCCTCTCAACACCTTGTTATGACTGATACATACTGCCACCTCGGCCCATCCTGGAACAAAATCAATTATGATGCTACTAGGAAAAACCTTGAATGTCAATAATTGGCTAATAGAAATAAAAGAGGAAAAATTGTTTAATGTGTTGGTAAAAAGGACTAAATATTTTTCCTAGGATCATAAAGACATGAGTGTAACTCACCCAAGTTTTTGTACACATCACATTTAAATTGATCATAATATAAGCCATGTACATCAGCCATAGAGGAGACTCAATCTCGCATTAAAGGATCTTGTCAAAATTGAAATTTAGAAGCTCCTTCGTGCAAGATTTATTTATCCTATCTCTGATAGTAAATGGGTGTCACCTATAGTTGTGGTACCAAAGAAAAATGGCAAGTAGATAATTTGTGTAGATTATAGAGAACTCAATAAAGCCACTTTTCGAGATTATTTTCCTCTACCATTTGTTGACCAGGTTTTTGACAATTTGGCTGGGAGGAAATATTTCTCATTTCTAGATGGATTTAGTGGGTATAACCAAATTCAAGTAGCACCAAAAGACCAAGATAAGACAATGTCTACTTTTCCTTGGGGCACATTTGCATATCGAGCTCTTCCCTTTGGACTATGTAACACTCCTGTGACTTTTCAGCGAGCCATTTTGGCTATATTTATTGTGCTTGTCAATGACTGTGTAGAGGTCTATATGGATGACTTCACAGTCTATGGGTCAACCTATGATGAAGCCCTTCAAAACCTGGACTGATTTCTAGAAATTTGTGAGGATAAACAACTATTCCTTAGCCACAAAAAGTGTTTAATAATGGTGGAACAAGGAATAGTATAAGGACATCATATTTCCTCAAAGGGAATAAAGGTTGATCCCAAGAAGATTGAATTCATTCAAAAAATGACTATCCCTCATATGCAAATAGATGTTAGAAGTTTTCTTGGGCATGCAAGTTACTACATAAGGCTCATAGAAAGCTTCAATAAAATAGTCGCCTCGATGTATTCCCTTCTCCAGAAAGATATAGAGTTTAATTGGACACCTGAGTGTCAGCTATTGTTTGAAACAATCAAGGAGAAGCTTGTCTCTACTCATGTATTGCGAAGGCCAAATTGGAGTCTTCCCTTCCATATTTATTTTTATGCTTTGCATGAAATAATTGGTGTTGTGTTGGGTCAAGAAGATGAGAACGGGGGAAAGTATTCCATATAATTTATTAGTAAAAACTTAACATGTGCTGAGAGAAACTATATGACAACAAAAAAATAATTCCTAGCTGTTGTTCATGCCATTAAAAAAATCTACCACTATATTACATGATATAAGCTTACAATTTATATAGACCTTTTAGCTATAAAATATCTAATGAACAAACTTGTAGTTAATGGTCGAATTATGAGGCAGTTACTAATTCAAGAGTTCAATGTTACAATCCTTGACAAGCTAGGGAGATTTAATGTAGTAGCATATTTTATGTCTTGGATCAAACATGAAGATGGTGATTGTGCATCAATACAAGATGAATTTCCAGATGAAAATTTGTTTTCTATTTCCATAAAAACACCTTGGTTCGCTGATATTGCCAACTATTTGGCCGCCTCTAAAATATCTCCTGGTTTTACATCAAAACAAAAGAAGCAAATTATAAAGGAGAGTGCACCATTTTAATGGATTAATGGGATTTTATTATTTTGTGGACCAGATATGGTCTTGAGAAGATGTGCCAGGGTTGGCAAAACTTATAGCATTTTAAGGGCTTATCACGATGATCCTTCAGGGGGTCATTATTATACAAAAAAGACTTTTCATAAAATTCTAGGCGCTGGATATTATTGGCCTTCGATGCATAAGGACGTTAAGAATTATATTCATTGATATGATGAATGTCAAAGGGTAGGAAGACCAACTGCTTCTACAAAAATTCCTTTACAGCCCCAGGTTGTCCTTGAACCATTTGAAAAATGGTGATTGGATTCCATTGGTCCCATAGATCCTTCTTCCCAAGGGAAAGAGTATATCCTTGTCTACATTGATTACTTGACCAAGTGGGTAGAAGTACAAGCCCTGCGTGTTGCTAGAGAGGAACAAGTTATGGATTACCTCTATAATAAAAAATTTCTTAGGTTTGGGGTGCCACGAACTATTGTTATAGATCAGGGACCACAATTTATGTCTAAAGTCCTTCTAGCATTTACAAATCACTTCCAAGTGAGTCATAAGAAGTCTTCTCCCTATCATTCGCAAGCGAATGGCCAAGTAGAAGTAACCAATAGGGAGTTAGAGAATATCCAGGCAAAAATAGTCTCCTTAGGAAGAAAAGATTGTGCTAGGAAATTACCTGAGGTTGTCTAGGCTTACAATAGGACATGGAAATCCACCACTGGATTTAGTCCTTCTGAGCTTGTTTTTGGGAAGAAACCCTTTCTTCCCATTGAATTTGAACTACAAATGCTACAAATAGCTATGGAATTGGGTTTAAGATCTAAAACGAGAACAGGTAGAATGAGTTCTACAATTAAGTGAATTGGATGAGCTTCGTTTAGATGTTGTTAACCAATCTAAATTGGTTCAACATCAACGAAAAATTTGGCATGAAAAACACATAAAGGAGAGAGAGTTTCATAATGGTGACTGGGCCTTACTATTAGACTCCAGATATAAAAATCACAAAGGGAAACTCGGGACTCATTTTTTGGGGCCTATGAAATCATTAAAGTTTTCTCAAATGGAACGGTTCAACTGAAACCCATTGATGGGGACACATGAACTCTCTTAGTCAACGATCATCACCTACACATCTACTAGAAGCTTGTTAATAAAGAAGAATTCACAAAACTGGTAGAAATGTAGGGAGAAATCCAATGCATTGAATCTGCCAAGGTAGAGTCAACTTAATTACCTTATACCTTAAAACAAAAAAACAAAAAAAATATTTTGGAAAAATTGTAATAAAAAGGCATGTATACTAGTTCTTTAGAGAATTTTCCTTAGTTTTTATTTTTTGACTTTACTAAATGTTGTTATCTCCATTTTTGTAGGACTTCTCATAAAGAAGGAAATGACTTCCGGAGCAACTGATCCAGGTGCTTCAGAACTTGACAACCCAGATGACCGATGCTTCGAAACTTATGGACTTTAGTGAATAGATGCTTTGGAACCTATATCTCAACTCATCGCATCTTGCAGAATGGTGATTGCTAGGGAAATGTTCCTGAGGCTTGAATTCATCCACTGCCACCTTCCTTCTTTCTGGTTGCATCCTTCAACGATGCTCCAGAATCTTCATTCTATTGTTACTTCGGCCGCATCTTTCAACGATGCTCCAGAATCTTCATTTCAATGTTGCTTCGGCTGTATCTTTTGATGATGCTCTAGAACCTTCATTCCATTGTTTCTCTAGCTGCATACTTTGATGATGCTCTAGAATCTTTATTTCGTTGCTGCTACGGCTGCATCTTTCGACGATGCTCTAAAACCTTCATTTTATTGTCGCTTCGACTGCATCTTTCGGCGATGCTTCAGAACTAACCACCTTCTTCATTTTGAATGTATGCCTCCCATGTGCTATGCAACTTATTCACTGGTTTTGAGTGCGTATTCATCTGCATGCTCCAGAACTTATCTATTTTCATCTCCCCACTTTTTCCATTAAATTTTTTTTTTTTGATGAATTTTCTAGATATCTATATTAATAAAGATAAAATTACAAATTCACAAAAAAGGGGCAGGTGGTAAAAAGACACACCCCAAAATTCACATGGGACCAGCCTAGAAAAACCAAAAAAATAAATGGGCCAAGCCCAGAGAGTCCAAAATATCACATGGGCCTAGCCGAGAATATCAACAGCAGAAAGAAAATTATGCAGCTAAGGCAATGCTAGTAGATCCTGGGGGATCCCGGTCATCCAGATGTTTCCCCCATACATCAACATGGCTTGGAGTGATGTCAGGAGGAGCACCTCAACCATCATCAATTTTTCCTTCCTCTTTATCTTTATCCTCACGTCGAGGCAAGATTGTGAGAGCTAACCGTGGAAAGCTTTTGCCAGTGGAAGGCCAACCAGAGCCAGAAGCAGGCGGGGAATCAGAGGGCCACCTAGAATCACCACCACTATTCCTCGGTGCACCACTAGAGTGCCAGCCCTAACTAGGATGTGGTGAAGGAGAACGAGCCCGCTTGGGAGGTCGAGAGTCCCTTCAAGCAGGAGGCTGGGAGCGAGCTCACGTGGAATCACTCCGCTTCTGGCCCCAAGAAGGCAACCGACCGCGGGAGGAGGAGGGCAAGTTAGGGATCCAAGCCACAGTACAAGGGGTATTGCCCCAGTGGTCTAGGAGAACCTACAAGTGAGCCACTTCCAATGCAACCTTGTTGGCTTGCACTTGAATATGCAACATTACATTAGAACATATAACTACTTTAGCATATAAAGACACATTAACATCTAAATATGAATGAGAAAATATACAAGCATTCCTGTCTTTCCAGATATTGAAAAGGATTTCTACTCTAAAAGTGTGCCAAATCTGGGTGAACTTAGCCGGGGTTCCAGGCAGGTCCCCCAGCAGAACCATATGCCACGAAAAGGGTTCAGCCCTAAAAGGCCAAAAAAAATAATGAATCCAAGTCTAGAGCTACTGAGCTCTGAGAAAAAACCAAAAAAGGTGCTTGAAGATTTCTGGCTGCCCACAAAAAGGGCAGCGAGGGTTAGAGACCCCCAAATGAACCAGCTAAGAACCCACAGACAAGCCTTGGAAAAGAATACACCAAGCAAAGTGAGCCAGCTTCGGATTAACAATTGCAGATCAAATGACATCAAACCGCCTATGCCAAGTAAAGGCCGAGGAGTTAAGAAGCCACCTCTGGTTCAAAGAACTGATCATAGGAAAATGGGGTGAAAGCCACCTATAACCAAGCCTCGGCTTGTAGCTCCATAGAAGAGTATCTGGAAACCATTTCTAGTCTTTCTACCAAGGTTTGTGCCCATGAATTCCAACTTTGTGAAGAATTTCCGTCGGAATGGCACTCACTAGCCTGTCAAAAGTAGGATGATCCTGGTTTTGAAGACTGTATTGGATTTTAAATGCATCCCACTGCAAGATACACATGGTAGGCCAGTGGAAGAGCTGGTGCAGTGTATGAATGTCTTTCTTATGAAATCTGAGAGCTTTGAGCCAAGGTGACTTAGCCAGGGGTTGACCATTCTAAGCCAGAAGGGGAGACCACTAGAGGTTATGTTGGTTGATGGAGAGCCCATCACAAAATCCAGCCTCGGCCCAACGGAGCTAAGGCTTAATAGTTTCCCAAGAGCACCAAATACTTTTAGCCACAAAGGAGCCCATAATTTGAACCGGCTCCCTCATAACCAGAAGGGTTTGGAGACCGATTCCTTTCCAGGCGGGTCTATGAATAGGAAAACCAGATTGAATACAATGCCTGAGGAGAATTTTCCAGGCTTCATCCCTAGTAAGTGCACGGATAATCCACTTGACACAGAGAGAAGTCCCTTGTCATTGAGTGGAGAGAAAGCCAAGCCCTCTCGAATCCTTGGGGAGACAACAAAATTCCCAAGCGACCCGATGAAAACCCTTATGGGTCTCAACAGAGGCCCAAAGAAAATTGTGGAGCAGTTTCTCAAGCCTGTTGTAGGCTGCTTTAGAAGGAGCCCAACAGGAAGAATAGTAGACGTTGGTGGCAACCAAGATTTTAGAGCACACCTAGAATTTTCCAGCCAATGAAAGAGGATTGGTAACCTAATAGGCTAGCTTCTGCTCAACTCTGGAGAGCACGGCTTGCCAAAGCTCTCGAGGGGAAGCCTGGAAGGTGAAAGGAATGCCCAAAAAATGAAAGATTTCACCCTGACCAATCCATTTTCAGTTATAAGTTTGAAGCCATGCAGGAGTGGGGAGCACCGACTGTCTGTAGCACAAGGTTTTGTGCCATTGAATAGTGGAACCGGACGTAAGATAAAAAGTATCAAGGCATTCAAGGGCAACAACGATCGATCCTTTGTCCTCTAAAAGAGTGAGAAAGGAGTCATCTGTGAAGTGCCCATTGACAAGCTGCTCTTGAGAGTTCAGGAGAGTGATTCCTTTAACACATTGCTGGAAGATAGCATTGGCCAAGAGATATCCAAAGTCTTCAACAGCCAAAACATACAAAGCAGGGGCAAGAGGGCATCCTTGGTGAATAGAACAAAAAATTCCAAAAGCAGAGGACTGACGGCCATTAATGGAGATGCAAGCCGAGGCATTGAAAAAAAGCATACGAACAAACTGCAAAAAATGGGGCCCAAAATCCAAGGCCTGTAACATCACAAGAATGAAAGGCCATTCAATACAGTCATATGCTTTGGCAAAATCAATTTTGATGAACACAGCTTTCTGGTTTGACCACCGGGCCCACTCCATGCCTTCCCAAACAACAATAATGCTATCAAGAATGAACCTAGATTTAATGAATCCAGTCTGTTTGGGACGCACAATCTGAGGTAAGAGGTGGTGAATTTTTAAAGCCAAGGCTTTGGCAATGATTTTATAAGAAACATTAAGAAGCGTGATGGGCCGCTAGTTACAAATATCCTCCGGATCCCCAAGCTTAGGTATGAATTTAATATTGCCTTTATTTATTAAATTACCTAAAGAATTGTTTTGAAAGGCTTTAAGATAAACATGATGCAAATCAATCCCAATACAGTCCCAAAGTGCTTTATAAAATTCACAAGGAAAGCCATCAATCCCAGGAGCCTTGTCATCAGCCATGGAGGAAATGGCTTCCTTTAGATCATCAATCGTTAATAATTGATCATAGAAATTAATCTGGGCTGAAGAAAGCCTATATGGCACAACAACAAGGCAGCTCTGAAGGTCTTGCTGGCGTGCAAGCGTACGGTCCTGAGCCATGAAAACTTGCTCATAGTGATGCACAAAATCCTGAAGAATGTTAAGTAGTTCAAAGAGCACATGATTACCATATTTGATAGCTTTAATTCCTGGCGAAGAGTGCCTAGCATGAAGAGCCAAAAAATAACTCTTTGGAGGCACAGTCGCCAATTTTGAGCCAGTGGAGCCGAGCCTTGATTTGAGCACCCTTGACAGAATAACTATCTGCCACTTGTTGCTGGTGTCTTAAGTCCGCCACCCGAACTTGATGTGACGAAGAAAAAGGACAAGCCACTAAGGCCTCCATAGCAGGACGCAAGTCAGCAGTGGTGGCCTCGTAAGAACGCCGACAGAAGATAGCAAGTTGTCGCCCATAAATGCGAAAGAAACACACAATACGAATGATAGCATCATTCCACCAAACAATCCAGGCCATACGACCAGAAGGAAGACACTCTAAATTCCAAACCCAAAGAATGTGGGCCAGGGTGGGCTTGTGACAGAGCAGAGACGTGTTCAAGAAGAATTGAGTCTTACACGTGCAAGGTTGACAAGACACCCACTCAATGTGAAATTAAATTGGGAAGTGATCTAAAAGGGTCACATCCACTAACGGCTTCACAGGAAAGGCAGAGCTCCTGAAAGGAAAAAAGAAATGTGCCGAGATCATGGCACGATCAAGGCACTTAAAGAATTTGTCAGAACCAACCCTATAATTGCACCAAGTGTGCCAGAGGGAATGAGAATGGCGGTAACCCATATTGGGATCAAAAAGCCCCAATTTATTGTGCATATAAAACCATGCCTCCCTTTCACTCGCAGCCCAATGAAAAGGCACAGTGCCATTCTTATCGTATGCCATTTCAACCATGTTGAAATCCCCATAGAGCAATGAGGTGGCAATTGCAAAGAGTCAGCAATCGAACACCAAAGCAAGCAACGCTCCACAACATCATTAGAGGCATAAATATTAATAATCCCGAAGGAATAATTCTCAATATTGAGAAGAATCCAGATAGCCCGTTGGGAGGGGTCAACCCCATGGTCTACCACATAAGGAAGCAATCATGGGGCCAAAAGAGTAGCAGCTCCACCACGACCAGCCTCATGTAGAGTGCAAAACATAGTACTGGCTGGCCAAATAGAATGACAAGCCGAAGCAAGCAAAAAACCTAAATTTTTAACTTCCTGGAGATAAAGCACTTCAATTTATGGGTAATTCTTCAAAGTATTCCTAATAGAATACTTCCTTGAGAGGTCTATGAGACCTTGAACATTCCATGAGAGAAAATTCATGAAAAATCTTCCATGCTTGCAGAATCCTGGTCCTCTTCACCCAGGGAAGAGAAGCTATTCTTCAAAAACTCTTGCGGAGCAAAACCCATTTGAATAGAAGGAGAAAATCTCTATTTTTCCAGTGAAGGAGACGGGCTACAAGAACGTCGCTGGGTCCCCACAGTGGAGGACAAAGCCGGTTGAGCACATAAAACAGTAGCAGGCTAGGGCGCGACCTTCGGCTTGGGCTATAGAACAGCAAAAGCCACTCCTGAGGGAGTAGCGGTCCCCTTCTTTGAAGGGTTTGAAACCTGCTGGGTCGGTTCTGGGGCCTTGGGAGCCGACCCAGTACCAGACAACTTATTCTTCCAGTTTGTGACCATAGTCCATTTTGTGTCTGCCTTAGCTGAAGGCTCTATCAAATGAGGCTTTTCAGCACCCCGTGGCTGAGAGACTGTACAGGGAACTGACAAAGGGTAGTCCCTGATCTTGTGATCAGCTGATTGGCACCGGTAGCACGTGTTGGGTAGGATAAAATATGTGATTTTTTGGGAGTGGTGAATATCCCCGATTTGAATGTCTACAGACTTTTTCAAATCCTTGGATAAATCAACTTCCACACAAACCCTCTTTTGAGGACGGGCTTGAAAAAACTTATCAAGTTCTATGCAAACAACCCTCCCTAGAGAGGAAGCAATATGGTTCAAGAAGGGCACACAAGGCAAGGGCAACTCGAGAAACTCAATCCAGACCGCAACATGCATTTTGGTATCCTCTGAGACAGCAAAATCCTGGGTCCAAGTCTGAAAAACCAACAAGGAAGAACGAACATACCAGGGTCCATGACCCATAATAGCTTGGACATGACTGACTTCCACAAAGCGGAACAAAAAAAAACCCTTGGTCAATTTTTCGACCATATCAAGGCGGACCCCATGAGGGACCCAGGCCTTGTTAACCCAGTCTTTTAGCACACTTTCGGGGGGAGTCCTCCCAACAAAATAACCCACAAGGGTGTGTTGTTCAAGCCATTAGTATGCAAAATCAAAATCAGGTAAAGGTAAAACTACATTAGCAGGGGTGTCAGAATGCTTACCTCATGAAAGACTTTCAGAACAAATTTTTGAGGGCGTTTGTTTGGTGGGGGAGCCATTAAACTACACCAACAAAAATTATTGGGTTAGAGCCGATTGAAGGCATAATAAACCCCTAAAACCACAGTAAATGCGGTCATACTCAATGAAGGAAACAATTTCCTACGTAAGAAGCGTAGTATGACACAGGAGGGGCCATGAATGAACTCAAAAAGCACAAAACCCTAGCAGAGCTCATGCACTCTACCGAAATCCCTTCTTCCTTACCCAGTTGCAAAGTTTGAATAGTCCACCATCTTCCATTAAATTTGAATCTTCACAATACCTTGATTATCACGACTTGGTACATACACCTTCGTTTCTTTTCAAAAGTTTTTAGTAATAAATAAGCCACCATCTTTTCATCATAAATGGATGTTGCAACTGTAGCTTGTCTTCATTGATGACTCTGTCATCTACAATCTTCCCCCTCACATCATAATAACCTTACAGTCACATCGACCAATACCATTTTGTCATCATGTCAAATCAATAAAGGTATGAGATCTTCGAGCGATCAAAGAATGCAAGTAAGTACTAATTTTTGCTTTAATTAAGTAGTTAATTTTGAATAAAGCGTAATTAATTGGCATGAATTTCCCCCTCCTAATTTAGTAACTTGTGCTACTCGGTGATCAACTATTAGTACGACAATATTTTCACAAAGCTCCATGCAGATTAACATCACTGCATAGTAAGCTTTGAGCAAGACAAATAAATAATCTCAGTCGAATATATTTTCAAAATAAATTGTGTACAAGTGCTTGCACTATTGCATTCTTCAAGCAGGGTGACAAATAAGAGACAAAAAATGGGGGGTGCAAAGAGAAAGTCTAAGCCAGATTCTATGGAGAAGTTATTGGGGTTAAGTAATATTTATAGTTTGTTCGAGGAGGTAGGTTGGTTACACTTCATCAGAAAGTTCGAGGGATATAATGAAAAACTAGTGAATGTATTTGCAGAGAACTACTCAAATGGTTAGGTGACACTTCATGGCAAGTGCTTCAAGGTGAGTCCAAATATTATCTCCCGCCTCTCTAGGTTAAGTAATTCCAACATCAAATTGTTTGAAACGTCTCAAATTACATACCAAAATTTATTTGAGTTATTTCTTAGGGAGGGAGACCCGCATCCTATCTTAGTTATTAGTAATAAAGGGAAAAATAAGGGATTTCAAAGAAACTCTATAATAGAACCCTAGGGAGCTGCGGTAGCTTGGATTATAAAATATTTCACTTATGAAGGACAACTTACTATAGTAGTAGGGCCTGAATTTCACATGTTAATTCATTTACACCATGGAAAAGAAAACCCTACCCTTAGGGTTAATTTGTCAGAATTTTTGTGTGATTCAATAAATTCTTCTATAGAAAGATACAAGACTAGGTCAGGACCACTTAAACACCGTGGGTTAATCTAGTTCGTTTGCAAATATCATTTCTGTAAGAAACCTAAAAGTAAGTCGGAGAATTTTTTATGGAAAATTGAAAAGTTTTCGGCTAAAAGAAAATAAGAACCAAGGGAGTCATCTAATCAAGTTGCTTCACCTTCCACAACAATTTCCCCTGAGGGCTCACAAGCTCCTGAAGATCAAATTCCCACAACCCCCTATGAAGAAGTACCAGAAACTTTGAATGAAGAATTTAAAACCCTTGATCAACCGGAGGATGTCAAAATTGTTTATCCAAATGTGAGCATTCCCTTGAGGAAAATAAAAATAAAAACACCTATCACCTTCCAGAATATTCCTCCTGTAAAGAGAAGCAAATGATTGTCCTCTAAGTCTACAAAAACCCCAGTACTGAGTGTAGGAGGTAGTGAAAAGAAAAGGAAGTCTAAGAGACAGACAAAACCCATGGAAACTTTTGATCCTAGTAATGAATTGGACATGTCTTTGGAAAAAGAAAATTTTGCAAAGGAAATTCCTTCCCACATAGGACATGAAGAAGAAGCTCATCATTAGGAAATCCAAGAAATGGGAAAGGGGCAGTCTCCACCTTCCATAGAAGTTGAGGACAGTGTTCTAGAAAATCTGTTCCCTGTTGTAAATATAGTTGTTGAAATGATTGAAAATGAAAATTATACTGTAGAACTGGAAAAGCTAAGATTAGAAATTAGTGAGCTAACAAGGCAAATGCATGAGAACAAGGAACAAATTGAATTGAAAAAATAAGAACTAATAGTACATGTTGCTATAATAAGTAAAAGAGATCAAGAAATCTAGGGTTTGAAGCTGTAGGTACAATAAAAAGATGCATTGATTCATGAATTGCAAGAACAAATTCATAAGTTGAATCAAGAAAATAGGACCTATAATGCTAATATTTTTGACAAAAAATTAAAAAATGAAATGTTGAAAAATAATTTTATGCTTATGTTTTCAGCTTTTGAGGAAGAAAAGAAAACACAGAAAGAAGAATTAAATGCCTCTCTTAGCAAAGTAGTGGAATTAGAACAAGACTTATAGGAAAGCACGGCTAAACCAATAATAGAATCAAAAGAAATCCAGACTGAGCCAATTTTCATTCAATGGTTCCAGGTCTGGATCCCCCCATTATTGATAAAATGGATGGAAAGGTGTTATTGCTTAAGAGATGCTAAGACTGAAAAATACAAGTTAAAAAGGGAATTAGTACTTCCAAAAGAATCATTTCATAATGCTTATAAAGGAAAAAAAGATGCATGTCAGCTGGTAGAAGGTTTTCTATCCTCTAGAAGGCCATCAAGGTTGTATTCAATGTTCCTTAATGAACAATGGATAAGATGGAAACTGTTTAGAATTTACAATGATTAGAGCTATATGAGCCTAATGATAAGGAATTTGTTAAAATATTTTTGGAATCAACTCCTAAAGATCAATATCTGATTTGTGAATTCTTTGTACATGATCTTCTATTAGGATTTGTGAATTCTTTGTACATGGTCTTCTATTTGTTTGAGAAGTACAACTGAGGGCTCTGTTGTCCACTATGTGAAATTAGATTCATTGGTAAGAGCGCAACAAAGAATATGTCCAAGTAGAGAAAACTATGGGACTTCAAATAAGATCTCCTAATAGTAGACCTATAGATTTTAAAGATACCTTCTTAGCTCTTACATTAGATGAGAAAATGAAAGCGAGATATGATGACAATCTCAGACTCTACTACAATCATTTCATGGAACATGGACAAAAGTTATCTGGAAAATCTTGGTACATTTTTGAAGAAAGATACACTCCATTGCCAGCTTATCTAAAGAAAAGGGAGACAATCACTCCTCTTAACATTAGACAGTCCTACAAAAGGGCTGAAGCCTTGGATAAAATCTTAAAGAACCTCAAGAAAAACTATATAGGTATGAGGTATATGCCTCCTTTGTTGCTTAGTCCACCCCCAACTTTCCACATTAATTCATATCAGAATGATAGAGTTTTCAAAAAATGGAAAGAGGAAGTTGTTTTCCATAAAGGCTTCATCCATGAACCTATAACCTTCGATAAAACAACAAGAGATGAGTATGACATTAGTGCTAGATATGAAGAATGGAACAAAGGATAGGGCTACAACTATAAGGCAGGAGGATTTTCCAGGAACTAGGAGAGGGAGGAAATGATAAGGTAAAAATAACCTCATCATAATAATGCCAAGAAATCCTATTCATGATTGCACAACCTTCATCCTCTGCCAATTAATTAAACTTTAGGAGAAATAATTACTTATCTTTAAGGAAAATTGTACAAAATTTATTTCTTATGATTTATTGAAGTAATATACCAATATAGATTAAATGGGTTGTTTTGAGTGTTGTGTAGAGTAATAATCAGACATCATGTAGCAGTTGCACAACATTTAACTAGCATGTACCTTAGTAAAGATTTAAGATATATGTTGGGAACCTGCTCTTGAACGTTAGGTTGATGAATCGAGGATATACTTGTCGTTAATTTAATTTTTCTATGTTTTTAAGTCAAAGACTACATGGCTCATCTCGAGCCTTTTTAATGTTTATGTAATGGGTTTTAAAGACATAAAAGTAACTTGTTGTAATCTATTAAAGACTTTTTCGAAGGTTATCTATGCCATCTAAAATCTAGGACTTAGTTAGGGTTTTTCTATAAAGATGTAATTTCCAGAAGAAAAAGATGGTGCCAAATAGTAATTTTATGTTGTCAATATGATTTCTAAATACTTATGAATAAATAAATTACCTTATATATCCATTTATGAGTTGTTGAGTTATGGGAAATTATCTGTAATGGAATAAATTTTGAATCAATTGTGTATGTGATTTGAGAACAACCATAGTAGCCCACGAGCTGGCCACTCGAGGGAGAGTAGATAAAATAGATGAGTATTTAATTTCTATCATTTTATTGAATGCATGATAATTAGAAGTTCAATTTCTTACACATGTTAATCTTATATAAATTGTTAATACAGTCATTAGAGAGTCTGAAGTTCTAGATTACTTGCAAGTTGTTCTTTTTATAGTATGTTAGTCATCATAAACTATTACATGCTATACTAATTAGATGTTTCCAAGTTTATTCGCAAGATTTTCTACTTCCGTAGTTCACACGTTTTTTAGTTTAATTTTTTCCTTGCTTTCCTATTTAGTTATCATATTTTCCAGGTTAGTTATTTTATGCCTTCTAGCTTAAAGTGCTTTCATTTTTATTTAAATTAAGTTGTTCATCAATAGATAGTTAGGTGGCCTTAGGTTAAAAATTAATATCAAAAAATGAAAATCTAAAGGAGATAATTGAGTTTTCCTCTTCTATTGCAAACTCCCTTGGACACTGCCCGATTGACATATTGAATTTTATCTTCTAAAGTAATAGGACTTAACGACTTCCTATCAAGAATGTCATGCCCTTTGGATTGAAAAATGGAGGCACAACCTATCAAAGAGCTATGACCACCATATTTCATGATCTCATGCACACATTCATGGAAGACTATGTTGATGATCTTTTAGCAAAATCCTTGACATGTGGTGATCACTTAAGAGTCTTGGACAAGATTTTCAATCAGCTAGAAGAATATAAGGTCCGCCTAAATCCCAAGAAATGTGTCTTTGGCATGACATCAGGAAAGCTTTTGGGATAAATTGTCTCTTGTTGAGGCATTGAAGTAGACCTAGAAAAAGTTAAATCAATATTAGAAATGCCTCCACCTAAAGGAATCAATCAACTTCAAATGCTACAGGGCCGACTCTAATCCATTAGGTGCTGCATCACACAACTTGTAGATAAATTTCAACCTTTCAATATTTGCTACACAAGGGAGTCCCTTTCATTTGGATAGACAAGTGTAAGGAAAATTTTCAACAAATTAAAGTGTATCTCTTGACGGATCCTGTCTTGATGCCACCTATTGATGGAAAACCCCTGATTTTGTACATCTCTACCACAATAGCTGCATTGGGGGCATTGTTGGCTCAAAATAACCATGAGGAAAAGGAACGTGAAATCTATTACAGTAGCCACACTTTGGTTCGGGTATGAGCTTAACTACAGTCCAATTGAATGTGCTTGTCTTGCAATGGTTTTCACCATTCAAAAGTTGAGATATTACATGTTAAACCATTAGACTAAGGTTGTAGAAAAAAATAGATCCCTTGAAATATCTACTTAGTAAGGTGGCATTAACAAGATGATTGGCTAAATGGGTCATGGTACTCAGTGAATATGACATTTAATATGTGGAACGTAAGGCAATAAAAGGACAAGTCATCATTGACCAATTAGTAGACATGCCCACACAAGTTGATCACCTTTTGGTTTCAGACTTTCTTGATGATTCCATATTCACTCTAGACAAAGGTGTAACATGGAAATTGTATTTTTATGGCTCACATACTAATCATGGATCAACTGCAGGTATATTATTTGCTAGCCCTCAAGGTGATACAATCCCTAAATCTTTCAAGATAGCCTTCCCATGCATAAATAACAAATTGTAGAGTATGAAGCCTTGTTGACAGGATTACATATGGCAATAAAATGGAAAATCAAAAGTCTATAGGTCTTTGGCGATTCACAATTGGCATTCGACAAGTCAATGATGACTATGATACTAAGGATGAGAATTTGATCCCATACATAAGAATGGTTGATAGTTTCATATAGTACTTTGTAAACATATCCTTTTTCCAAGTGCCACTTGTTCAAAATAAAGTAGCAAATGCCATGGCTACTATTAGATCTCTTTTTGATATTCCTAACAGCATATCATAGTATGAGTTCTTAGTGGAACATAGGTGTTGGTCCACACCTTTTATGTCCCATAGTTTGAGATGGTATGTGAGCCTATTGGCTAAAATTCCCACTAGTACCAAGATATCTATGACTAATTAGATTCCCAGACCCTACCACCCAACCTTTCCAATAATAAACACAAGGCCTTCATTCGTAAAGCCGCTCGTTATGCCATCATCGGTTATACCCTATATAGATGTAGCTTTTACACCACCTTACTCAAATGTCTCATCACTAACAAAGCCCAAACTACCTTACATGAAGTACACGAAGGTATATGCAGAGCCCATTCTAGTAGTCTGACCCTAGCCAAAAAGATCATGCAACTAAGTTACTACTGGCCTATAAGGAGTAGGATGCCTATCACTTTGTGTAGAAATGTTGACAGTGCCAAATACACAATGACCTCATTCATGCACCTACACAGGAGTTGTAACCTATCACTTCACCATGGCCCTTTTCCCAATGGGGACTTGACCTTATAGGAAAAATTCATCCCACCTCATCAAATGGCCATAAGTTCATCATCACCGCCACCGAATAGTTCACAAAATGGGTTGAAGCCATCCCTATGACATACATCATCGATAAAAAAATCTCCAAATTCATCCTCAATTACATCATTTGTTGGTATGGTGTCTCCCAAACCATCATCACTGACAATGGTCGTCCCTTCAAAAATTAGGATGTTCGTGAGTTATGTGATAAATTTCACATTCAACACTGCTTTTCCACCCCATATTACTTGTAATGCAACAACCAAGCGAAGGCATCCAACAAGACTATAATCAAAATTCTTAAAAATATTGTCAATGATGTTGGTCATGATTACCACATTCAGCTTAACCCCACCCTATGGGTGTATCGCACAAGCATCTGCACACCCACTCACACCACTCTATTTTCCCTAGTCTTTGGTTCAGAGGCTATCCTTCCTATCGAGGTTGAAGTCCCCTCCCTATGGGTCTCCCTGAAAGAGTTGGTTCATAATGAGGAATATCATATATCTCATTTGCATGAGTTTGAATTGGTTGATGAACGTAGGAAGAGGACCTTGACTCATCTACAAGCATATTAAAACAGCCTTTTCCGCAGTTACAACAAAAAAAAATTGATTAGACAGTTTGACATTGGTGACTTAGTGTTGATGGATAATCCAAAAAATCAAGTAGAACATGAGAAACTAACAAATTTTAGCCCAACCGGTTGGGTCCATATGTCGTAACAACATATTTTGGTTCTGGTGCTTATTAGTTGTCCACACTTGAAGGGGAACTTTTGTTCGAGCCTATCAATAGCTTGCACCTATGCAAATTCTATACATAGCTACAAAGAGTCATGCTAAAACCATAAAAATACAAAAATAATGAAAAATTAAAAAAGTTACCTTGATGAAAACCTAGCAAACAGGCATCTTGGTGAGAACAAAAAAAAATCATAAAAATATTAAAGGGAAATAATCCACCCAGTAGTGAAAACCACTTTGGTGGCACTTTGGATAAGTACCATGGTGAAAACCTAGCAAACAATCACCATGTGTAGTCAGTCTCTACTTCGTCATCTACTATCACTCTACTTAGTCTTCCACCCTCATTCGTCACAATGCCTTTACCTCCCATCATCCCCCATTTGACACCCATCATAAGGCCTAGTCATCTTTATCATGAATTTCCAACAGTTGACGTCTTGCGTCCTTTCTCCTCCATCTTTCGTCCATAATAAACCCTATCTCATCCCATCCCTAATGGTTAGTCTTAGACCTAACTGGGGGCAATTTCCTAAAACTTGGTTTTGTTGGATTCTACACTTATCATTGGAGGTTAGCATATTCCCAAAAGGAAGAAAAAAATGAAATATTCCCAAAAAGACAAAAAAATCAAAATATTCGACAAAAGGCAAAAAAACAAATATTCCCAAAAAGACAAAAAAATCAAATATTCAAAAAAGATAAAAAATCATAAAACTCCAAAAATCCAAAAAAAATCAAAACATGTCAAAAATACAAAAAGATCCAAATAACTTTCAAAATCACAAAAACAGAGTAACAGTCAGTCAAGTCAGTCTTTGCCATTGTCAAACTACGTTGCCTCTATGACTGGACATAGGCAAGGCCATTTGTCAATGCACCCCTAAGGCATTAGGTCAGTTCTTTAGGTTTGTCAAATAAACAATAAAATAATGATTTGGTCCTTTGTCATTGAAAAAAATTCAAGGGTCATATCAAACTATGAGGTCTTTGAGTCCACGATGTAGGCAAGGCCATCAATCGATGAGCCCTTGAGGCCACCTAGGTCAGTCCTTTAAGGTTCGTCATGTTAGTCCAATAAGTCAAACTTGTTGGTATTTGGCGACTGATCATTCTATACTGTACACTCTTCATGTATCCTCACCGGGGTCCGGGGCCGGGCCAGGCCCCGGGCGGGGGACCGCCCCCGAGAAAAATTTTTGGCCTGCTTTTTCGCGAAATTACTGAAAAAGGGAAAAATCACAAAAAGGGAAAAATCCCCGATTTTGTATAACCCTAATTTATAAAGGGTTTAGGATAGAGTTACAGTATCATAAGAAACAAGCGATTATTCGCGATATTGTAATAGGGTTTTACACTGGTTAATGAAATCATTGGATGGCTGCGGTTTGGTGGATGTAGCCCACATTGGGTGAACCACGTTAAATTCTCTGTGTTATTTTTCTGTGTGTTTTACTTCTGGTTTATTTGATAAAATCTGCATTTAGCTTTTAGATATCTGCCATTGAAAACCTAACAAGTGGTATCAGAGCGAGTTGTTTTCAATTATCGTTTGCAGGAAAGTCTCACGGTTGAGTGGGAGTCTCACGGTTAAGTGGGAGCAATGGCAGATGAGGGTAAGATGAAGGTTGATAAGTTCAATGGGCAGAACTATCAGTTATGGAAGATGCAGATGGAGGACTATCTCTATCAAAAGGATTTATGGTGGCCATTGGAAGGGAAAACCAAGAAACCTACAACAATGTCGGATGAGGATTGGGATATTTTGGACAGAAAGGCACTTGGCAGTATTCACTTATGCTTGGCACAATCGGTGGCGTTCAATATCACAACAGCAAAGACAACTCTAGAGTTGATGGAAACCCTAGCAAAGTTATATGAAAAGCCTTCCGCTTCGAATAAGGTATTTCTTATGAAGCGCTTATTTAATATGAAAATGGTAGAAGGTGGATCAGTTACTGATCATTTGAATGAATTTAATACGGTTACCAGTCAATTAACTTCTGTAAAAGTTAACTTTGATGAAGAAGTTAGGGCTCTTTTGATTTTGTGTTCTTTGCCTGAAAGCTGGAATAGCTTGGTAATGGCGGTTAGCAATTCTGTTTCTGGTTCAAATACATTGAAATTTGATGATGTTGTTGGTGTTATTTTGAGCGAGGAAATTCGTAGGAAAAGCTCAGGTGGAACATCCACATCAGGCAGTGTTTTGAATGCAGAAAGCAGGGGCAGAACAAATGAGAGACGAAACAATTTTGGGAGTCGTGGGAAGTCACGAGGAAAATCAAGGGACAGAAGGTCCCAATCTAGAGACAAGAGGGATTGCTAGTACTGTGGTAAGTCAGGGCATGTAAAGAAAGATTATTGGTCTCGAAAAAATAAAGAAGGAGACAAACAGGAAGGAAATAAAGAGGCAAATGTGGTAAGTAATAAATCTGATGAGGATGCTTTGATTCTTTCTCTTGATAATGCTGATGATTCTTGGGTGTTAGATTCAGGGGCTTCATTTCATGCTACACCCCATAGAAATTATTTTCTTGATTATGTCCAAGGGGATTTTGGGCTAGTTTATTTGGGAGATAATGAACCTTGTCAGATTGTTGGAAAGGGAAGAATCAAGATCAAGTTGCAGAATGGGAATCATTGGCTACTACATGAGGTAAGGCACGTTCCAAAGCTAAAAAGAAATTTAATTTCTGCGGGGCAACTAGATGATGAAGGTTGTGTTGTTACATTTAGTGATAAAAATTGGAAGGTTACAAAAGGTGCCTTAGTAGTAGCAAAAGGTGCGAAAGTAGGCACCTTATATCTTTGTACAGGTCATACTGTTCCTTCTACTTTAGCTATTGCAGATAAAAATCAATGTTCAGGAACAGTTGCTGCAGTTCAGCAGGAAGAAAATCAGATAGTTGCTGCAAATTCTGAATCAGTACTATGGCATAACAGACTTGGTCACATGAGTGCAAAAGGTATGAAAGTACTTCATTCAAAGAATGCTTTACCAGGTCTAAAATGTGTTAACATGGATTTCTGTGAAAGTTGTGTGTATGGCAAACAAAAAAGAGTTAGTTTTCTCAAGGATGGGAAACAAAAGAAAGATGAGAAATTGGAGCTTGTGCATACGGATGTATGGGGACCAACTCAGGTATCTTCTCTCGGTGGCTCTCATTATTATGTCACATTCATCGATGATGCAACTAGGAAGGTATGGATTTATTTCATTAGGCAGAAATCTGATGTATTTGAAACTTTTAAAAAATGGAGAAGCTTGGTTGAGAATGAGACAGGTAAAAAGTTGAAATGTCTCAGATCTGATAATGGTGGTGAGTATTGCAGCAAAGAGTTTGAAGATTATTGTTCCTCTAATGGTATTCGTAGGCAGAAAATGGTTCCAAGGACTCCACAGGAAAATGGAGTGGCTGAGCGCATGAATAGAACAATAATGGAGCGTGCACGGACTATGAGATTGCATGTTGGGTTGCCTTTAAACATGTGGGTAGAGGCTGTAAACACTGTTGTTTATTTAATTAATAGAGGTCCATCTAATCCTTTGGGTTGTGGTATTCCAGAGGAAGCATGGAAAGGTAAGAAGGTGAGTTATTCTTTTCTGAAAACCTTCGGTTGTGAAGCATTTGCACATGTAGATTCTGAAAATAGAACCAAGCTTGATGCAAAATCAAAGAAATGTATATTTGTTGGATATGGCATAGATGAATTTGGTTATAGGCTTTGGGATTTTGAAAATAAGAAAATTGTGAGAAGCAGGGATGTCATATTCAATGAGAAAATGTTGTACAAAGATCTATTGCAGCAGCATGAGAAGAAAGAACAGGATTATGCAGTGCTGGATGATATTACAAACACCAATGTTCCAGTGGTTCCTCATGCTCCGCAACAACAGCAACAAGAAATACCACAAACTCCAGTGAATGTTAGGCGATCTTCAAGGTTAAGTAGACCTCCAGAAAGATTTTCTCCCTCTTTGTACTCTATTCTATTAACTGATGCTGGTGAACCAGAATGTTATCATGAAGCTATGCAGGTGGATACCAAGGTTCAGTGGGAGCATGGAATGGAAGAAGAAATGGACTCCTTGCTGAAAAATCAAACTTGGGAATTATGCAAGTTGCCTGCAGGTAAAAAGGCTTTAGCAAACAAATGGGTTTATAGGATGAAAGAGGAGGATGGAGGTAAGAAAAGATTTAAATCCAGATTAGTTGTAAAGGGATTTGCACAGAAACAAGGTATTGATTTTGATGAAATATTTTCTCCAGTTGTTAAAATGACCTCTATTCGTACTATGTTAAGTATTGTGGTTGTTGAAGATTTGCATTTAGAACAACTTGATGTTAAAACTGCCTTTCTCCATGGTGATTTGGAAGAGGAAATTTATATGGAACAACCACAAGGATTTGAGGTCAAAGGTAAGGAGAAACTAGTGTGCAGATTGAAGAAAAGCTTATATGGCTTGAAGCAAGCACCTCGACAATGGTATCTTAAATTTGATAGTTTTATGGCTGAGCAAGGTTACAATAGGTGTAATTCAGACCATTGTGTTTATTTTAAGATGCTAGGTGAAGATAGCTACATTATTTTATGTTTATATGTTGATGATATGCTTGTAGCGGGGTCTAACATGGATCACATAAAGGAGTTAAAACAACAGTTAGCAAATTCATTTGCTATGAAGGATTTGGGGGCAGCAAAACAAATCCTTGGTATGAAGATTACAAGAGATAGGAAAAACAGGAAATTGTTTTTATCTCAGGTTGATTATGTTAAAAAGGTGTTGCAGAGATTTCATATGGAGAATGCAAAAGCTGTCAGCACACCTTTGCCCAGTCATGTAAAATTGACTAAGGATATGTGTCCAAAGACACAAGAGGAGGAAGAAAAAATGTCCAAAGTACCATATGCTTCAGCTGTAGGTAGTTTAATGTATGCCATGGTATGCACGAGACCAGATATTGCACATGCTGTAGGAGTTGTTAGCCGGTATATGAGTAATCCAGGAATTGAGCATTGGAATGCAGTGAAATGGATTCTCAGGTATTTGAGAGGTACACCAGATAAACATTTATGTTTTGAGGGATCTAATACAGATTTAAAAGGCTATGTTGACTCAGATCTGGCAGGGGATATTGATACCAGGCGGAGTACCACAGGTTATGTATTTACCGTTGGTGGGACAGCAGTAAGTTGGATATCTTGATTGCAAAAGGTGGTTGCTTTATCCACCACAGAGGCAGAGTATGTGGCTGCAACAGAGGCAGCAAAAGAGATGATATGGATGCAACTTTTCATGGAAGAGTTGGGAAAACAACAGGCTGAAAATTACTTGTTTACAGACAGCCAGAGTGCTATACATCTTGCAAAGAATTCTGCTTTGCACTCTAAAACCAAACACATACAGTTGAGGTATCATTTCATTCGGTCAGTGATGGAGGATGGACAGGTAAAGCTGGCAAAGATACATACAGATGTAAATCCAGCGGATATGTTTACTAAGGCGGTGATAAGGGAGAAGCTGAGCTCCTCTTCAGCTTCGGTTGGCCTTCAAGGTTGAATTAAAGTATAAGAAAGCAGCAGGATCCAAGGTGCTTATTTCCAGTGGGAGCTGTAAGTGCAGCGGTGTCGTCCAGGTTCAGTCTCCAAGTGGGAGATTGTTTAGGTGTGGAGCCTGATCAGTCTCCAAGTGGGAGATTGTTGGTATGTGGCGACTGATCATTCTATACTGTACACTCTTCATGTATCCTCGCCGGGGTCCGGGGCCGGGCCGGGTATCCCCCCGAGAAAATTTTTGGCCTGCTTTTTCGCGAAATTACTGAAAAAGGGAAAAATCACAAAAAAGGGAAAAATCCCCGATTTTGTATAACCCTAATTTATAAAGGGTTTAGGATAGAGTTACAGTATTATAAGAAACAAGCGATTATTCGCGATATTGTAATAGGGTTTTACACTGGTTAATGAAATCATTGGATGGCTGCGGTTTGGTGGATGTAGCCCACATTGGGTGAACCACGTTAAATTCTCTGTGTTATTTTTCTGCGTGTTTTACTTCTGGTTTATTTGATAAAATCTGCATTTAGCTTTTAGATATCTGCCATTGAAAACCTAACAAAACTGTCAAAATCAGACACAATACAATCATGTAAATGTCAACACTCAAATTGTGGACAAGAACAAACACCATAGTCCAATCAATCATCAAGCCACAATCATCCAAATTGCTAAAACAATACCAACTTAGTCACTTTATGGTCCCCTTCAAGATGTATCCTTCTTGGAATGGGACCCTGTCAAAATGTCATTTTCTTTTCAAGATGTGTCTTTCTTGACGATAGGCTTCATGAAAATGTCATTTTCCTTTTCAAGATATGTCTTTCCTAATGATAGGCCCCGTCAAAACGTCATTTGCCTTTTCACAATGTGTCTTTCCTAACAACAGGCTCTATGACAATGTCATTTTTCTTTTTAGGATATGTATTTCCTAATGACAGGCTCCATCACATAGTCATTGACATTTTTAGGATGTGTCCTTCCTAATGACAAGAATTGTCAAAATCGTCAAACCGTCAAACTATCAAATTGTTAAACTGTCAAACCATCAAGCACTCAATCTTCGACAAACAAATATTGCCAAACATATTGAATGGCCATTGATTTTGTTGGTCTATTTTGTCTTATCTTTCTATTGTTTTGTCTCTTGGTCATGTTACTAGCTACCTCGAGGATGTCCCATGAAGGATTTAGATGTGTGATGATGTCTCATGACCCGTTTTTCCTTGATTGTTATCTTTGGTGTGTCTTGACAAAAAGACTAGGGCAACTTAGCACTTAGTATGAGTTAGGACATTCCTTGTCTGCAATTGTCTGTTTTCCGCAAGTGGATGACCTTTCACACCTTGGTCTATTTCATATCATGATGTTTGTTGTCCATTTATAACATTTTATCACCCAATGATGATTTTGCAACGCCTATTCGGATATTTGGCAAGATATTGAAGTATTCATTTTTCATCCTAATACCCATCTCTTTCATGCCACCATTTCTTCTATTCCTTCATCCTCTAGTCTTCTCATCCATTTCGAAAGCACACTTGTGTTCTTTGAACCTTACTATCCTCTTGAGGGGGCATACCACTACCTCCTCGTCATCCTTCCTCTCCTTACTTTCACACCCGGGCATATTTTTGACTTGTTTTGTTTGACACAATGCAATAAACTGTGTTATGTCAAAGAGGGGAAAAATGTAGACACATAAAAATGACCTAGTCCCCCAAACTATATTTTCCTATGTCAAACATCCTCCTCACATAATTAAATCATTTAACTATGTCCTAATATCATATTAATTTCTAACTATTCCTCCAAGATTATTTAAATAAATAAATTACATTTATTTATATGTCACTAATCAATCCTTATTCCTAAGTACCAGTTAATAACATTACCATTTATCTTTCAATCAAATAAACTTATTCATTCAACCCATTTTCCATCCCACAAATAAATAATTAAGATAATTATTTATTGCCTCCTATCTTATTCATATTTTTGAAAACCCAAAGTCAACTTTCCTCCATAAATTAAATATTTTCTATTATTCCAACTACCTCTTTTTCTCCACCATTGATTTAATTTCTTTGAATTAAATCTATATCCTTCATTTCAAAGCTTTCCCTAACCCTAATTCTTCTTATCACATTCAATCCTAATCGTTGATCTTAGGGTTTTTATCCACTTCTAATCTTGGACATCCATTCTCAAATTAGAATTCTTTAAAACACACTTTCTCAAGCAATTTTAGACACACGCAAACAGATTTATTTCACCAAGCTTGAGGATTTGAATACTTGAGCACTCATATTACTTCAATATCTTGCTTGTCTTTGGCATAGGTTGTAGTTGCACTTCAAATCTGAGGGAAATTTTACCATTTTCAGCAAGATGGAGAAGGCCAATGGAGGTCATTCGATGGAGGCACGAAGACCAGGTGATGTTATTTCAATACTTATTGCTTGTGATTGTTCTCCATTGTTGATTGGGGTTTTAAGTTATTATGCTATTTAAATTAAGCTGGAATTTTTTCTCTAATATAGGCATAATTCCTCCATTGAATATGTTTTCTTTATTGTGCCCACTTGCATGCTAGCCATTTGTTGTTGCATTTATTGAATTTGTTGAATCAAGGTTTCCATGGGTGATGGTGGTCTATTTTTGGTTGACTTCACATGAGAGGGTCGGTGTTGGTGTTGAATGTGTTGAGATGGTTGTATAACAAATTTTGGTTTTGAAGGTTGGATGTAAATGTTGGGTTCGGGTTGGTTTTTTGTTGAAAAGGATTTTGATTGCCTTGTTAGAAGTGATTTGAACATGGTATTGGTATTGGTATTGGTTATATTTCATGGTGGTGTGTGTTTGGTATGTTGAGGTCATGGTATGAAGTTGGTGTTTGGAGTGACAAATTTTTGTGATGTAGTTTGGTTGGTGTGTTGGAATTGTGGGGTAGATTTGGTACTTGGAGTGAAATGTTGTTGAGATGGAGGTTGTTTGGTGCTGTAGTTTGACCCAAAAGACATGGTGTTTGGTGTAGTGTTGGTCATTTGGGTTGGAATTCTTGATGTGGAAATACAAATACTTCTTGTCATGTGTGGTGGGTCTAGATTTGTATTGGTTGATGGTGTGGTGCTTTGAGTTGATGTGCTAAATAGATTTGAAAATTTCATACCCATGGAACTAGAGGATGAAGCAAATAGATTACTAAATGTGGGATTTGGTCCTTGAGATGTTGCATGTGTTCTTTTGGTACCAAATTTTGGGGGAAAGGGGATCTGTGTAGTTGTCACATTATGTGTTGTTCTCCCAAAAGGAAAACTAGTGTACATTTTTTGTAAGGATGATTGACTTTGTGAAAATGTGTTGTGACTAAGACCTTGAGTTTGTGTTTGTGGTACTCCCTCTACAATTGTAGAAGTGTCAAAATCAAACGGGAGCTTAGCACCCTTCTTGGAAAGTGAAAGAAATTACTTATTAGTATATGCATTGACTAGCTCCTCTACGATTCAGATTATCCTAGCATCTTCGGAAGCCTCTTCAATCTCTTCAAGTGTTAGACCTCGATTAACCTCATTCAACTGAAGATTGAAAAATGGATTTGGAGTTTCAATTTTTGTTGTTTGAGGTTGGTTGATGTTGTCCCAAAGTTCATGTTTCTTGTTGAATTGACATAAGGGTCATATGAGGAATCCATGTCTCTTCGTTTCCTTTGTGACCTGGTCGAGACCATATAAGACTTGTGACCTTTAGATGGTGAGAATTGTGGAAAGTATGTAACTAAGATGGAGATAAAAAATAAGAATGAAAATGGAAGATGGTGACAGTATGCTATGTTTTTTAAATTTTTGGACTATAGGGATGATAATACAAACTATGGCCAAGTTTTTGATATGCACAAGTGATAATGAAGTTGTGACTATGCTTGACATGGATATGTAACCTTGAACCTTAAGAGAGGGTGCTAAGAAAACTATGATGAACCAAAGTAACAATTCCAAATGTTGAGACCTCAAGATGATAAACCAAGATGATTATGATTATTATTTCATAAAGGTTAACTTGAACTAAATACATGAGTTATAGGCCCCACCTAAAGATATGATAGATTCTAGATATGATAAGGTCAAGAAACCTAAGAATGAGACTAATGGTCTGCCCAATAGTATGGAAAGCCTCCTAATATCAAGAATCAGAGATCATGCTCATCTAGAATGGGGTGCATGCAAACTAGGACTATGCAAGATGACCTAAGGAGAATGATAAAAATGCTATGAATGGACTAACTAGACCTTAAACAAGTATCTAATTTGAGTGTACAGACACAGTCTATAAGGAAATTGAAAATTGAAAGTTGGATGTATAGATATTTCCCCAAAAAAATTTATCCTAAAATTTGTGTTATGCTTTTTGGCCCTAATTTGATGTTTTCTAGGTTGTTTTCCATTTTTGGAAAGTTCAAATTTGATCATAAAACACATCAAACACTTGAAAAATAGATTTGGATAATTTTGACTATTTGACTTCTTAGTAAGTGAGTATGTTTGCAATTTTTCTTCTTAAAAACTCGCTTGGCCTTGGTTCACAAACAAAATAAACAAGCACAACCTAGCTAGTAGCAATAGGGTTTTTCTACTAAAGTGGGCTTACCTCACCCCCGAAAGAGTGATTTTAAATTCAAGAAAAAGGACTGGGTGAAGCTAGAGTTTTCCAAAGTCATGGACCACCCTGACACCTCTCACCTTGAAAGGAGTAACTCCAAACAAGGAATCATGCCACCTCAACCAAGAATTGAATGTGGTAAATAACTTTAGGGTACAATTTGCATCCCTTGTACCAACAATAGTAGATGCTCGGCAAGCCTTAGGCTTCTAAAACAAGAGGTTTCTAGTGACTCATTCAACACCAATGGTACAACATCAAACGTGAGACACTAAATCCTCTAGTCAGCAAGATGTGGTATATACACCTAAAATAACATTGGCATGTGTGGCATACTTCATCGAATAGAGTTACTGAATTTTTCCTTCCCCCCTTTGATATAGCTCACCTAAAAAATTGTGCTTTAAGGTTGAGCCCTTGAGTTTTTCACTAGGATATATATCAATGGTAGACCTCTCTAAAAAAAGAGATTGTTGGGTAAGTGCACCAAGATGGTTCCCAAAAAGGGGACTTAAGTGGACAACTTCTTTTTGAAATCAGGAAATACTGACCTTGGACGTGAAATTGAGGGTACTTAGACTCAAAATTTTGAGATGGAACAAAAAGAAGGATCCAAGTGCTCCGAGTCTACTTTCTAAAATACTAATTTATTTTGAAAATGGTTGAGATTAAGGGGTTCAAATGAGGGACATACACAAATTCGTGTTGTTTTTGTCAGAAAAACATAACATAACAACTCTTGTATGACCCTCGTACGGTGAACTTATTTTTAGTATTTTTAAAATCGCAATGGTCAAAAGTTAGCTAACAGTATGTAGTTGAGGCACAATTTTTCTAATAATTTTTTAATGAATATTTGATTTTTTACTAATTTGCGAAGTGGACATTTCCTGAAAAATAGAATTTTGGCCGTGCTACCCCTACAAATTTTGGAAACTAATTGATTATTTTTATTTTTTATTTTTTATTTTTGTAGAATGGAGTCTTGTTTCTAAAAATGTAATTTATTTGTAAAATTGATGAACGGTTAATTTATTATGAAAAAAATACCAAACACTGCTTTTTGGCAAAAAAAAGACATACAGATAAAATAAATTATGGATGAAAGACTTAACATTTTCAGAAAATGAAAAAAATTACATCATTGGATAGCTAAGAGATAACCAAACATTAACCATGTGTTCGATTTTTTTGATATTGAACCACGTGCAATCCTAACGGTGAGCAAAAACTCGATTATGAGAAATATGGTGGATTTTTAAAAAAAATGTCTTTGGTCATTGGGAATGCCCTCCAAGCTTCTAGGTTGGTATTCCAAGGCAAATACCAAGCCTAACGCTCAGGAATTCCCAAAGCAAGATATAACGTGAGCGCATTATAACGCGCTCACGTTATATCTCACTTTTCACATGGTTTTTTGCTTCTGCGGGGAACATGTCAACTAGGTTATAACACAAGCATGTTATAACACGCTCGCTTTATGTCTTCCTTTATGTTAAATGCCAATATATTGAATCTATGCTGATATATTTGTGTTTTGTAAGTACATGTATGTCATGTATGTATGTATGCTTGTATGGATGTAAGATTATATGTTCATATGTATTATGCTTGTATGTATGCATTTATGTATGTCTTTAGATGAAGGGAGAATTTAGAGAGAGAGAGAGAGAGTCTAGAGAGATGGAGAGGGGGTGGAAGTAAGAGTTTAAGAGAGAGGGAGTGGGAGAGAAGGGGTTGGAGTGAGGGGTACTTAGCTAGGTAGGTTGGGAGGGATAGAGGGAGGTAGAGAGAGAGGGGGGGCTGGGAGAGAGAGAATTGAGGGAAAGGGAGAGGGAGAGGGAGAGAGAGGGGGGGGAGAGAGAGAGACAGAGAGAAAGAGAGAGTTATGTAGGTAGGGTGCCAAAGGGAGAGAATTGAGAGTGTGAGGGGGGTGAGAGGGAGACACTTGAGAGATAGGTAGTGAGAGGGAGTGTGAGAGAGATGGAGTGGGAAAGAGAGGGAGTGGGAGAGAGAGGGAGTGTGAGTGAGAGACCTGAGAGATGGAGAGGGTGTGGGAGGGAGTGACCTGATAGAGGTAGAGAAAGAGGGGGGTGGAGTGAGAGGGACTTATCTAGGTAGGGTTGGAGGGATAGATAGAGAGAGGGGAGAGAGAAAAAGAGAGAGTTACCTAGGTAGGTTACCAGAGGGAGAGAGGGGGTGGGAAGGAGAGACATGAGAGAGAGGGAGAGAGAGGTAGTGGGAGAGAATGGGATGGAGTGGGAGGGACATAAAGAGAGATTGATAGAGGGAGCAAGATAGGGTGGTAGGGATTGATTGAACGAGAGGTACACAGAAAGAGGGAGATGGTAGATAGAGACAATTAGAGAGGGTAGGATGGAGGGAAGGAGGGAGAGGTGAGATGTATAGATAGAGAGAAAGTGATAGGGGTTGAGGGTATAGGGTTGAGGGATTAGGGTGGAGGACCTATAGGGTTGATGGTTTCTAGGGTATTAGGGTTTAAGGTTTGAGGGTTGAGGGAATAGGGTCAATGGTAGAGGGTATTTGGTTGAGGGTATAGGGTAGAAGTTTAAGGGTTTAGGGTTGAAGGGTTAGGGTTTAGGGTTTACTTGGTTGAGGGTAGAGGTTTTAGGGTATAGGTTTGAGGGTATATGGTTGAAGGATTAGGTTCAGGGTCCAATGTAAGGGGTAGAGGGTTTAGGGTTTAAGGATTGAGGGTTGAGGGATTAAGGGTTGAGCATTTAATGTATGCAGTAAAGGGTAGAGGGTTTAAGGGTTGAGGGTTGAAGATTGAGGGTTTAACGTATAGGGTTGAGGGTCCAATATATAGGGTAGAGGTTATAGGGGTTGAAAGATTAAATGTTGAGGGTTTAGGGATTAGGGTAGAGAGTTTTCTTGGATTTCATGGTATAAGGGTTGAGGGATTAGGGTTTAGGGTAGAGAGTAGTGGGTTGAAGGTTGAGGGTAGAAGGTAGAGGGTAGAGGGTTTAAAAATTTAGGGTTTAAGGGGTTAGGGTTGAGGGTCGAGGGCTTAGGATTGAGTGTTTAAGGGTTTAAGGGTTGAGTGTTTAAGAGTCAAGAGGGTTGAGGAATTAGGGTATAGAGTTTACTAAGTGGGTTTAAGGGTTGGGGGATTAGGGTTGAGGGTAGAGGATTGACGGTAGAGGGTAGAGGGTAGAGGGTTTACAGGTCAGGGTTTAAGGGTTTAGGGATGAGGGATTAATAGGTTATAGGGTAGAGGTTATAGGGGTTGAGGGATTAGAGTTTAAGGGTTGATGGTTGAGGGATTCAAAGGGTATAGGGGTTGAGGGATTAAAGTTGAAGGGTTGAGGGTTGAGGGTTGAGGGATTAAGAGGGTATAGGGGTTGAGGGATTAGGGTTTAAGGGTTGATGGTTGAGGTTTCAAGGATTAAGAGGGTATAGGGGTAGAGGGATTAGGGTTGAAGGGTTGAGAGTTGAGGGTTCAGGGATTAAGAGGGTATAGGGGTCAAGGGAATAGGGTTTAAGAGTTGAGGGTTTAGGGATTAAGAGGGTATAGGGGTGAGGGATTAGGGTTTAAGGGTCGAGGGTTGAGGGTTGAGGGTTCAAGGATTAAGAGGGTATAGGGGTAGAGGGATTAGGGTTGAAGGGTTGAGGGTTGAGGGTTGAGGGATTAAGAGGGTATAGGGGTTGAGGGATTAGGGTTTAAGGGTTGAGGGTTGAGGGTTGAGGAATTAAGAGGGTATAGGGGTTCATGGATTAGGGTTTAAGGGTTGAGGGTTGAGGGTGTATACACCTAAAATTGGTCTGGAGCATCCGATTAATTAAATATGAATTATTTGATTAATTATCCTAATTTCCTCTATTCTTGAATAAATATAAATATTTATTTATATAGTTCACATTTAATATTCATCTTAATTAAATAAACAAAATTAAATACTTTGTTCAATTTAATTATCATTTCCCTATTTCAATCTATCACATCCATCTTAAATTAATTAAATAAAGACAAAAACACTTTATTGATTAATTGCCATATTCTTTTGTCTAATTTAATAAACAACTATCCTATAGTTTGTTTTATTAAATTATTTATTTTTCTTTTGCTAATTTAAATAAATCAAAATATTTGAATTATTGCACAAAGAATATTCCATCTATATTCTCTCAAAAATGAATTAGATATCCTATGTCTAAACTATGTCTAATTTATGTCAAAATCATGTCTAAATTAATTGATTGAAACTTCACAGGAAGTTTTGGAGACAAATTGGAGATAAATTTGGTATTTGATCTCTCAATCCTCCTCCATCAATTCTTCCTCTTCTCTTGCCTGGTGTTTTCATGGGTAGAGAAAATCTCCATCTTTCTCTCAATCTCTTCAATCTCTCACCATTCAATTCTCCAAATTGAATCCAAGCCTTTCAAAGCTTTCCCTGTGCATTTCTAGAGCCAGGAAATCTATAAATACAACCTCATTCAACCAAGAAAAGGATCCAGATTATCAAGCTTTTGCACTCTTACTCTGCAGGAATTCAAGCATCAAACATTCACACATCAAGCATATTCAGCAAGCAAGCTTCAACCATGGCTACCTCTTATAGCTACAATTATCTGTTTCACATCAATATCATGCTAGTTTAATTGATTTATCATTTAGCATTATATTATCATCATCTCGTTCTTCAAATAGTCATTTTAACAGTCTTATTTGCTTACACAATCTGAGAGCAATTTAGATTTAATAAATCTTTGGAGATAGAGAGCAATAGGACACTTTCAATTGATTACTTTGTTGAATTGATTCAATTTGTTTAATCATTGATATAATGTCATATTAAGAAGTGTTTTAATCTTATTCACATATTACATGCTTACAATTTGGTGCCCACCATGGGGCATTAACCCTGATTTTATCAAAATTGTCAATTTTTTGGAAAGTGTCACACAGGTTCTTGACGTGTTTTTCTTGTAGCACTTTCATTAAAAGTTTTAGTGCTTTTGGTCTCTATTTTAGCACTTCTAGTCATTGTTTTAGCGCTTTTGACTTTAGCGCTTCTGATCACTATTTCAGTGCTTTTGGGTACTATTTTAGCGCATCGGGTGTTCTAGCGCTTCCATGCCAAACTTCGGCGCTTCGGGGTCCTGTTTTAACGCTTTCGGGTTTTAGCGCATCAAGTAACTGTTTTAGCGCTTTGGTGCAATATTCCAGCGCTTTTGTAAAAATCAGTCTGGATCCGACACATCTGCGGCCATATTTTAATTTCTTTCATAGTTGGACTAAAATTGATCAATCTAGGATAGTCACTTCAAAATTTTCTAAAATTAATCAATCTAGGATAGTCATTTCAAAGTTGGACTAAAATTGATCAATCTAGGATAGTCACTTTCTTGTTTTTCTTAAAGAAAATCTATCAATCCTAGGATGGTCATCACATTCTTATAGTAGAATTTAAAAAGAACATCATGATTTATGTTGAGCAACACCTTCACATAGATTAGAAAATTTATTTTTGGGCTTTTAAAACAAGACAAACTTATATGTTGTGCTTGTGGTGATTAGGCTTATGCTCTCCCCTTAACTCGGTGACCAAAGTGCCAGATTCACTTTTATTTCATGCCATTTACGCTTTATTAAATCCTTTAGCATGCCTGCCATAGTGGGAAAAAGTACTCACCCTATGGGAACGACCTAAGTGGGAACAACCAAAGCTAGGTTATCCAACCCACTATAATAAAAATGCAAGTTGTTGATGAAAGTCCAACTTGACGATAGTGAGCAAGATAACCATCCCCAAAATCTTTGTTCTAAAGATTGGGAGGTCTCTTGAGGGAGTTTATCTATTTGTCGCACCGAACGGAACCCTATCTACGAACCATAGAGTAGTTTCTCGCCGAGTCAGTATCCATACATTTTCATACTCACAGTGCAAGGGGAGGGAAGAATCTTCCCCCAAGACACTCACCATATAATTACCAAGGACCGCTTGCTCAAGGGATTTGGTATCCACTTCCGTCACTTTGAGTACGCGCCTGGTAACGACAAAAACATGGGCACCCTCTAGGGGGTGACATGGCTGTGTGAGTCAACGTAATTGTAAGATGTGGGCTATGAGGATAATGATGACCTACTTGTCCTTAAGTGTGAGTCTATTTGATTTGTGTACAATTTGTCAAAACAACCCGTCAAAATCAATAAAGATCATTCGTGATTTTTGAACATACACAATCTTTTCAGTTTTAAAACACTTATTCAAAATTGCTTTCCGTGTTTTCACAAATTCATTTAAATCAGATTAAAGATCATCCTAAAAACGTCAAGTCAAAACAAATTAGAAAATCCATGCTGTGAAAGTGGAAGTCCACCACGTTTGTTAAGAGAAAAATCAAGGTTACAAGGCCCAAGCAACCTCTCGGTTATAGAAATAAATTGAGAAAACAATGTTTTCTATATCAAAATTGAAAACTATTCTTACAACATAGAACATTCATTCACCGATATCACGATTTTGCTAGGGGTCACTCTTTAGATTATGCGGTAGAACCGCTCTATTCACGAGCCTTCTTTCAAAGAAGAGCTCTCACACAATTCCACAACCGTAGTCAACAGATTTATCCTTCATATCTTCCATAGTCCTTGATATAGTATGCCACAAGGCTAGACCAGATTCTACAATAGAGAAAATTAAACTTTTGTTTTAAGCATTCTGGAAAACTGTTTCAGTGCTTCTGGTCACTGTTTTAGCGCTTCTGGGAAATAGCACTTTTGGGCAATGTTTCAGTGCTTTAGGTCTATATTTTAGCGCTTTCGGTAAAGTAGCGCTTCTGTCACATTTTATAGCACTTTCGGGAAATGTTTCAACGCTTTCAGTAGAATAGTGCTTTCATCAAATTCTACAGTGCTTCCAAGCACTGTTTCAGCGCTTCGGTCATCTATTTTAGCACTTCTGGATTTTGTTCCAGCACTTCTGGTATGTTTTAGCACTTTTAAAATAAAGACTTCAATATTTTTACCAGTCCACCAGTCTGTCATTTTATCCACATTTTTCATCAGAATCAAATTTCTTCTTATCAGAATCATTGTCTAGGAATCAAAGTTAGAAAGGTTTATACAAATATCCAAACTTATCAACTGAAACAAGATCTTGCAAATCACAAGTGTCAAAATCAAATACACAATCAATTACTACATTGAAGTTTCATTATCAAGATACTATCATCCTTCATCATGAAACAAAGTATAGCGATTAACTTTTTAAATATTGTCTCATCAATAAGATAGGTCATCTTATTCAACTTTATTTAAAAAGGTTCAATTGACACTATCCCACACATAAGATCAACATTTCGGAAGAAAGGGCAAAAATTTGTATGCCAATTTTAACTAGGTACCAAAAACAGAGACTCTTAGAGCAAGAAATTTTAAAATCAAAAGCAATGGCAGAGGAAAATCCTTGGAACAACCTAAACCAAAATGATAAAAATGAAATAACTCTAGAGGACATCCAAGCAGCTCAACAAGATCCCAAGTTCCATATATTTATGGAAAAGATTCTAGAACAAGATATGGAAAAATATCTTTTGATGTTGGTTGAATCAGGGGCCAAACTTCCCAAAGACTTTGACATAAACAGTCTAAAGGAAGCACCTACCACAAGTGAGGCTGAAATTTTACAACCAACACAAACAATAGATCCAGTTGCTGCTTTAACATCTCAAATGCAACTATTACAATAGAAAATACAAGATATCACGCAAGGGACTACCAAGAGATATGCGATACAGGACATTTGTCCTTATCCCTTCGACACAATGGTCAGCTTGATACCTTTTCCAAGACATTGTGAGATCCCAAAATACGATAAGTATAATGGTAGAACGGATCCAATCGATCACATCAGAGAATTCAAAACAATGAGTCTTGAGTTTGCACAAGAAGAGACATATTTAATGCGACTATTCCCAAGGAGTTTGGGAGGATCATGCATGGAGTGGTTTTCAAAGTTAAAACCCGGTATTAGAACTTTTGAGGAACTCATCAACAAATTTATCTCCCAATACTCCTTCAACATCCAACATGATGTAACAATCAAGGATCTTTATAATCTAAAGCAAAACAAGGGAGAAACATTCTTGTTTTTTGTCCAAAGATGGCGATGCTTGTTTGCTAGGTATCCAAGATCAATTCCTGAAGAGGAAAAGATGGAGTTATTCATTGAAAACTTGATGGAAGAAATGAGTTATAGATTGGAATTACAATGTCCTCCAACATTTGAGAAAGTCATCGAAAATGGTCTTAAACTCGAAGAGGCGTTAGTCAAGAGAGGAGTTATCAAACATTTTAATGATAAAACAAACACAAGTAACTCCTCAAATCAATACTCAAGCAGTGAGAAACCGAAATTCTGGCAAAAGAATCACAACACGACTATCAACGAAAGAACAAATGATCCTCAAAACATCAAACCAGTTTTCAATTTGACCGCATCCACATCAAAAAATTAGAACAACGAGAAAAATTTCAACACGAATACCATACAAGGTAATGAAATCATAAAACCACATTTGTATCAAACACCATCAAATCGGCGAAGGTTTACACCTTTGGGTCAATCAATGGAATCCACAATGAAGGAACTAGTTACCAAAGGCCTTCTCACTACATGTGAAGCTAGGTTCTGGGACCCAAAAGTCAAACCATCATGGTGGAATGATGCTGATTACTACAATTTTCATAACAACAAGGGTCACAAAACCAATGACTGTATGGAGTTGAAGCATGCAGTACAAGATTTGGTGGACAGCAACAAAGTGTATGTGGAAGGACCTCAAAATAACAATGATCATTCGGCCTTCAAAGATCCTTTGCCCAATTATGACAAAGGTGCATCATCCTCAAACAACAAAGGAAAGAATGCCAATCATGTCTATGACACAACAATCTTGTGTTTATTTGAAGTCAAACATAATCATGCAGTTAGTGATAACATCGATGAGAACGAAACCAACAACATTACCTCTTTGGATTTACTCCCAAGCATGCAAAACTCTAATAATCAAATAAACGTCTTAAAAATCAGAGAAAATCAAGAACATCAACCAACCAATGTGTTAACTAGGGGACAATCCAAGGTAATGTTAAAAGGAATTGGCTCCACACATGCAGTTCCACCTCCATCACATTATGATGTTATCAATCAAATGCACAACATCCCCCAAGAGAATCAAGAACATCAATTGGCAAACATCATGACTAGGGGGCAATCCAAGGTAATATTAAAAGGAGTGGGATCTCAACGTGCGGTTATGCCTCAATCTCATTATAATATTATCGATCAATTACAAAACATCCCCATGCAAATATCAATACTGGAGCTCCTTAAGTTGTCACCATCACATAAAGAAGTTCTCAAACAAGCATTAGTTGCCACAACCATACCAAAGAATCTAGATGTTTGTCAATTCCAAGCTATGGTGGGACACCTGACTACCCCACATTGTCTGTCATTCTCTGAATAAGATGATGTCTCATTAAACCATCCGCATAACACAACATTGCATATCGAAGTATGTATCCATAATCATCGCGTTAAGAGAGTTCTAATAGATGGGGGAGCTAGTTTGAACATTTGCACCCTCAAATTAGTCTGTGCACTAGGATATTTCGACGACGCTATTGATGCTCGAAGGAAAATGACCATCAAAGCATATGATGAGGAAGAAAGATCGTCCCAAGGTTTAATTGTATTACCCATTCAAGTGGGACCCATGATCAAGCATATAGCATGTCAAGTATTGGAAAGAGAGTTGACATACAACATACTCTTAGGACGACCCTGGATTCATGAAATGCAGGTCGTACCTTCTACATACCATCAATGCCTAAAGTTTCTAGTAAATGGACAAGAAGTGACTATAGCTGCTGATTATAATCATCCACAACATTGTGACACTTTGAGAGTATCTCAAGAAAACTTTGTCCCTCACAACAGGGAAGCTTCAAGTTCAAAGACATCAAAGGAAGAACAACGTCCGAGCATCACTACCAAGTGGGTGCAAAAGAAAGGTAAAGAAAAGGAAACGATTCATGTTGAAACAAACAATCTAGATACACAAAATTCTCTATCAGACAAATTTCAAAAGCAAGTTCAGTTGACAGATAAAGGAATGGGACAATACTCAATGGAGCAATCGCTTAACTTATCACAGTTAATGCCATCTCCTACGAAATATGGTCAACCATAAATGATCAAACCTCCAACATCTTTACCTAGCACAACTCTTCAAGAAACATTTGTAAAATCTGGAACCATAGTAGAAGAAACAGACAACAAAGCAATCCTGGATTGGATTTACAAGGATGAAGAAACATCAACATCAGAGATCGGTATCAAAAATATTAGCATCAACATAGACAAGTATGGAAAAGGAAAGGCTATTCTTGAAAAGATGGGTTATGAAGGACAAGGGCCTGTGGGATTAAGAAAGGAGGGAATCTCAAAACCTATCACACCTCTCACTCTCCACACAAAAGAAAAGCTAGGACTAGGATACTCTGAAGAAGAGAAGCAAGAGATAACAAAGATGGCTGTAGAAAATATCCTTCACTTTAGAGATGGTTTTGAAACAGACTCAAATGAATATGAGTGGGCATTACCTTGTGATCTACTTTTCATTGATATTCCAGTCGATGTGATTCACAAGTATGCACCTACACATGAGGAGGGACAAGGCTCTGGGTCTAGACCATTCATCGCGGGTTCACTAAATATTGATGACTCTAGTGACGACGAACAGACTTTGAGTGAACTAGATGATTTCGAAGAGGGTACCATCATGGATCTCAATATCCCAAATGACAATTATGACAATATTGCTGTCCTCACACTTACTTCCATTGACCTAAATCAATCTAATGATACCATGCCATTAATCCATCCTGAACTCATTGACTGAGAACCAATCGAACCTTTGGATATACCAATATTTACAAATGATGATGCCATCATAAAATTCCTATGCCATGCCGAACCTAGTACAACTTCTAATTATAATACTCATAACACCGTGACTCGACAGGAGGGTGTCAAATCTTCCATTTGCAAAAATAACAATAGGGAAAATAGATCTAATGGTGAAAACCGTTCAATGGCAGCATTAGATCTAGAAAAAGTAAAAATAAAGAACGCATCTAACAGTGAAAACCTTTATGAGGCACTGAAGGATGGAGGGTTTGACACTCTTTTGGAACACTATCATGAAAGATCATCAGTCCTAGTAGAACTGACATAATTTGTGAATATTGGCACTGGAGACAAAGCACAAATCTTACATTTGGCGGAATCTATGACATAATAGGAAAGACCAGAATTCATCCAATTCTTCAAACAAAGAAGCATGAACTTCGCTTGGTCATATTTCGATATGCCAGGTTTAGACTCAAATCTGCTTATGCATCACTTATCTTTGCCTACAGGAATCAAGCCTGTCAAGCAAAAGTTACGAAAAAATGCATCCTCACATTGCATTGATGGTCAAAATAGAGCTAAAGAAATTATTGGATGCTAGATTCATACGGTCTATAGATTATGCTGAATGGATATCAAATCTTGTACCTATTTCAAAACCAGACAATAGTATTAGAATATGTACAGATTTCAGGGACTTGAATAAAGTGTGTCCGAAGGATGATTTTCCACTACCAAACATAGACATCATCGTGGACTTAACAGCTGGGCATGCCATGTTGTCGATCATGGACAATTTCTTAGGATACAATCAGATAAAAATAGCTCCAGAAGATTAGGAAAAGATTGCTTTTACATGCCCATGGGGAAACTTTTGCTAGAATGTCATGTCATTTGGTCTAAAGAACATAGGAGCCACTTATCAAAGAGCAATGACGACAATATTCCATGATATGATGCACACCTTAATGGAGGATTATGTGGATGACATCTTGGAAAATTCTACTACTAGGGAAGGACATCTGCATATCCTAGATAAAATCTTCACATAGATGGAGAAATTCAATGTTAGGTTAAACCCTAAGAAATGTGTCTTCGGGGTTACATCAAAAAAGTTGCTAGGGTACATTGTCTTAGAAAACGGCATTGAGGCGGATCCAAAAAAATTCAAAGGTATAATGGAGATGCCACCTCCTAGGAACATAAGTCAACTCCGATCACTATAGGGAAGGCTCCAATCAATCAGAAGATTCATCTCCCAGCTGGCGAATAAAAGTCATCCTTTCAATCATCTATTGCATAAAAACATTATTTTCAAGTGGGATGAGAGGTGTGAAGAAAAATTCGATCAAATCAAGCAATATCTAATGTCACCACCCATTCTCATGCCACCAACAGAAGGAAGGCCACTCATACTATACATTGTTACAACAGATATCTCATTGGGGGCACTTTTAGCACAAGAGGATAATGAAGGGAAAGAACGCGCCATCTACTACATCAGTAGAACTTTAAATGGATATGAAATAAACTATACATTCATAGAAAAATCTTGCTTAGCAGTGGTGTTTGCTACTCAACAGTTGAGACACTACATGCTGGCTCATACAATCAGGTTAATTGCAAAGATCGACCCTTTGAAGTATCTATTAAGTAAAGTTGCCTTAACGGGTAGACTGGCAAAATGGGTTATGCTCCTAAGTGAATTCGACATTCAATATGTCAAAAGAAAGGCAATCAAGGGACAAGCAATCACTGAATAGCTAGCTGAAGCTCCTCTACCAGATGATCACCCAATGACAATGGAATTTCCAGATGCAGACATTATGACAGCAATGCCCCAACAATGGATACTATATTTTGATGGATCATATACACAATGAGGATCAGGAGTAGGGATTTTGTTCATCTCCCCCAAGGACACACAATTCTAAAATCATATAGACTCATGTTTTAGTGTACAAACAATGTGGCGGAGTATGAGGCATTGATTATTGGGGTCACAATAGCAATTCGCTAGAAAATCACAGATTTATAGGTATATGGGGACTCTCAATTGGTTATTTACCAAGTAAATGATGAATATCAAACAAAGGATGAAAATTTGATGCCTTACAAGCAGAAAATAGGTAATCTAAAATAGTCCTTTGTCAATATCAGGTTTGATCAGATTCCAAGAGCAGAGAACAAAGCTGTAGACGCTATGGCTGCAATTGCTTCATTACTACAGTTGCCTGAGAAGCGTGTTTGTTATGAGTTTATGGTAGAACAAGTATCCTGTCCTTCCCATTATCAATCAAAATCCACTACCATATGCCATATAGAAACCACTGAACCCTCCATCTACGAAAAAACCTATGCTTACCTGAAAGATGATATTCTTCCTCCGTATCTTTCCAGGAACCAAAAACGGAACTTTATCCACCAATTCACCCGACATACATTAATCACAGATGTCCTTTATCATCGAGGTCTTGATGGTACCCTACTCCGATGTCTAGAATGCAATGAATCTAAAACAGCCCTATGAGAAGTTCATGAGGGTATTTGTGGTACTCACTCGAGTGGAATAACTCTAGCTAAGAAACTCCTCCGTTTGGGATATTATTGGTCGTGCATGGAGAAAGAATCATATCAATTTGTCAAGAAATGTCAAAAATGTCAGGTTCATAGTAATTTGATTCATGCACTAGCACAAGAACTGCATCCCTTCACATCAACATGGCCTTTTTATCAATGGGGTTTTGATCTAGTAGGGAAAATCAATCCATTTTCATCTAATGGACACAAGTTCATTATCACAGCTACCGAATATTTCACAAAGTGGATTGAAGTAGTACCTCTTACTACAATCACTGGGAAGCAGATTTCCTCTTTCATCTTGAATTACATCATATGTCCATATGGAATCCCTCAATCCATTATCACTGATAATGGAAAATCGTTCAAAAATCAAGATGTCAAGGAGCTGTGTGATAAGTTTCATATTCAACATCGGTTTTCAACACCATACTATCCACAGGGGAATGGCCAAGCAAAAGCCTCAAATAAGACCATACTCAAAATTCTCAAAAAGACGGTTAATGATGTTGGACGTGATTGGCATGTTCAACTAAATCCTGCACTATGGGCCTACAAAACAAGCATTAGAACACCAATGGGAGCTACACCATTTGCTTTGGTATATGGATTAGAAGCCATATTTCCCATTGAAGTTGAAATTCCATCCCTTTGTGTATCACTCAGAGGTATCATTTCAGATGAAGACTACAGGGTATCTAGACTGGAGGAACTAGAATTGTTGGATGAGCGTCGTCAACAAGCTATTAATCATCTAACAACTTATCAACAAAGGATGTCAAGAAGTTACAATCACAGGGTAAAACTGAGGGTCTTTCAGGTTGGTGACTTAGTATTAAAGGAAAACCCTAGGAATCAGCAAGACAGAGAAAAGAAAGGAAAATTTGAGCCTAACTGGCTTGGTCCATTTGTCGTCATATCAGTGTATGGATCAGGAGCATATCAACTATCAACATTAGAAGGGGATCTATTTGATGAACCTATCAACAGTATTCATCTCAAAAAATTCTATGCTTAAAATCTCCTAGTGCATGGGGAAAACTACTAAAAATTGTTTCCTTGGTGAAAACCTGACAAACAGGCATCTTGGCAAACACGAAAAAAAAAGAAAAAAAATAGAAAATACAAAAAAAGAAAGAATGAAAAATGGAAAAATGAGAAAAACACAAAAACACAATGGGTGTAATCAAAGCATGTGGTGAAAACCTGGAAATAGGCGTCGTATGTGATTCTAAGATCAACTTTCCCATCTATTTGGATATATATCAGGATCATTAGTCTGCCAGTCAGTATCATTTCATATCATATCATTCGTCTAGCCATCTTTGCATCCATCTCAACATCATTTTCAAATAGTCAACATATCACTCTATAGCTTGGGGGAAACATCTGGATAACATTAGGGACAATACAAACATATCAATTTCACCAATCTGGGAACACAACAGTATGGCAGAAAACTGAAAACAAAATCAAAGCCCAATATCAATCATCATCAGATGAACATCAACCATCCATATCGTATCAAAAATCCAAGAAACATGTCAAAAAGGGAAAATCTAAAAAAATAAAATCCAAAAACATAGGTTTGTGTCAGTCGAACTACGTGGTCTCTGCGTGTGTAATGTAGGCGAGGCTAATCTTTGATCAGCCCCCGAGGCCCCTAAGAAAGGTTAGTAGGTTAGGTCTTTAGTCAAAATCTCAAAAATCCAAAAACATGTCAAAATCAGGATGGATGATCTAAAATCTGAATAATGAATGAAACACTCTAAGTAAAAAATGGAAATTGTACTTTTTGATTATCATTTCTTTGGAGTAACTCAATGATGTATTGAACTAGAGGAACAAGGAAAAAAAATGATATTTTTTTTTGTCTATTGTCTGACGTTAATCATATAAATGTATGAAGGTTCGTATATAGCATCTCAGCCCAACAACTAGTACGAGTCACGGGGGCTTCTCAACCCGGGTTTCGCTCCATCACGGGTGGGTGGGAAGCGGGTGGGGGGGAATGAAATTCTAGTTTGCTCTTCCAACCCCTCGCCACCCCTCTCTAGAAATGGGCCGCCCATTAGCCGAGTAGGGGCCACAACTCAACTTATTCTATGCTTTCGAGCGCCCCTAGTGGCCCAACCTCCCTATGCTTTCTACTGGCTGAGTGCCAGTCGTAACAGTCGATGGGTTCCCCTGGGACCGAGCTGTCACTTCCACCCTGCATGCAGGGTGGGGGGTTATATTGCCTCCCACCCACCCCTGATTATTGCTACCCATAGGTCTCCACGCTTTGGGGAGGTGAAGGATGGCCATGTTACGTATAGAATCTGGCCTTTCTCGAGCCCCTCCCACACCAGCCCTTCGTGCGGGACCGACCTTTTCGCCCAGGGGTGGGTGGGTATAGGCAATAGGGTGAGAAAGCCCCCCCCCCGGTGGGGTCCGCCGCTACGGGTGGGACTTGGACGGGTCGCTATGCCTTTGTTTGGCGCTTTGCTGCTGGGGTTTGTTTCGGGACCGACCTGAGGCCCCGTCGGTCCCGAAGGGCATGGTCGGTGGGGTTTTCAATATGGTCGGCTGCCGAAGGCAGGCAACAAAACCCCACCGACCCCACCCTACGGGGCACCTTGGGTGGGTGGCAATAGGGAGGTCGGTCCCGAAAAAAACCATTGTCGGGGGATGTGCTATGCAAATGTATCACCGATGACATTCAAAATTCACACATTAAAATGATTAATCACTGTTTGTTTACGCAATGAATGCTCAGGTCATCTCGGTTCAATTATACCTAGATGCTTGTGTTCAATTGCAATATCAAAAATCATGAAAGAAGTACTCAGGTCGTCATTGGTCTAACACATACCATTGACGCTTGTATTTACTTTCAACATTCAATAAGGCTCTATGATGATACCAAGCATAAAAAGATTGTTAAAATGACATTTGTTTTGCATATCGTTGCATGATTAAATTAGATTGCATTCATCATCATTCATTATCTGTAGATTTTTTGTTGCATAAAGGATTCCAATCAATGATTATCTAATCTATAAATAAGACTGAGTATACTTGACATAAAATCATCAAAAACATGTAAAAATCATCTACCAACATCATATGCATACATCATTTATCATCCATAAATTTAAACAAAGAAATCATGTCATTCTTATTATTACAGCCATCAAAGATCATTCATCATAAGATCATTCCATAAGTAAAAAGCATTTATCCAACCATCCAACATATTATCACATTACATCATTTGTCCATATCTCATATTCTACACATGCATTTATCGTTGCATCATTGCATTCAAATAAAATCATTCATATACATCATCACATTTAGATTTACATCATCACAAAATCATATAATACAAGCATCCATCACATAGAAATCATAAAGCCATCGTCATATCACATCAATTGCGTCTCATATATATATCACAAATGTCAAGTATACAATGAAGTCTGGTCTACAAAATACATGATCAACAATGAGCTACAATCATAATATACATCATAGAAATCACAATGGCATCTACGACCTGCTACTACCAAAGTGAGCAGGCCTAACGGGACCCGTACCACCACCACCTCCAGATGGACCTGGATCTCTGGAATCTCTATGTGGAGGTTGTGTCACCCCCTCACTGACTGTCCGTGTATGAGTCCGCCCAGATCTCGATGGGGCATAACTGACTCGATGCTCGACAGGCACTGCATCATGATATCGACCTCTATAGAAATCTTCCTCTCGTCCAACCCATAGAACCTCTCTCATATAATCACCTATGGAGGTGCCATCGGCCAATCTCTAGAGAGTATCCGCTGTCTCCTGTGCCCTCTCGGCAATCTGCCAAGCACTGTCTCGCTCAACTATCAGGGTATCAACCTATGTCTGCAAGGCGGCTAACTGCCCCTGAACCTGTGCTAAGGCTTATGCATGAGCCTGTGCCTAGGCCTATATCTATGTCCGAGTCTGTACAAGTATACCCCGAGCCTGTACCAACTGCCCCTGTAAAGTTTGGACCTATGCCTGAAGCCCAGCTATCTGTCTCTGCTGCCCGACTGTCGGCACTGTCAATGCTTGCCTCTTGTGAGGTCTACTAGAAGAAGGTGCACTGCTGATGCCTGGCCCTGCCCCTCTGTATCCTCCACTACCACCATCACTATCATCACTGTTGCTACTCTCTTCACTGTCGCTCTCTGAGCTACTACCGGATGAAGAATCATATCCATCCCCACTACCTGTAGAACCCTCTACCACATCCTCCTCTACAGGTAAAGGTGCTGGCTCATCAGGAATAGTAATATGAGGATGGGGGACCAAGGCCAAGAAAGTTGCATACTCCTCTGTCACAGCTGCCTCAAAGATATCTCTCCACATGTCCCAGGGAGATGGTTGTAATACTCTATACCCCTCTACAAGAACATCATATGACAGTGTAGGACCCCAATCAGGAATATCCATCTATCGTCATGCATAGTGGGCTACTCCCTGTGGCATGCACTAAACAATTCCATACTGTCTGTATACCTGAAGGAGCAAGAATCTCTCAAGAACAAATGGAGTCTGACCGATGAGATACATAGAATCACACAAGAACCCCAACATTGCACCATCCTCATCCCACTCCTCGTAGTGAAGGTATGGACGCTAGATAACTGTCTCAGTGTCATCAAACACCCATCTCCAATGCTCTAACTTTCCCATCCAGGCCTATGTGAATCGACCACTGTATCGGAAAACATACGGTCTGCCGGCTGATCTGTCTACAACTAGAAACGGCCGACAAATAGCAAAATGCTCCCAAGCCCACACCTGTAGCAGGGTCATCCCTGCTGATAAACTACATGCATCTAGGTATACAACCGAGTGTAGATCATGATAAAGATGCACTAACATGCACATCCCCCACGCATATCTAGTACCATGTACCATCATGCTCTCTAGAGTCCTACCCTAGCCGATGAGGAATCCCTTTGACCTGCGATCAGGGCAAAGGAAACCTCCAATGAATCCAGCTAGCACTGTTGGTAGTGTCACATAGGAATCTACAATCCTCCACCATTGAATGCTAGGACCCGCTATGTCCTGATCCTAAAATACTCTGCCGAGAGCATCTCTGCTGCTGGTCCCATGAGAATCATATGTAACAATCTCCCCCATGAACGGAATGTGCAATATACACCACACATCCTCTAGTGTGACTGTCATCTCGCCGGTGGGTAGATGAAAGGTGTTGTGGTCACTATGCCACCTCTCATCCAACGCAATCAACAAACCTCGATTAATCCTAATCTGGGGCATATCAAACAAACTCGTAAGGCCACAATGGCCTATCACCTGAAGCTCATCTGGTGTCAGATGAGGTATCAAGTCTGTAGTTTGAGGAAATCTCTCTCGCATTTGGAGAGTACCCAGATCCTCCTATAATCAAAACAAAAAAAATCTACAATCAGTGAACTATGTCAAGAGATCACAGGTCATTCTACTATCAAGTCTATTTCAAAAGCTTTGGTATGAATTTTCAATCAAAATTCATAGGCGAACATCAAACCTCACCTATCATGAGGTTCTCAAATCATCAACAAACCTCACCTATCATGAGGTTCATCAAAACATTATCTAGATCTCGCCTATCATGAGATTTATCAGATATTGAATAATTTCCTTGCCTATCATGAGGATCATCAATAAATAGGATTTTTTTTCTCGCCTATCATGAGAGTTAGTCTTATTTAAATCATCAAATCCAACATCAAGAATGTGGATTGTCAATCATACCAATCCGAAGAATGGACATGATCGGAATTGACGAAATCAAGGTTTACTAAGTCAAAACTTCAATTCTGACATGGAAGCGCTAAAACAGGCTTCCTAAGTGCTAAATCCCAAAAGCACTACTTTATCATCCAAAAGCGCTAAATCAGAAACCCAAAGCGTTAAAACCTTGAAAGCACTATTTCAGCAACAAGAAGTGCTAAAACATGCTTCTGAAGTGCTAAAAGTCCCGAAGCGCTACTTTTCTGCATCAAAGTGCTACAACAATCCGTCAAAGTGCCACTTTATCAAAAGCGCTAAAACAAACCCTGAAAGCACTAATTCACCGACTCAAAGCGCTAAAAGTCTCAAAGCACTAAAATTCGGCTTCAAAGCGCTAATTCTTGACTCCTAAGCGCTAAATAACTGGAAGCGCTACTTTACAAACTAGAAGCGCTAGAGTTTTAAACGCAAGCGCTAAAACTCAAAGCACTAAAATACCTACTGGAAGTGCTACATCGGAATGTAAGCACTACAGTGCGGCTTTAAAGCGCTAAAACTGACCCAGACACGCCTAGAGGCTAAAGAACATAAAAAAATAGAAATGCATGAATTACGAGGAGGTCGAGGGGTACATACCGGAGGTCCATATGCAAGCGGCCGTCGGTGACATCGAATGCGCTCGAATCGGTGAGTGTGGTAGGGGATATGCATCTCGCTCCAGCTGGTAGAAAAGTCTTTATCACTATGATTTTTGAACTCAAAAAGCAAATATGACTTTGAAAATGACCTTTTAGTACTATTTATAAGTTTTGAAAAGGTATTTTTGGTTTATTTTATTACAGTTTGATTAATTTTATCCATGAAATTAATTATAACTCATTTGAGGGCTCTTTTATTCATCATTTGTTGGGATATAAATTATTTTATTATTGAAACATCATCAAAACATCGAAAAATCATCAAAAAATTTAATAATTCTAAAAATCATGACATCATTAATTTATCTCCCGAGGGGGCATATTGTCATCAAATCATCTGAAAATCAATGTCTGGGGCATACGAAATTATTTTATATCATTGATCCTGGTAGTAGCAGCAAAATTTTCTTCAAAGCAACGTGTAAACACATCACTTCGAAGAGGGGCAAAATGTATACACCTAAAATTGGTCTGGAGCATCCGATTAATTAAATACGAATTATTTGATTAATTATCCTAATTTCCTCTATTGTTGAATAAATATAAATATTTATTTATATAGTTCACATTTAATATTCATCTTAATTAAATAAACAAAATTAAATACTTTGTTCAATTTAATTATCATTTCCCTATTTCAATCTATCACATCCATCTTAAATTAATTAAATAAAGACAAAAACACTTTATTGATTAATTGCCATATTCTTCTATCTAATTTAATAAACAACTATCCTATAGTTCGTTTTATCAAATTATTTATTTTTCTTTTGCTAATTTAAATAAATCAAAATATTTGAATTGTTGCACAAAAAATATTCCATCTATATTCTCTCAGAAATGAATTAGATATCCTATGTCTAAACTATGTCTAATTTATGTCAAAATCATGTCTAAATTAATTGATTGAAACTTCACGGGAAGTTTTGGAGACAAATTAGAGACAAATTTGGAATTTGATCTCTCAATCCTCATCCATCAATTCTTCCTCTTCTCTTGCCTGGTGTTTTCATGGGTAGAGACAACCTCCATCTTTCTCTCAATCTCCTCAATCTCTCACCATTCAATTCTCCAAATTGAATCCAAGCCTTTCAAAGCTTTCCCTGTGCATTTCTATAGCTAGGAAATCTATAAATACAGTCTCATTCAACCAAGAAAAGGATCTAGATTATCAAGCTTTTGCACTCTTACTCTACAGGAATTCAAGCATCAAGCATCAAGCATTCACACATCAAGCATATCCAGCAATCAAGCTTCAACCATGGCTGCCTCCTATAGCTACAATTATCTGTTTCACATCAATATCATGCTAGTTTAATTGATTTATCATTTAGCATTACATTATCATCATCTCGTTCTTCAGATAGTCATTTTAACAGTCTTATTTGCTTACACAATCTGAGAGAAATTTAGATTTAATAAATCTTTGGAGATAGAGAGCAATAGGACACTTTCAATTGATTACTTTGTTGAATTAATTAAATTTGTTTAATCATTGATATAATGTCGTATTAAGAAGTTTTTTAATATTATTCACATATTACACACTTACAAAGGGTTCAAGGATTAAGAGGGTATAGGGGTAGAGGGATTAGGGTTGAAGGGTTCAGGGTTCAGGGTTCAGGGATTAAGAGGGTATAGGGGTAGAGGGATTAGGGTTGAAGGCTTGAGGTTTGAGGGTTCAGGGATTAAGAGGGTATAGGGGTTGAGGGATTAGGGTTGAAGGCTTGAGGGTTCAAGGATTAAGAGGGTATAGGGGTAGAGGGATTAGGGTTGAAGAGTTGAGGGTTGAGGGCTGAGGTATTAAGAGGGTATAGGGGTTGAGGGATTAGGGTTGAAGGGTTGAGGGTTGAGGGTTCAAGGATTAAGAGGGTATAGGGGTAGAGGGATCAGGGTTGAAGGGTTCAGAGTTCAGGAATTAAGAGGGTATAGGGGTTGAGGGATTAGGGTTTAAGGTTTAAGTGTTCAAGGATTAAGAGGGTATAGGGGTTGAGGGATTAGGGTTTAAGGGTTGAGGGTTCAAAGATTAAGAGGGTATAGGGGTAGAGGGTTCAAGGATTAAGAGGGTAGAGGGGTAGAGGGCTTAGGGTTGAAGGGTTGAGGGTTCAATGATTAAGAGGGTATAGGGGTAGAGGGATTAGGGTTGAAGGGTTGAGGTTTTAGGGTTTAGGGATTAAGAGGGAATAGGGGTTGAGGGATTAGGGTTTAAGGGTTGAGGGTTTAGGGATTAAGAGGGTATAGTGGTTGAGGGATTAGGGTTTAAGGGTTGAGGGTTGAGGGTTCAAGGATTAAGAGGGTGTAGGGTTAGAGGGATTAGGGTTGAAGGGTTGAAGGGTTCAGAGTTCAGGGTTCAAGGATAATGGTTGAAGGGTTCAGGGTTCAGGGTTCATGGATTAAGAGGGTATAGGGGTTCAGGGATTAGGGTTTAAGGGTTGATGGTTGACGGATTAAGAGGGTATAGTGGTTGAGGGATTAGGGTTTAAGGTTTGAGGGTTGAGGGTTCAATGATTAAGAGGGTATAGGGGTAGATGGATTAGGGTTGAAGGGTTCAGGGTTTAGGGTTTAGGGATTAAGAGGGTATAGGGGTTCAGGGATTAGGGTTTAAGGGTTGAGGGTTGAGGGATTAAGAGGGTATAGGGGTTGAGGGATTAAGAGGGTATAGGGGTTCAAGGATTAGGGTTTAAGGGTTGAGGGTTGAGGGTTCAAGGATTAAGAGGGTATAGGGGTAGAGGGATTATGGTTGAAGGGTTTAGGGTTTAGGGTTCAGGGATCAAGAGGGTATAGGGGTAGAGGGATTAGGGTTGAAGGGTTGATGGTTGAGGGTTGAGAGGGTATAGGGGTTGAGGGATTAGGGTTTAAGGGTTGAGGGTTGAGGGATTAAGAGGGTATAGGGGTTGAGGGATTAGGGTTCAAGGGTTGAGGGTTGAGGGTTCAAGGATTGAGAGGGTATAGGGGTAGAGGGATTAGGTTTGAAGGGTTGAGGGTTTAGGGTTCAGGGATTAAGATGGTATAGGGGTTGAGGGATTAGGGTTTAAGGGTTGAGGGTTCAAGGATTAAGAGGGTATAGGGGTAGAGGGATTAGGGTTGAAGGGTTGAGGGTTTAAGGATTAAGAGGGTATAGGGGTAGAGGGATTAGAGTTGAAGGGTTGAGGGTTGAGGGTTGAGGGTTGAGGTATTAAGAGTGTATAGGGGTTGAGGGATTAGGGTTTAAGGGTTGAGGGTTGAGGGATTAAGAGGGTATAGTGGTTGAGGGATTAGGGTTTAAGGGTTCAGAGTTCAGGGTTCAGGGATTAAGAGGGTATAGGGGTAGAGGGATTAGGGTTGAAGGATTGAGGGTTGGGGGTTGGGGTATTAGGAGGGTATAAGGGTAGAGGGATTAGGGTTAAAGGGTTCAGGGTTCAGGGATTAAGAGGGTATAGGGGTTGACGGATTAGGGTTTAAGGGTTGAAGGTTGAGGGATTAAGAGGGTAGAGGGGTTCATGGATTAGGGTTTAATGGTTGAGGGTTGAGGGTCTCTCTTTCTCTCACTCTCCCCCTATCTCCCTCTCCCACTCTCCCACTCTCTCTTTCTCCCACTCTCCCCCTCTCTCCCTCCCTCTCTATCGCCCACTCTCTCTTTATCCCACTCTCCCCCTCTCTCCCTCCCTCTCTATCTCCATCTCTCACACTATCTCCTTCTCCCCCTCTCCCTCTCCCTCCCTCTTTCTCTCCCACTCTCTATTTCTCCCCCTCTTCCTCTCCCTCCCTCTCTCCATCTTTCTCTCCCACTCCCTCTCCCTCCCTCTCTCCCTCCATCTCTCCCACTATCTCTTTCTCCCCCTCTCCCTCTCTCCCTCTCTCCATCTTTCTCTCCTCCCTCTCCTCCTACCTCTTCTCTCCCATCTCTCTTTCTCCCCTCTGCATCCTCCCTCCTTCTTAATTTCTCTCAACTCCCCTCCTCCTCTCTCTCTTTCTCTCTCTTTCACCCACTCTCCCCCTCTCTCCCTCCCTATCTATCTCCATGTCTCCCACTTTCTATTTCTAACCCTCTGCCTCTCCCTCCTTCTCTCCCTCTATCTCCCTCTCTCTCTCCCACTCTCCCTCTCCCTCTCTCTCTCTCTCTCTCTCACACACACACACACACTCACCTTTATCTCCTCTCTTGTGTGGGGTCTCTTGGGAACCATATTTCACATAATACGCTCATGTTATAACACGAGCGTGTGTTGTACTCCACTAAAATGGTAAAAAACTCTATATACCCATGATTTCAAGGCCC